>CM053792.1:726201142-726548642 GCA_028749045.1 Cupressus sempervirens
TAAATGGAGAGGTCCGCAGCTTTATCCAATAGAGGCACCTCTAGCTAGAGAGGAAATACCTACACATGTTTATAGTTTACCCATATTACCATTCCACTTCATATAGTGAGGTTAGGTTAAGGTTCTATCAGCAACAAACATGCTCCAATATCACTACATCATAGGTATTGAGGAGAGTATGGGACTTTGGGTATAGTTGGATGCCGTATGGGAGTGCCAAGTGGAGGAGATGAGGAGCACATTGGTGAGGGTGTAACCTTGACTAAGAATGGGACACAATATGAATGAAGATAGAGGGTGGATGTTTGTAAGGAGTAGAGGAGGCACAACAATAGTAGAAAAAGGTGAGGGTGTGACCTTGACTAAGAATGAGACACGATATGAATGAAAATAAAGGGTGGATGTTTGTAAGGAGTAGAGGAGGCACAACAATAGTAGAAAAATGTTCAAGATGAGGAGATGAAAGAAAAGTACCCATAGGAGAAGGATGTAGAAGGATATCCAATCATACATGAACAATATATCATCTAACCACTCAGAGGTTAGGTTGGAGAGATGCAACTCTAGTTAGCTTTGTGAGATACCAATATAGATGAGAGTGACAATCAGATTATGGAGTTGATGAGGTTGTGGTAGATTGAGCAAGATGATAGGATCTATCACTCATAATGAGTATAATATTATTATCGAGCCTATATAGAAATTATTCATATTGAGCAACATGTTGTGATATTTTCTTTGGCACTCAGAAAATTTTTGAGGGTACAATTCCTCCTACACGTGCAAATGTTCCACCTCCTCCAACACATGATGAAGAGGGAAAGGGTTGTAGTTAGATGTCTTATTTTCTTCATTTTGATTGATTCCATTGATCATTCTTATGTATCATTATTCCATGTTCAGATGTATAGAATCTATTATACCTTATATCAGTTTCATACCTTTATATCAATAGTATTCTAATTGACTTCTCTTTTGACATTTTGAATGTAATACACCTATACACATTTCATGATATATATGAATATTACAAATTTTGATTTTATTTTATTATTATTAGATAATTAGGAGGGGAGGGGGGAGTTGGGTAGGGGTGAATCAATTTTGTTTAGTTATCCTACAGTCTATAGAAATAATTTTAGACCAAACAACATAAATAAACACTTCGTGTCCTTATTCAACTAATCAATTAACTTCCTCAGTCACTTTACTCCAATTTTATATCTCACTCTTTCATTATAACCAACTTATAGTAATATAACTTAGTTCTTTCCAATCATTAGCTTAGTTATTACTAAGTTGTACTAAATTGAAAATAACATGTAAATCAACTTGTAATATAACAACATCAACATATTTGACACCAACATTTTTAACATGGAAACCTTGTGAAGGGAAAGGCACTTGGGACTGCAACCCAAAATTTTCACTCCCCCAAAGTGAGCTCAGCTAAGCACTAACCTTATTACAAGTTACGTACATAGTGTTAATGTGACCTTGTTAAAGGATTTTAGCAAACAGATCATCTAGACCTTATAAGTACTTGATCCTCTCCACAATGGCCTACTCTAAATGACTTGCAAAAATTACTAATTAATGTTTCCATATAGAATTTCACATACTAGTTAGGCCCACTCGATTTACAAGATTTTATCCTTTAATTATTAAAAACTAATAGTTTAAAAATTGATCTATTAGGTATAACACTACCTGGCTTGTTTAGGTCTCTTTTTCTACTTGATCTCTTCTAGATCTTTATTCTCTATTCTCTTGACTGATTGATTCACACTTATACTCTTTCTCCTTCTTCCAACTCTACTTGGTTCACCTAGCACAACTATCTTCTTTTAGCTTCAACAACTTTGTACAATCATCACCTTAACATAACAATCAACTAATGACCTCATCAACAACAAAAAACTAACTTGAACATCTCCTTAAATAGTCATTTATGTACTTCCAAATTCTTCCAAATCATATCACTTAATCATAATTCTCATATTAGATTTTATGAAATACAATGTATCTAGCTACATAGAAATATTCATAGAACATTGTGCACATCCTTATCATTCCTCAATCTCCATCATTAGATCCATTTTTAATTTTCTCAATTATTGATCTTGTAAAAAAATTTTACTCACACCTTTGAGCATCTTGAAAATTCTATATTTCCATAAAAATTTAGATTCCATCATTATACTTTTTTTCTTCCAACCGTTACTTTGTGAACATAACATTTCACTCGGGTAGTATAGTACTTGGTTAATACTAGACTTGATTGGGAAATATGAAACTTATTCTTTACTTTGCCAAAAACTCAATGAATACCATAGTCACTTGGAAAGTATTGAGTTCCTTTTTTAACCTTGTCACTCAATTCAACTTGTGTATCTCAATATATTACAATATTAGATGGTTGTAAAATAATCAAACCAATATATTACATTATCATTGTCCAACATAGTCAAGTGCCCACTGAGTAACATACTTATTAACTCTATCTTCAACATACTTTCTTCAAATCCTCTTCATCAATCAAATCCTCTTCATGGATAAAACGATATGCAACTCTTCTAAATTAGCATAATGTCTAGCCAACTAAGATTTGACATCAATGTCAACATAACATTTGATATGACTCTTTTCCATACATTCATAGAATTCCCAATTACATTACTAGTTGGGGCTAACAATATCCCCCTTTGGAATTGATGGAAACACACAATTTATGATTTTATTTTACAAAACATTATATAAGATAATCAAATAAATGCATTATCAATGATATAACTTTGCAACTCTTTATTTGCAACATTAGGTTCCTTGCAAGTTAGTTTATATCTTTAACAACAATCTTCTTTGACATTTCTCCCCCTTAAGATATGATCCTTTTTTGTATTCTCTCCCCCTTTGGTATATATCTCTTTCTTTTTTAATCTTCTCCTTTCCTAGTTCTCTACCCCTCTAACAATGATACCAAAGGTTATTATATATCTCAATATGAAACTTATGTATCTCTATCATTGATTAACACAATAATGCTGATTTTAATGATCTTTATTAGGGAATCATGCAAGATACACAACCCTCTTCTTTGGAGACTATGAATGGATTGGTAGAACCATCAACAATACTGAATAAACTATAATATAACTCTTTTTGAAATGAAGTCAAATAGAACAATTTTTTGGCATTATGGATACATCGTTTGTGGCTCACCTGGAAATAAATGTTGTACAATAAAATACCAAATTTTTGTCTACAATTTTAAACATGTCTCTCATAAACTAAAATTGGAAAATATCGCCCAGATAAGAACTCTACTTATTCATTTTTATTTTAGTTGTGTAATTTATAGACCAAAACATTAAATGCGATTTCATCAAACTTTTGACTCATAGAGATCTTCCTTAAAGAAAGGATTTTCATTGTTTGAGGATTAGGCAGGATTCCGCTCAACAACCCCCATTTACATTCTCCACTAAAATAATAAATCTAGATTTTCATTGTTTGAGGATTCAATTGGGATTGTTGGTGGGAAGCCTTTCCTTTTTTAATCTCCCCTGCCCTTTTACTTAATCCAACTACTTTATTTATTGTTGTCTTCTCATGGAGAGTTCTAGACCTCTCATTTTGTAAACTATACTTCTAGATTGTTAGGTTTAGTTTTAGGGTGTGTCTGTTAAAGTATTTTCAAAAGGTTTGAGTCAGCTGTAATATTTTCTAAAAGTTTGTAGATATTTTGTCTTCTCAGCTAATGCTAGATTTTCCTAGAATATTGTATGCTTGCCTATAAAAAGGTACTATGTACTAACTTGAGATCACAATGAATGAAATATAATATATTTTATTATGTGGCAGCACATTGTGTTGTTCTGTGTTTTTGTTATTTTTCCTCTACCCATCTATTAGATTGGTATCAGAGCTGTAGAGAATATGGGCATTGTTTTTATGGGCAGATGCCATTGTGGGTGAAGGGAAAATGAGAGCAAAGCTAAAGATCTAAGGAAGAGATCATAGTTGCTATGTGAGGAAGGAAAAGAAAGGGTTTGTAGTTGTTACAAGAGAGAAAGTTTTACTATTAAATCATGGTAGGAATTAGTGGAAGTATTTTATAGCCACAAATTCCAACTTTTAATGGAAAAAATTATGATTATTGGAGCATCAAAATGAAAACTCTTTTTCATTCTCAGGATGTTTCAGATTTAGTTGAAAGTGGGTTCCTTGAACCAGCAAAATGATAGGCATATCAAGCTCTTTCACAAGCTAAAAAGGATTTATTAAAGGAAAATAAGAAAAAGGATGCTAAGACATTGTTCTTTATTCAACAAGTAGTGGAAGAAGCAATATCTCCAAAGATAGCTGCTGTAACAAGCTCAAAGAAAGCATGGGACAACTTGCAATCAACATACCAATGCATAGGAAAGGTAAAAACTTCAAAGTTACAAAATCTTAGAAGAGATTTTGAAAATTTACAAATGAAAGATTTAGATTCAATAGACTCATTCTTCACTCAAACAATGGGGATAGTAAATCAGGTTGGATCTTATGGAGAAACCCTTGAGGATCAACAAGTTGTAGAGAAAATACTTAAAAGTCTACCAAATAAATTTGATTCAAGAGTTGTGGCCATTGAAGGATCTAAGGATCTCTCCTTGCTATTGATAGATGAGTTAATGGGTTCTCTCTTATCACATGAACAAAGGTTGAATCATTTAGGAACTTTATCATTGGAGAATGCTTTCAAGACTCAACTTTCATTTGGAAGAATAAGAGGAAGATCAGATTATAGCAGAGGCAAAGGACATTTTACACCAAGAAGAGGAAGAGAAAATCCATAGTTTGAGAGCAAAAGGCTAGCATCAAGCTCACAAACCCATTTCACATCAATAAGAGGAAGGGGGAACAACCATCCTCACAACCATCATCAAGGAGAAAGATATGATAAATCTAACATCCAATGTCATTATTGTAATAAATTTGGGCATTTTGCATTTGAGTGTAGAAAAAGACAATATGACATGAATAGAAAAAAGGCACATTTTACAAATGAAAGTCAACCCAACACTAGTAAGCAAAACACCATCTTGATAACATGCAATGTTGCACAAGAGAGTTCTAAAGAATTATGGTTCTTAGATAGTGGTTGTAGTAACCATATGAGTGGGTCTAAGGAGATATTCTCAACAATAGATAAATCAGTAAAATTAGAGGTTGAGTTGGGGAATGATCATCAAATTTTAGTCAAGGGAAAAGGGTCAATTAGCATAAGAACTAAGAAAAGTGAAAAGGAAATTCCTAATGTATATTACATTCCTAGATTGCAACACAATCTCATAAGCATTGGGCAACTAGTACAAAAGGGATATAGAATATATTTTGAAAATGGTGAATGTGTGATTCTAGATAAAAGACCAAGCAATAGGCTAATTGCAAAAGTTGAAATGACTCAAAATAGAATGTTCCCACTTAAAATTCAAAGTGAATTATTGTTAGAGCAAAATGAATTGCAAAAATTAGCTGAATTTGCATTCAAAGATTTACACAAAAATGAATCTTGGCTATGGCATTTAAGGTTTGGTCATTTAAACTTTAAAGGGTTACAACTCTTATATAAGAAATGAATGGTCTATGGATTGCCATCAATAGAGCCACTTAAGACAACATGTGAGAGTTTCATTTTGGCAAAGCAACATAGAGAAAAATTTCCAGTTTAGAAAGTCTTATAGAGCAAAATATCCACTTGAGATAGTCCATTCAGATATTTGTTGGCCAATGCAAACACCATCCTTAACCAAAAAACTTTATTTCTTGACATTTATTGATGATTTCAATAGAAAAGTTTGGGTTTGTTTTGTGAAGTATAAATCAGATGTATTTTTTGTCTCTAAAGAATTCAAGGAAAAAGTTGAAAAAGAAAGTGGATACTCTATTAAAACATTAAGAACCGATCAAGGTGGAGAATACATATCAAATGATTTTCTAAATTTTTGCAAGGAAAATGACATATAGAAACAATTTATAGCAAGGTACACTCCACAACAAAATGGAGTAGCGAAAAGAAAAAATAGAACAATTATGGAGATGACAAGGAGTATGTTAAAGGAGAAACACTTACCAAATGAGTATCGAGCTGAAGTAGTTGCATGTTTAGCAGACATACTAAATAGATGTCCAAAAAAAGCTGTAATAAATAAAACACCAAAATAAGCTTGGAGCAACAAGAAGCACAATATAGCACATTTGAGAATATTTGGTTGTGGGGAATACTCATTGGTACCTCAAGAAGTTAAACACAAATTTGTGGGATATAGTGAACAATCGAAGGCATATAGGCTATACAATCCCATCACAAAGATGTTAATAATAAGTCATGATGTTGAGTTTGTAGAAGAAGAAGCATGGGATGGTAGCTTGGATAAGTCAACCACGGTTGCAGCTAGTGTTCCACAAGAAAATGAAACTCAAGATGTGCATTCTACAACATAAACAAATGTTCCTAAAACACCTACAATGTCATCTACCACTCAAAACACTACTACTCCAGCAAGCACTAATAGTAGTGAATCATCTAATCCAACATTTACATCATTAAAATCAAGGTCTGTAAATAGTTCAAGGAAGACACAAAGTCTTAAAGAAATATATGATGAATTACAAGAGGCTGAAAATGATGATTTATGCATTCATTTTTCACTCAACACATGCTGGTCCAATTTATTTTGAAGAAGCTATTAAAGATGACAAATGGACTTTAGCCATGGATGAAGAAATTCAATCAATAGAAAAGAATGATACTTGGGACATAGTAGATCTTCCTAAAGGCAAGGATGTGATTGAAGTTAAGTGGGTATACAAAAAAAAATATAATTCTGATGGAAAAGCAGAGAAACACAAGGCAAGACTAGTAGCCAAATGCTTCACACAACAATCGAGTATAGACTACAATGAGAAATTTGCACCTGTGGCAAGATTAGACATTATTAGAATTATTTTATCCATAGCAGCCCAAAATAATTGGAAGGTTTATCAAATGGATGTGAAATCAACATTCTTGAATGACATTTTAGAAGAAGTGTATACAAAACAACCACCGAGATATGCAATTTTGGGAGAAGAAGATAAGGTATACAAGCTAAAGAAAGCACTATATGGCTTGAAGCAAGCTCCTAGAGCTTGGTACAACAAAATAAAATCTTATTTTGTGAGTAATGGTTTTAGTACGTGTGGCTATGAACCAAATTTTTATGTCAAAGTGAGCAATGAAGGAGAAATATCGATATTTTGCTTATATGTATATGATTTGATATTCATTGGTAATATGCCAATTAACAATTTCAAGGCATCCATGAAAAATGAATTTGATATGATTGATGAGATATTTTCTTGGGATGCAAGTAAATCAAAATGATCAAGGCATTTTCATTTGTCAAAGTAAGTATGCTACTGATTGGTTGAAAAGATTTAAAATGACAAATGTTGTAACACCCTGCCAAGGGATCCAAAGAATTAACCTTAAGTTTTACTAAGTTTGGTAGCATTTTTTTTTTTTTTTAAAACATGAAAGTAAATCCATCTACATCATACACATGATAGCAGAAGCAATAACAACATTCCATTGAAAGTAAACATGACATACATAGCAGGTTACATTCTTCAAGGATCCCTTAATGTTGAATCACGTTTAAATTAACTAATATTAATACCATCTAGTACTACATCCACATGAAATAATAATGAAAAGTCCAACATTCTTAATAAACTTTTCTTCCAAATGCCCCATAGTAAATTACATTTTAGAATGCTCAATCATCCACTATACATGTCATAGGGTATGAAAGACATGAAAGAATATACATGTGTGAAATAAAGTACATCATCCTATTCTAATCCATGATGCAAGTGTAATAAATTAAATGAAACCACATGTCATACATGATACATCATCATAAAAGATATAGACATCCATCCTAACAGATAACCATAAATCACAACACATAATTATCTAAGTGCATGGTTCCTCTCAACCGTAAATAGCATCATTAGACCATCGTGGGCCCTAGCCATCCCTCCATGCGTAACATCCCAGGTCACCAAAGAGATCATCTGTATTATCATAGTAGGGAAATTGTGCTCCTAAAACATACTACAACATATGCATAAAGAATTCTAACATGCTACAACATACACATAAAGAAATCTAACATGCAAGAATAAAGCATAAGATGATCCTATAAAGTAGATAAAATCATCTATGACATGCTAATCACCAATATAAAGAAACATACTAGTAAAAAAAATCTATCATAAGATCCAAGAACTGGATAAAGATAAATACCAACAAAGAATGCTCCAACCATGGTGTTTATGGACGGATCTCAAATGGTAAGAGTGAAAAAGCACTACCACTCGATCGCGTGGGACCTAAATGGTCCACTCCCACCACGCTGAGGAGATAGTCTAAACTCCCAAATAGGTTATCAAATCACATAGCACAAAAACTGTCTAAGTCTAGGAATCCTAAAAGTATACTAACTCGAGGGTTCCAACACAAATCAACATCTAATCCCAGAGGCACAACAAAGACATGTAGGAAACCTACTATGCAAGCAGGAAAGTGTCATCGCATAGATCACGCTAGAGTTACCATGGTAGTCTCTCAATAGACCTCAGTCCCCTAGTGATCCCTATGTGGCCACTAGTATCCTCTCATACTGACGAGGCATACTACGGAATGCAAGGTCACATCCAAGTGTTCTCTCTACTCCCATCCTAGTTTGTACTAGCACTTGAGGCATGGGCGAGAACATACAATTATCTTATTAGGTTCATTTAATCCCCATTTAGTGTAAATGTTTTCACTTATTAAATAACTTACAATGAGTTACCCTGGTAGCCACTTAGGGCCCCGACCCCCATTGCAAGCCACTTCCCGACACTACAAGTAGATAACCTACCCTAAGCTCATGGAATCATAAATCTCAAAATCACCATAGTCCTATACAAGCGACTGGAAACATACCAAAAGATAATCCACAATAAGAACATCAAATCTCCATGAACAACTGAAAAGCATCCATTGATAATCATGACCACAATAGCTCTCTATTGGCAACTAAAGGTATCA
Source organism: Cupressus sempervirens (assembly GCA_028749045.1). NCBI lineage: Eukaryota > Viridiplantae > Streptophyta > Pinopsida > Cupressales > Cupressaceae > Cupressus > Cupressus sempervirens. Next base: position 726,210,273 of record CM053792.1, read on the forward strand.
ATGATAATCACAATATCCATTGGTTCTCAACAAGCAACCAAAAAGGCATATCAAGAAAATAATATTGATCGAAGACTCTAAAATGGTTGAGTCAAAACATGTCACAACATGACAACATCAAGAAATAAATCAATACTTTAGTCCCATCAAGGCGACTAGAAAGTAATCCAAGGATAACTGATCGATGACTCAAAAATGATTAGTTCAAGTGTCTCATACACATACATCTTACCTTCACACATGAAGACTGAAAAGCAATAACAAGCAATAAATACAAACATCTCATAGAGCATACCATCACATTACCATGGTTGGGTTTTATAAGAATTGAGACCAAATAACATCAATATGCCATCACATCTCATAATCCCCAAGCCTCTGGTAGATGTCCTATAACTAGTCAACAACTAGTCAACCCAAAAACCCAGAACATATAGCATAGAGAAAACACAAAAGGTAAGCACATGATTTCACTAGAATCAATTAAATAAAGCTTCCTTAATTCTAAGAAGAGTCTTCCATTATTCATGTCATTAGAACACCACTTAACAATTTTGATGTAAATAACTTACAATTTACTTAAAATCACTTCAAGGACAAGCATTTATTTAAAATAATCCTCATTGACTTTAAGTAAAATCAATCTCATTAATAATTCAATTATTTAATTTCAATTATTAATATCTCTTTTCTTTTAATTTTCCCTCATTTAAAAATCCATTTACTTAAATTGACTAATAATTAATTACACTTCTTCTACTATTAACTGGTGCAGGAGCACCAGAGCCAAGGACAAAAGGCCTAGAGGAACTAGGGTCACTAAATAGATCCTAGGGGGATCAAAGGATGAACATGACCTTGAAGGGTCATTTGATTTTAATAAGTCCACAATGGTCACTTAATAATTTTTTGTTTATGTTCTAAATGTTTTGATTGATCACTTTGTAAAAGGATCAATGATGTAGCCTTAATGGCATTTTGGGAGTTAGTGTACCTAGGGTTCACTTCAGGATTCTAAGGTAGATGAGTTATTTAAAGACCTTCAAAGGTCCAATTTATTTTAATATGGAAAGTAGAGCCATTATATGGTGTCAAATGCACTTGAAGTGCCTAAAAATGTAAATTGCCAAAAATTGGCAAAATGAAGCCTAGAGGGCTCGTAGAGGGTTTATGAGATTAAGAGTGGTTTGAAGATTTAAAGTTGGGATAAAAATCTTGAAAATAATTTGAAATATTAATAAAACCTATAATGATGTAAAGCTATCAAAGTTGACAACCATGTTGTCAACTACACAACAAAACATTCAACTAAATGTAAACAGTCATAACTGATTGTAACCAGTTTGAGGAAGTTGCAACTGGTTTGAAATGTATTATTAGCATTGATGAGCATGAGTTTTAGGAGGGGAGGAATGGTAGGGAGTTTTTAGGGTGTCTATGGTTGAAATCATGCAATATAGCAAAGTTTCATACAATACCAAATTAAATTCTATGCAAACTCCTGGCTTGCTTCCGTAAGGGCATAGTCTGCTTTTTGTATTGAAAAGACTTCTCATTTGGATATAATCTTGAGTATAAATGTTTTAGATCTATTTTGGTTTAGTTTTTAATTCATTTCATGCTTTGATAGAAAAGAACTCCTGGTTATGGAAAATGGAAGAATGATTGTCATTGAATAAAATAGTCCTAGTACGGGGGCCATATCTCCCTAATGAACAGTTGGATTAGGCCGAATTTGAAATATGTTGGAGAGGGTCAAGTTGCACCAAATATGACTGAAGTGATCAAATAAATTTGGTCAAGGTAAAAATTCATGAATGTTTGAGTTTGGGTCTATGTAAGGGACAACGACAGGGCAGTTTGTGATGAATTTCCTTCATAAATAAAACTAGGGTTTCCTAATGATTTCTTCGAAACCAAATAAAAATTAACATACATATGTAGATTCCAATTTCAAGATTGAATATTTGTTCATGGAGTATATTCAGACACATATAACAGACATGATAAAGACAGGAAGAGAAAGAGTGCAAATGGAATATGCAAAAATCACGAGTGCACCTGGATACTGATGCTAATTTGCTATGCCTCAGAAGTCCATATAAAAATCTCTTCCTTCTCCAACATTCGCCATTCCTCCAAGAATAAAACCAACCAAAAGCCCCAAGTGACTAGAAGTGCTTGTAGAAGCATATGAGCATGTAGAAGCATATGAGCTTCTCAAATGCATGTAAGCTTGTCCATACACACTAGGAGAGCCTCTATATAAAGGCCTCTAAGATGCATCTAGAATGTGTCTAGAAAGAACTAGGAGATAAGCATGAAAAATAAGCACATAAATTCCATGATAAGAAGATAAAGATGATGAGGTCTCTAGAATGTTGTAGACAACATGTGCTCAAATAATATGCTAACTCCTAAGTGTAGACAACACGTGCATAATTAGAGTGCAAACTCTTGTGTTGTCAACATGACAACTCGCAAGAGCTTGCATACTCCTATGTGAATAAATATAATGCACATTAATTTATTTAATATTTTCTATATTTTGATTTATTAATTTATTAATTTTAAATCTCATGCACTCAATTTAATAAACCCACTTGTTTTATCTTAATATATTTTAATCACATGCATGCATAATGCAATCTAGAATCTTTTAATAATTTTAATATCTTTTCCACTTATAAATTTATTTTTGAAACTTAATTGATAAAATATTTACTAACTTAAATAATAATAATATTATTTATATTATTATTAAAATAATTATTGTCACGTTCCAAATTTAAACTTATAACTTTCATCTCCAAATTAATTCTTTTTTATTTAATTAATTTCCCAATTAATTAAATAAAAATAAATATTAAAATATCATATTAATTTTCTATTAAATTAAACCATTAATTAAATCTTTTAATTAGGCTTAATTAATAGAAAATACACTAAAGACTCATAAAGTAAAATACAAAAACCCATCATAGAAAAACACATACAAAATCAAACCAAAAGGGTTAATATCACGAATTATGTCATCTGACATATTCGAAGGGTACTCAACTTAGATACTTGTCATGGCTTTCAATCAGGACAAATGGCTTAAAGGGTTGGGACTTGGACTTGAGAGTTTATCTCCCCTCTCTTACCATTGAGATAATGTGATAGGGTACGCTCATCTTGACAATTCAGGGAAGTTGATACTTGGTACTTGCAACCTGCATAAAATCCATGCATGTACAAGTACAATATATACTAAGCTAAATAGGCAATGGTAGGAAGTGGTGCATAGTGTAGATCCCGACTCGCAGGTGACTACGACTCCCTTTCTTAACCACATCAAAAATGCCATACAAAAAGGAAACAAACACACACACCATACACATGCAAGTATGGGGTAAGTATCCATAAGAAAACACATATGATAATAAATCATCTAACTAATTATCATCAACAACTGTAAACACTAAAATAATCATCATACATACATGAACTATAAAGTACCAAGTAATCTCATCATATAATGAATTGAATATAAAAACAATATTTGATAATTTCAAAACAATGCCACTATTAATCATCAACATAAAACTAGCCCTAAAAGAGTTTGACAATGATAGTAAAAAATGTGAACTAGGAGCAGGCACTACAAATGTGAATTCAGCCCCTACACTAGTTGCATTAGGTTTAAAACTTAGCAAGAATGATGAAAGTCCTAATGTAACAACTTTATTCAAAAGATTAGTTGGCAACCTTTTATATTTGATAGCTAAAAGACTAGATATAATGCATGGAGTTAGTTTCATTTCTAGATTTATGGACAAACCAAAAGAAACTCATTGGAAAGTTGGAATGAGTATTTTGAGGTATGTAGTTGGAACAAATAACTTTGGGATCTTATATGCACATTCAGATCATTACAAGATGATTGGCTATACAGATAGTGACTGGGCAGGTAACTTAGATGATATAAGAAGCACTTTAGGACATATCTTTCACCTAGGATTAGGAGCTATTTATTGGGCATCAAAGAAGCAAACAATTGTGACATTATCATATGCTAAAGCAGAATATGTTGCAGCAACATCAGCAGCTTGTCAAGCAATGTGGATAAGAAGAGTACTTTCAGACTTGAAGCATCCACACGAAGAACCTACAAGAACATGTTGTGATAATAATTCTGCAATTGCTTTATCAAAAAATCATGTCTTTCATCAACGTAGTAAACATATAGATATAAGATATCATTATATTCATGAATTAGTGAACAATGGTGACATATATCTTAAGTTTTGTAGGTCCAAAGAACAATTGGCAGACATTTTCACAAAGCCTCTTGCAAAGAATATTTTTGAACATCTTTGAGAAAGTATTGGTATTACAGATACATGGCAGTAAAAATTAAGGGGGAGTGTTGGTGACGTAGGCTTCCGACCTATCCTTTTTTAATCTCCCCTACCCTTTTACTTACTCCAACTACTTTATTAATTGTTTTCTTCTCATGGAGAGTTCTAGATCTCTCATTTTGTAAACTATACTTCTAGATTATTAGGTTTAGGTTTAGGGTGTGTTGGTTAAAGTATTTTTTGGAAGTTTGAGTCAGTTGTAATATTTTCTAGAAGTTTGTAGATATTTTGTCTTCTCGGCTAATGCTAGATTTCCCTAGAATATTGTATGCTTGCCTAAAAAAAAGAACTATGTACTCATTTGAGATCATGGTGAATGAAACATAATATATTTTATTGTGTGGTAGCACATTGTGTTGTTCTATGTTTTTGTTACTTTTCCTCTGCCCATCCATCAGGGACAAACCACTTTGAAATATAAGTTCTATTAACCCATGCCTTCTTTCTTTTAAATAAATTTTATTCTTGCTTCTAGTAAAAAACTCTATTTGGTTGCTAGAATAGGAATAGAAAATTTGGAATACATTTTCTATTTTCTGTTTGGTTAGTCAATTGGAAAAGGGAAAAGGAATAAAAATTCCTGTCTTGCCTCTAAAATGAGATTATACCCATTCTAAAAAATAGTTGTTATTGGAATAACCATTCTTAATCCCAATGTGCATTCCTATTCTCCATTCCTACATTTCCAACAAAATATCTCGTCTAGTTCAATAGGAGAACTTATCTTCATTACTGCTCCATCCATTTCATTCCTTGAAGAAAATCTCATTGCCCATAATAAAATAAATATTTTTTTGAATAATGAACATTTAACATTGACGATAAGGTGGTCGCCCCTCTCCTATCTAAACTTATTATTGCACTGATGAGACCTTACTTATTGAACATTTGAGAAATCCACCTTGGATCTCACTATTATCCTTTGTAGGAAAGCTCATTATCAAATTTCCACCCCTTTGTACAATATTCTGTAACATTAGAACACTACGATGTGACTCTCGTTGGTTTTCTTCTCCTAGTTGATAGCATAAAACAAAGGCTCAACATTATTGTCACTCTTGGCGGCATGATAAGAGTTACCACTCTATTTTGTTTCTCCTAGTCCAACCTAAGCTAAGATGGAATACACGTTAGGGTAATTATGTTAGATTATATGACTGAATCCAATTATGGTTGACTTTCTTCCAAGTAATCTATAATCAGGATGAAAAAGAGCAAGAGATGCAAAATAAAAAGAATTGAAAATGATACTTATTCATAAGATAAAGGGATCAAGAAAAGAGATTGCACACCTATCAAGGGTTGAAACAAAACTAGCCAATAAAAAAAAGAAAAATAAAGAAAAGAAATAAATTGCTAACTAGAAACCTCAAAGACCAAACTCCTCTCACAAAAAATAACCAATGAAAATAAAATATACCAAAATTAAACAAGGGGAATATTCAAAAAAGTTAAAAAGGGGAAAATTCAAATAAACCTAAAAAATACATGATGGGAAGTAAAAGGATAAGAGGGAATAGAAGCCTAAAAAAATTATAAGAAAACAAGAGCTCTGCCAAGCTAAAGTCTCTGCCTTGCTATACAAAATAAATGTATAAAATATGCATCATAGGGAGGAAAGTTATAATTTGTATGCATATTTAATTTAATAAAAATGAGCAACCATGGGAAAAAGAGACATCACACATTGAAAAAACCCAATGGCAAAATTGTGGTATTTTAATTCTACCAATTGATTGGGCAAAAAGAATAGTTCTCTAATAACATTCAGGTTAATGAAATATTTTTTAAAACTCAATTATAAAATATATTAAATTAAAAAGTGAAATAGAAGAAAAAAAATGTAAAATAAACTTTTGCTCAATTTAAATTTTTATAGGAATGCTTTAACTTCTTACATTCAAACAAAAATTAGGATTAAACAACAACAAAAGAACATGAGGGACCTAGACACACCAAAAATTATCCAGTAGAAACTATTAATTGGGTAGAAATGCAAATGATTGTAGAAGGCCTCTCTCTTTGAATGACTTTGTATTGACTGATTATGACTAATTTATTATGAAGGGTTTAAGGAGAGAAGGAAAATAGGGTATTACTATTTTCAAGAAGATATTGAAGATAATATTTAATAAAAACATTATTAATGTCACAAGAGACAAACACATATTTCCCATACTTACAAATATTTTAAAGTAGTCATATTAGGAACAGGGAAGATATATGTCTTGTAGTAAACATCTCGACATGACTCTAAAAATTTCCATCTCAAAGAATTTCGTTGTATGAGAAGTTTTATTTAACCTATGAGGTTTTTTTGATTAAATTTGATTTTGAACTTTTTTAAAATTAATTTTTTAAATTATATTAACTATAGAGAGATAAAAAATATTACACAAAGTTTTCTGAGTAGTAACAAAGAGGCAAAGCCTCAACCCGAGATCAAAGTATCATAATTACAAACAACTCAAAAAAAGTAACTAAAAAGCTAATGTAGGACAATTAATTGTTTTACATTTAATATAGATAAATTAATATAGTTAGATTTCCTTCTTGGATCATGATTTATTTCAAAACTATAAAACAAAATGAATAAATGTACTTCCCTTCACACCATGTGAGATTTAGAAAATCAAGACACAGCAAAATAGTTGAGAATTAAAGTTATCAAACATAATCATAACAATGTTTTTTTATAATAGAAGGTTAGTCATTCCTTTGTATTGTAACCCTTAATATCAAGAGTTCAATCTAAGTTTCATATTTGGTATTATAAAAATTGAAGGTATTTAACTTTCTAGAAATATTGGTTGTAGAAATTTTATATTTAATTCTATTACTATATTGAAGACAATAATATAAGATCCATTGTAACTCTCCCACAAACATTTTACATTTTTAATATTGAGAAAATATCTCCTTCCCACGAGCTTCTAAAATAATATCTCCTTCCTAGAAAAAATACCTAATTTTTAATTTACTAATTCACTATTAATCAATATAATAAAATTGTTAAAGGATTATAGTTCAATGAATTGAACATTATTGGTAAGAATGATGGTTAGAAAAAATAATACCATCCACCAAGATTTTAAAAATAGTTTTATAAAACTATATTCATAATCACTTCACCTTATTATTAAATATTATATTAAACTACCATAACACCTACCAATCCTAAATTTATTGATTTTTTAAAACACTTTTATAAAGAAACTGCCACCCAATAAATATCACATTAAACTATATTGATTACCATTTTTTTATATAAATAGAAAGATTACCAACAAATTCAATTAAAAACCTTCAAACAATTGATTTTAAAACATCCCAACTTTAAATTAGATATATTTATGAAAGAATAAACTCAACTTTAATTATTATCAATTAAATTGCCAATATTCTTTAATAGCTTTATTTGCGCAAAAATTATGCGAAGCTTTACAAAATGTACCATTAGAGATTCAAAATTCCAGCTAGCTTATAGAGAACAAAACAACATCATCCATGTTTAGTGCTCAGTATGAAACACTATTCCAATAGGACCATTCAATGTTGTTGAGCCTTTATTCTGTAAAGATTTTAAAAAATGTTTTTTACAGATTATTGAAAATGTTTCTTACAGATTATTGCTTCTAAAATATAATTTGAAAGGCTGAGTTACAAAAAAGAATTTCTCAAATTCTAGAATTTAAACCTACGTTTTATTGAGATTTATTTATTGGCCCTGTTCAATTAATGGTGGCTCGCTAATAAATTTTTATATGTCACTTCAAATTGTTTCATAATTTCTTGTACGATATCTCCTCATGCAATAGTGGAGATCATACACTTAAATGTGTTCAGCCAATGTGTCCATGGCACATGAGATTTTTCAAATTGATTTTCAAAATAAAAATTAGAACACCGAGGAAATTTTTTAATTTTGTGTGCATTAAATTTTGGGAAATTCAAATGTGAGAATACCAGACAAGTAAAACTCTTCTTTCAGAGCATTGATTTTTCATATTAATATAAATAAAATGAGGATATTACATATGAATAGTTCACTAAGATGTGCGAGACAAAAAAATCTTAAATTACTTTAAAATCAAGAAAATACAGAGCTCTACAATATACCCCATGTTTAAACCATTTTTAATGACATATAAAAGAGTGTGTGACATGGTTTGAGTAGGTTGAAGGAGAAAAAATTTAGTTGCTTTTATGCTTGTAGAGTGAGTAAATGGATAAAGTTGTGATCAAGATGAAGAGAACCGTTGTTGCCAGTAATGTTGCATTGGAAATGATCACTGGTAGAATGCATGAGAATTTCTCTTTCGATTAATGTAACCCACGCACATGGCTGGCCCTATGCTCACTGATAGAACGACCACCATTACCTGCATCCATTTTCATCACCAAAATATTAGCTGCCATGGATGATTGCACAGATTTTATCCTTCACATTGTTAATGATCAAAAGGTAATTCGGATTGGCTACAATATTGTTCAACCAGAAAGTTGAGAAAACTTTAACAACTAATTGCTTTCATAATATTTGAGGTTTGAGTTAAAAAGAAGATGAAGACTCTAATTTTTGGCAAAGTTCTATTTCAGAGTTTCTATGAAAAAAAAAATATAACTTTGGTAGACACGTGTTTTTCAATGCTCAATTATGCTAGGTTTCAGTCTCAGTACTAGTCACCTAAATATCACAGTCAAATCCATAAATATGTGCTATTAATTAATCTAATTGAATCCATAAATTTTATTTAACATTGTTTGGAAATTTTGCTATCAAAACATTATTTTCACTTCATATTACTATCAAATTTTGAACTCTAAAAATTTCATAATCTTAACAATATTCTCTATTCATATTATAGTCAAACTAAGGAACATTGTTCTCACTTGATATCCAAGACAAATTTAAGAAATCTGAAAATTTGGTGGTTCTATTATTACTATCCTAATAACGTTCTCACTTAATATCATAGTCAAAATTAAAAAATCTACGATATCCTCACTTACAAAAAAATATCGCAGTCAAATTCAGAAATTTCTAAATTTTTACTGAATAATAAAAATCATATTCACATTAAGATGTCCGCAATGCTTTCACTTATGATAAATATCAATCAAATTCAAAAATCCAAAATGTTGTGATGTTAGTTGTCATTGTAAATTCTAAAAATATCATGCTTTTGACTGTGACCCTAATTGTAATTATAGGCTAAAATGTTCATTTCTTCAACTATTCTAAACTTATGGATTTGTTGAATATATTTTTGGGAAAAGGTGAAATCCTAACCAATCATCACTGAAAAATATTGCAATTCGACACTTTGAAAATTACTAGATCAAAAAATGCCCAGAGGAGTTTTGAGAAGGTAGGGAAGAAAAGGTAGATTATATTCACAGTAATATAATTTATGGAAAAAACTGAGTAAATGCAGGGAACTGAATTTGTTATCATGAAAAATCTTTCATTAGAAAACAAACTAAATCATACCTACATAAATTTCATGTGAGTAATGATATCTTCAACATTGCAATTGTGAGAAGGAAAAAAAAGAGGAAAAAGCACATCGTAGGTGAGTAGTGGTATTTAGCAGCAATAAGGTCATTGGGAATATCAAGAATCTACTTGTCTCATCCCATAATAAGGGCCGCGAAAAGAGTACCTACTCAAGGTTATTTAAAACCTTGAGTTTCACCATTTGTGAATGCAAATGAAGTGTTATCTAAAGTTGTGTAAATGCTTCCAGAAGAAACAAACCTATGTAAAAATGAAGAAATATTAGATTAATGTTCTTACCTTGTGTCGCGAAATTTTTTGTTCCATTTCCTTAGACCTGATAGCAAGATTAAATAGTAGAAAGAGTTCCTAGATTACTTAAGTTTGATAGCAAATGTAAAGAGGAAGACATAATTTTAAATAAACACCAAGAAAAAAAATAAAATTAGTATGGTGTAGAGAGAAATGACTCTTTCAAACCTTACATCAATTGTAAAATATCATTCTATCGATGTAACTGTTGTGTTTTAAAACTATCATCAATATATGCAACACTCCTTGTCTATTGCTTCAAATATTTAGCCTGAACAATTCGAGAGAGTTTGCATGTGCATCTAAATATGAAGTATCAATGACAATGTTATTATATACACACTTTGTAATGAAAGAAAATTGGAATGGCTCTTGCGCTTCTACAATTGTAAAAAATAGTGTAAAGATCTATATCTAATGTAACTTTATTTACAAATGCACAAAACATAGTGTAGATGTGTGGAAACACAATGAGCCAAAACCCATTATTATGCATTTTTATTTCAATATTTTTACAAATAAAAACACATGAGTATCAAGATCTTGATTACAAACATGATAACATGTGGCACACCCTAAGATCATGTCATCTGTCTTGCGAGCTGTTGTTAGACATGCACATACAAATATGTGTCTTCTTCAGAAATGTCCAAGTTTACACCTTAGAGCATCTTGAACATAGTGCAATAATTTTGATATTTTTGTACAAAAAAAATAGAAAAGACAACTAGAAAAAATTCAAATAATCAATCAAAAATTAAGAATTAGTTATATGAAAAATCACTTTAATAAATGTATTATTTAAAAACATAGGTTTAGTAGATTTTGCACTATTTTCGAGAACAAACTAATGGTAGAAATGCAAGTGAAAACTATAGTCTCCTACCTTACAATAGGGACTAATAATGAATTATGTGTGTGTGTGTGTGTGGGCGCGCGTATGCGCACATGTACACACAAAAATGTGTTTGTGTGTGCACATATGTATGTATACATATTAACACATGTAACAATTTTGATTACAAACATAAAAAGATGTAATCCAACAAAAACCATTAAGCTAGAAAAAGTGAAAGCGACAAAGGAGGATACAAATTGCAATGAAAAAGCAATATGCAAACAAGGAAAAAAGAAAAGAAAAAAGGCATAAAGAGTCAAAGCATCTAAACAAAAAAATATTGGAAAAAAAAGTTAAAAAATTAAAAAAGAAGAAGAAGAAGAAGAAGATATATATATATATATATATATATATATATATATATATATATATATATCCTAAAATATTAAATTTTTGACTAGATATGAGTACCTACATACTCAAAACTAGACATGGAATTTGATGGCTGTATTAGTCAATTTTTTACTTTTGAACTATATATGAAAGACTAAAATATTGTAAGACTGTATGAATTGATAGGCTAATTTTTTACATAAGAGTCAATATGACAAGTAAATTTATTAACAAACAATATTTAACATACATAAATGTGATTTATTAATATGCATAATATAGATAAATATATATTATTTTATATTTATATGTTTCTTCTTTTTCCTAATTTGATGATTGCATATTTATATTAATTTAGAAACTTGTCGAATAGAATATATTTTTTTAAAACTTGTCTTTTTAGTAATTTACAATATAATTGATTCTCAAGTTACAATATCAGCTTGTATCAAGAGACAATTGTCTTCTTGGCAACTTAAGTATGTGCTTCAATAAATTTGGAATATAATTGATCAGCTTCATGAGGTTACATTATCACACACATATAGAGAGAGGAAAATAGTTGCCGATTATCTTTCCAATTTAAGTTGCAATGGGATCAAAATTTTTACATTACAGGCTTCTGCATTCATTGAGCATTACAAAGATTTGTAGAAATTGATTTATAATGAGACAGTGAACTGTCAGTAGTAATTGGTTTTTACTCATATTTGCATTGATGATATTGTGGTGAATGCTCATTCTTTGCTGAGCTCCAGTATTCTTGCCGAGCTTTAGCACTTGCCAAGAGCCAGTACTTGCCAAATTCTAGTGCTTGTTGAGCAAGGTAGTGTGATGTTCTTGCCAAGTTACTTGGGCAAAGTGTTTACTAAGTGATCTCGAGCTTAGTGTTGACCGAGTTGTTTGATTCTTACTGAGTGACTCGGGTCAGTGATGACCAAGTATTTTTCAAGCACCAAGTGGTGGTGTGTTGACCAAATTCCTGATGGGTGCTTGTCGAGCAAGGTAGGGTGATGCTCTTGCCCAGTTACTCGGGTATAGTGTTTACCAAGTGATCTTGGGCTTAGTGTTGACCAAGTTATTTATCGTAGTGTCTTACTGAGTGACTTAGGTTAGTGATGACCGAGTGTTTGTTGGGCACCAAGTGGTGGTGTGTTGACCATGTTCTTGTCGGGCATCAAGTGGAAGTGTGCTAAAAGAGAGAGGTAGTGATGACCGAGTGGGGCAGTGTTGGCCGAGTGATTGGCTATCACTGAGTTGTAATCAACTGGCAACTTGTATGGGTCAGAATTAAGTAATGATTATTAATTATTCTGGCATGTGCGATGTTATGGTAATTCCTGCAAATTCCTTCTTAACTGCCCAATGTCATGTAAGCTGTTGTCGCTGAGGTACGATGTGGCTTCACTTTGGCCATGTCATTTTTTACACGTAGCGAGATCAATATCGAGATCAACTTTGTAATTTGTTCACAATTTTTTTTGATCCTTCTTTATGATCGACATGTATTTACATCAAGGGAACATTTATTATAATCCATGGGTACTATGAAGACATTTGCTTTTGGTTTTATAAATGGTGACAATGGCCTATTTAGTTTCATATATTGACAGATTTGAGTGATATTCGATGTACCCTGCTCAAAAATGTCTTCGCCTTTGGAGTTATGTACCAAGTGTGAATCATGTAATCAATTTCACTAGTCTCTATTGCCCAAAAATTATCGTATATGGATTAACCCCAATGTCAATGAAGTTGTTTTGCCCCTGTGTATTGATGATATGGTCATGAAAATGACGTTCTACATTAAGTCTCCTTCAATTCATCGAGGTATTTGGCAAGTTATTGATGAAGCAATTCTATGCCCTTCTGTGAAACATTTCCTATACCTATCAAATGATGTGTCCAACTTTCTTTTAAATGCTATTGATTTGTTATAGTCAATTCATTTGCTGGAAATTTTGGCGGCAAAAGTGCTACTTCCTCAATTTTGGAATGAAAATAAACTTACACATGCCATGCAACAGTATGATCTTTGGTCTGGACATGCATTAGTGGGTGGTCTCTTCCAACAGTATCAGTTATTAAGGCAACATTAATACATGGTCATGTTTGATGCTCTTTAGAAAGCCTTCAAAAAATAGAATCCCCGCATTATGAAATCTGCTCTCCAAACTACTGCACGAGCTTTGGGTCACCAATTGGAAAAAAGAGTTAGGCACAACAATTTTGCTATATTGGATTTGCTAAGCTTATCCAACTTTGACTATGAGATTCATGAAGGGCCTCCTTCAGGTGCTCTCCAAGAGTTTGGCTTTGATTTGCAAGATGGCATAGTCATTACTAATCAGGTGCATTGGCAGAAACCTCTTGTCACAGATGCTATAGTTGATGCTGCTACTAGTTCAAAATCAATTTGGCAGGTTGCACCTTTGACAAGTTCGATTTTTGGGTGGGGACATTCTCTGCAAATTGGTTCGACCTCAACTTCTGTTGATGTTGTTTCTTGTGAGGATATGGAGGAATTTTTTTATTTATTAAAGTTTTAAGGTATCCCATTTGGGGGACTTTTTGACAAATGACATGTTTATAATCATTTTGTATTTTTGGTCAAGTTTGGGACCTTCATGCCCATGCTGAAATGTTTTTGGAGTTGTCCCCTCATTTTGTAGTTTTGTTTATGTTCATCGATATAAAATGCTGTAATATATTGATGATTATTACTTGTACATATTGCGATGATGTTGAGTTTTCTTTTTGGCTCTTTCCCGGTTGAGCTTTTGAACTAGTTTTAGTAAAAATAATATATTCAGTGGCTCGCCTACTTTTGCCAAAAAAGAAACAAAAATTCACAATATTAGATATGTATTTTTATATTATTTTATATATAATTATATTAATTAAATTTTTTAAAAAATAAATATATGAACTTAGAAACTTACATTTTTATTATTTTCTAATTTATAAAATATTTAAATTTAAAATCATATATTAAATTATTTTTAACCAAAAAAATTGACAATTTTTTTTTAAAATATAGAGGTATCCCTGTGGTCCAACCCAACACTTAGAAGAGGCGAGACTAATCCTTTGTGGGTGGGGCAATAGGGTCGTATGGTGGTCCCACCGGTTAATTGTGGAGAGAGGTTTGAACCCGAGACATTGGAGGTAACCCACAGCGTCAGGCCTCCGCTCTCAACCTTTAGACAAAAAATTGACAATTTTACTTGTTTTATTATTTTCTAATTTTTAAAATATTTAAACTTAAAATAATCTATTAAATTATTTGTAAACTTTTAAAAAATTGACAATTAACTTTTTCCTTAAAATGAAAGCCCTTTACAAAATTTAACACAGGGAGGGGCCCCCATAAAATATGCTCGAAACCCAATTTAAAACATTATCTCTTCCCACGAACTCATTGTACGTAACTAGAAGACATCTTTTCCGATTGGCGATGGCGAAACATCATGTGCTCTATCCGACAAATCTTTTTCACAAGCGTGCTTTGATTCACTCAGAAAAAAGTAGTTGCAAAATTATATCTATGTAAACGACATGTTAACAGTAGGAAACGAATCCCTATTCAGAAACATCTCGGCGTTATCCAAGTTCCATCCCAAATTCTCTTCATCTTCCTTTCCTCTAGGCTCTCACCATTTGCTGGGATTTCGCACTACTGAGGCATGAATTCAGGATTCTTTCCAAACTCTCATCCCTCTCAATAAGCTCAGCTTTTGTTAACCGTACTTTAACCCGAAAAACTTCATTCTCTTCACTACTCTCAGAAATCGTTGTATCCGACGAGGGTTCACAATTCATATGAGAAATATCAGAAATGGATCTGCGCGCTAAAAGCATACTTTCAAGCCTAGACTTTGCATTGGTGGCTACATCAGAACTGACCCTTCTTGGCCGATTCTCTAACTTTCGCAATTCAACAAGAAAATAGAGCTTCTTAGGGTTGAGAGTGGCATATCCATCAAGAGGTTTTGCTTTAACTCCCATATAACGAACTGCTTCTGAATGCAAAACGACATGGCCTGGATAATCTGTGAGGATGTCATTAACTATGAGAGGCCCCTTCACCTTCAACATTTGCCCATCTAACTTCATTATCTTAACACGCCCATGATGCCCTCTGGAAAAAACTGCGTTGCCCATCAAGTCTAATTTGTGAAGCAAAATCTTAAAAGTTATTACATATTATGTTTGCTGTGTTATTTGGGTTTTATAGCCGTATCGATACACACCGACAATTTCGTGGTCCATTAGAAAAACGTGTTTATAAACAGGCGTGAGATGATTGTTAGCCTCGGTCAACAATGAGCAACAGTGATTCAAAACAGTTTTCCCAGTCTGCGTCTTTAACCAATACAGTGTTTTCCCGAGCCATGACTTTTCATTAGGCGCTATCATATAATAATTTTGTGTGACAACTTGAAAGAGAGATAGAATATAGACAATTTTGGTCACGCCTTAATTTTTTGAACGACTAATGTTGCATGCACTACATATGCTTTTCAATGATTTTGAATATCAACTATCAAGATATACAATAAAATGGCAAAGAAAAATTGGTCCTTGTTCATTTATAGGTGTACCAAAACTGAATCTCGTTGTCATATGGAATGTTCAAGGAGTATAATATTATGTATAGTCAAAAGATCTATATAGGGTAGACGACAACTAAACCATTGGGCATGATGAACAACTAACTAATATTTTGAAAGTGTTTCTACTAAAAAAATTTGCAAAATAGCCAAAATAAATAGGTTACACTACATGACAATAAATAAGTACTGGATGATGAACGATACAAATATTTTAATAGTTTAGGGATCCATAGTGGTAGTATAAGAACTCTATGAAGTTGTACACATATTGAGATTATAAATAAATAAAGCATATGAAATGGAAATTTATAAACAAATTTTATCTATTAAAATATAAGAAAATTGATAAGTTGCATGGAGTTAGTTAATTTATGTCATAAATTGTAGTAGGCTGCATATACAATGTTATTCTATTATATTATTTCCACACCATGAAAGCTTTGTTATGAATATTGATGCTTTCGAATAACATAGTGTTCTTCAATTCACAAGGTAAGTCAAATTCAGTTGTTTTCCTAATATTTTTCATCTTCAATTTATCTAACTTAAATATCACTAGAATTATTTGTTCTCAATATAAGTGAGAATTTAAGATCCACCAACTATTTCTTTGAATATCAAGGTTTGGTCATGTAAAATAGTATATATCTAAGATAACATAGCCATTTCAAATATTCGATGAGAGAATTAATTAAGAAAAAATGATTGCCAACAAAGAATCAATACATAATACACCTTTCTAGGCTACCTTCCAAATGGTAGATTTCTTATGTAGGAATATTAAGTGGATTTTTTTAAAGAGAGTAATCTCCCAATTTGATATGCACCCAAGCAATTCTTAAGGTCCAAATATATATTCTATGAGGGACATCAAACAAATTTACATGGTCATGACTCTCTCTCTCTCTCTCTCTCTCTCTCTCTCTCTCTCTCTCTCATTCATTCAAAAATGGGAAATTATTGTAACACTCTCTGTACCATGAGCATGAGTTTAAGATCATAATCATACCAAAATGGGGGAAAAATGTAAAGTTAGTAATTATATGTAATTGGCACCCTGGAATGCCCAAAAATTGGACCAATTGCCAAAATAGATTTTTATGCAAACTGAAGATGGAATCAAAATTATATTAAATTCTCAAAATGATGAAATCAAGTACACAAAATGTATTCCAAAAGCCAAACCCCAAGGGAATGATGTCTAGAATGTTACAAGAGAGGTTGAACATCCCCTATTGCCAAGAAAGATATGTGATTCACACATCCAAGCTCTTATCAAATGTCATTCACAAAAAAATGATGCTCAACAATGAGATTTTCACCCCCTATTTATTCTTTTTTTTCACTTTATAGAAGGAACTAAAGCATTAATTAATTGCAAGTGCTAGAAGCTTCCCCTTCCCATACTTAATGCATTCTCTAGAAACTCTTCCCTTGCAATACAATAATTAATTGTGCTTCTAGAAAATTCAATTACTAGAGGCTTCCACCTTTCTAATAATTAATACACTCTAGAAGCTTCTCCCTTGTAATACAATAATTAATTAAATTAATTAAATATAAAGTCACCTTTTAATTTTTATTTTATTTAATGACTTTATAAGAAATTAATTTAATTTCCTCTTATGCTCCACTTAGACTTTGGAGAATGTGAAGGCTAAAAGATGGGGTCATTATAGTCCGCCCTCCTTGAAATTGCTTGTCCTCAAGAAATCTCAGTCCTATTTGCTATAGCACCTGCTCACTCTCCCAAGTAGCATCTTCCTCTAGCAGATATCTCCCTTTGACTAAATATTCTTTAATCAACTTGCTTTGCAAAGTCCTTTCTCTAGTATCCAGAATAGCCTCAGGAATTAATATGAGTTTTCCCTCCTCGTCTAATGGTGGTAATTCTGCTGAAGGCACAACTCTCTGGCCGATGTCTTTCTTAAGCCTTGACACATGAAACACATTACATATCCGACTACCCTCTGGAAGCTCAATCTCATAAGCAACCTTGCCCACCTTGCGGATCACTTTATAGTGACCCTAAAACCTAGGCTTCAACTTCTCTACTCTACTTTTCTTGAGTGATGACTGTCTGTATGGTTGTAGCCTCAGGTAAACCATATCCCCAACCTCAAAATTGCACTTTATTCGGTGTTGATCCGCATAAATTTTTTGCTGATTTTGGGTTTGCGGTATATTCTTCTTGAGCACCCTCAAAATATCCTGACTATCCTGCATCCATGAAACTAGGTGCTTCATAATAGTATAGTGCCATGAATGGAGTCATCTTGATGGACATATGATAAGTGGTGTTATAACAATACCCTCCCATATGTAGCCATTCGACCCAAGCCCTCTGTTGTGCAGTCACATAGTTCCTCAGATATCCTTCCACCCATTTATTCACAATCTTTGTGTGCCCATTTGATTGTTGATGATAACTAGTGCTAGGTGTAAGATTTGTACCACACAACCTAAATAGTTCCTACCAAAAAGTACTCATGAATTTACTGTCTTGATCACTGACAATGAAACTAGGTAACTCATGTAACTTGAATATATCTTGGAAGAAAAGATCGGCCACTTGTGCTACTGTGTAAGTGGATGGAATAGCAAAGAAGTGAGCAAACTTCATCAACTGGTCAACTATCACATAGATGCAATCTTTCCCTTGTACTCATGGTAACTCGGTGATGAAGTCCATAGAAATACTTTTCCATTTCCTACCTGGAATGGGCAAAGGCTGTAACAACTTTGCAGGATGTGTGTACTCTCCCTTATTCTGTTTGCAAATTGCACAGTCCCTAACATGCTTCTGAACATCATCCTTGAGCCCTTTCCATGTAAACCACTCATGGGTCTACCTGTAGGTCTTAAAGACCCCTGGATGTCCAGCTATAGGTGCATCATGAAAAGCCTTCAATATTACCTCTCTAAACTATGATGAAGGAATCAAATATATCCTACCCTGATACTTTATCAATCTGTCCATCACCACATAACAATCATCATGTATGGTGCCTGCAACTACTCTAGAAGCCCAAGTGTCCCTTGCATACTCTTCTATGATCTTATTTCTCCAATCTCCTATAATCTCAGCTAGAGCACAAATATGAGGTCTCCTAGATAAAGCATCTGCCACCACATTCTTCTTACCTTTGATAGAATCAATGTCAAAGTCATAGGCCTGTAACTTTGTAATCCAATTATGTTGTCTATAATTCAAATCACATTGGCTCATGAAGTATTTGATGCTGTTGTGATCAGTTTTGATAACAAACTTTCCCCCAACTAGGTAGGACTGAAACTTATCCAATGCATGCATTATAGCCAACATCTCCCAATCATAGATGGAATAGCTCCTCTCCACTCCACGAAGCTTCCTACTCTAAAAAAAAATGGGATGCTTCTCCTGTATCAAGATAACCCCAATCCCATCTCCTAACGCATCACAATGAAGCTCAAATGGCTTTGTGAAATCTGGTAGAGGTAGTACTGGACATGATGACATCACCTTCTTGAAATGATCAAAGCTTCTTTGAGCTACCTCTGTCCATGTAAAGGCCCCTTTCTTGGTAAGGTCTTTCAAGGGTGCAACGATCTATGAAAATCTTTTAACAAATCTCCTATAAAATCCACAAAGACCAAGGAATCCCTTAAGCTATGTAAGATTCATAGGAGTAGGCCAATCAACAATAGCCCTAATCTTTTCAGGATCTACTTGAACTCCATCTGCATTGATGATATGCCCAAGGTATAGTAGCTCAGTCATCCCAAACTCGCACTTAGATTCCTTGGCATACAACGACTCTTTCTCCAAAGTGGACAGCACCATCCCAAGATGTTGTAAATGCTACTCCCAAGTCTTGCTAAAGACTAAAATGTCATCAAAGAAAATCAAGACAAATCTCCTAAGCTACTCCCTGAATACCTAATTCACACAACTCTAGAATGTAGCAGGGGCATTGGTTAGCCCAAATGGCATAACCAAAAACTCGAAGTGGCCATAGTGACACAAAAAAGCTGTCTTCTCAATGTCCTCCTCCCTCATCCTGATTTGATGATACCCTGACCATAGATCAATCTTTGTAAAAAAGCATGCACCATGTAACTCATCAATCAACTCATCTATTTGTGGGATGGAATATCTGTTCTTAATGATTTTCTTGTTTAATGCCCTATAATTGATGCACATGCACATCATCCCATCCTTCTTCTTAACCAACACTACTGCTGAAGCAAAGGGGCTCTTACTAGGCCTGATATGCCCTATTTCCAACAACTCCTTAATTGTCTTTTCTATCTCATCCTTATGTTTCTTAAGATGATGATAGGGAGTAATCATGACTGGTTTGGCTCACTCCTTGATCTCAATAACATGCTCTATCCCCCTATCAGGAGGAACCCCATGCAAAATCTCACCAAATACCTTAGTGTGCCTGTTAAGTATCTCCTGGATATCTGGTGGATGAATCTTCACCTACTCTTGTGAAGTTGGCATAGTGAAACATTCTGCTACCTACTCTATGTTATTATGCCAAAAAAGTCTCTGCATTCTCCTTAGGGAAACTACTCTACAACTCCCATTTGAAAGTCCTCTAAGTACAATAGTTCTTCCCTCATGCTGAAACTTCATCTCCAATTTTTCTAGGTTAAGTGTGAACTCTACTAATGAGGCCATCCATACCATGCCAAGGATGACATCATAGTCTCCCATGTCTACCACATAGAAATCATCTTCCAATTCATAGCCATCTCCAAACCTGATATGAAGATTAGATATCTTCTGAGTGCATAATAGTTTGTCACCATTAGCTATCATAACTCTAAATCTGGTGTGCTCCTCAGTCTATAGACCTCTCTTAGCTACCAATTGTGCATCTATAAAATTATGTGTAGCCCCAGTGTCAATGAGCGAGATGACTTTTTGCCCTTGGATAGTACCTTTGACCTTAAATGTGACTGCCTTCTAAGCCCTAGTTAATCATGCTAATGACTTCTCATCGTCAAGAATACTACTCTCCTCTATAGTGCTATCCTCATCTGAATCAGAGTACTGATCCTCCCTCTTTGACTATGACTCTTTTGCTAAGAAATACTCCATTTGATTTGCCTTAGCCTTGAGATGACATTTATGAGATAGATCCCAAGGCTCTCTGTAATGAAAACATAACTTCCTTTTTATTAAATCATTGAAGGTGTCATTATCCAACTTATCTCTTTTGGGCTGATCATCCTTGTGAAAAGGTTTTTTGTCCTTCTCTTGTACTTTTTCATATAAGAATCCTTGTGCTGAAATTTGCTCCTAAATGAAGAAGGTGCTAAGTCATAAGCCTTTTTAGTGGCCTTCTGCAATGTAGCTGGGTCATGCCCCTTGACCTAACCTCATAAGGGTTTTGAGAGTCCATCCATAAACAACACTACTAACCTCCTTTCTGAAATATCAGTGACCAACACAACTAACCTCTAAAACTCACTGATCTACATCTCAACTGATCCCCATTGCTTGAGTTGTGCCAACTCTTTAAACTATAATTCAAGATCCCTGGTATCAAATCTTTCTATGAGCCTCTTAGTGAACTTCTTGTAAGATGTGATCTAATTATATCCCAAGGTTACCATGCCAGGGTGCCACCACTCATGTGCTGGTCCATCCAAGTGAATAGCCACATACTTTATAGCCTCCTCTTTAGGCATAGGATTTACCTACAAGTATGTATCCATCTTCTGCACCCAAGCTTGTGTGGTCATCTTCCCTGAAGCATCATAATAAGGTAAAGAAAGTTTCCCAACTTTCTTTCTTAGCTCAAGGTTTTGACTTCATCCTCCTGATCTAGGCATGTGTCTCATCCTTAGGTCCAAGTAATCTCTAAGAGAAATGTCTGCCTAAAACTCCAGTCCACTAGCCTCCCAATCCCTCCTGAACTGATCCTGTAACTCTATAGTTTGCGGTTCATTAATCAGCTGAACTGAATTTCTAGGTGGGAAGGTGGGTAGAAGAGACCTTGAGCTGGTTGTTCAAGTTGGGCATGCAACATGTCTAAAGTTATCAACCTCATTTCCATTGTTTTTATATCCATTATTACCATTAATGTTGTCTCGGCTTCCATTATCATTGCCCCTATTATTGTTGTTTCCATTGTTGGCATCAACTAGATTAATATTGATGCCCATCTATCTAGCCATTAACTACAACATCATATCCATTTGCCTATTTTGCTCCTGTTGCATCATATCCATTCACCTATTTTGCTCTTGCTGCATCCGCTGCCCCTCCTCCAATGTACACAATAACCTGAATATTACATTTTCTTGATCTGGACCGATATTCCTATCATCTTGATCACCCATACTGTTGTCTTGTTCAAAGAATATCTCCTCTGTGTCTATATGACTAGATTTTATGTCGCTTTGCATGGATGAACTACCCTATTTGTTCTGCAAGTCTGAACTTCTACTTTGTCTTGCCCTGGTATTGCAAAAATTATAAAGCCCTTGCTGCATGCTCAAACATAGATGCTGAAGATCTTCACAGGATGGAAAGACTTGTAGCTTTGATACCATTGTAATGGGCACCTTGGAACACCCAAAAATTGGACCAACTACCAAAATAGATTTTTATGCAAACTAAAGATGTAACCAAAATTATATTAAATTTCCAAAATGATAAAATCAAGTACAAGAAATGTATTCCAAAGGCCAAACCCCAAGGGAATGATGTCTAGAATGTTACAAGAGAGGATGAATGTCCCCTATTGCCAAGAAAGATGTGTGATTCACACATCCAAGCTCTTATCAAATGTCATTCCCAAAAATCTGATGCTCAACAATGGGACTTTCACCCCCTATTTATTCTTTTCCTTCACCCTTCTAGAAGGAACCAAACCATTAATTAATTGCAAGTGTTAGAGGCTTCCCCTTCCCATAATTAATGCATTCTCTAGAAACTCCTCCCTTGCAATACAATAATTAATTGTGCTTCTAGAAAATTAAATTACTAGATGCTTCCACCTTTCTAATAATTAATACACTCTAGAAGCTTATCCCTTGTAATACAATAATTAATTAAATTAATTAAATATAAAGTCAAATTTTAATTTTTATTTTATTTAATGACTTTATAAGAAATTAATTTAATTTCCTCTTATGCTCCACTTAGACTTTGGAGAACGTGAAGGCTAAAAGATGGGGTCATTACATTATAACAACTTTTTTACAATTCACACTTATTTTTGGGCCCTTAATTTATTGTGCCTTCTCATAGCTTATTAAAAGACTATTTTTAACTTTCTCACTACAATACTATCATCATATGGTCTTGTGATAAATAGATCCTATCCAATCAATTTGTGAAGTCCAAAATGATATTTTTTCAAACCATTTTCATCTAGACTTAATCAACATTATATCCTTGATCTAGTGCCTACTCGATTTAAACATTATCTATGATTATTAGAAATGGAAATGAAATGTATTAAAATGATGTAAAAATACCTTTATGTTGATCTCATATTGGTTTTGACAAGTGAGTGTCAACACACTTAAGCTATTTACTTAGTTCATGTTGAACAAGTAGTATATGTGGAGCACAACATGTATATTATAGAGCATGCCGAGTCCACAGTGAGTGCTCAGCCACTCATGTGCCAAGTCACTCAAGTGTCAAGTAGATAGTGCATGCTAAGTGATTTAGGAGCCGAGTGAACTATGGATGTCGAGTGATATAGATGCTGTGTCACAACAAAGAGGTCAGTATATGCCAAGCGTCAAAGACTTCAGGTGCTGAATGCAATTACATGCAACCAATTAGAAGAAAGGAAGGATTAATCAAAAAAATGGATGAATCTCATATTTCATAAGGTAGATCATATTTCATGGTCAAAATATTGTAACCTTCATTAGTTACACTTTATTATTGTAGTAGTGAAGATTTGTGGGTGTCATCCCCACCCCTATTTTAGCTTCTCACTTGGAGGGTTTTTGGGTAATCATATCTGGTGTCATATGTGTGCGAATATTTACTTTCTTACATGATTTAGATGTATGTGCTTTACATGTTATTTTAGTTTGCACATTGAATGTATTTGATGGATGTGTGGTGAAAGTTCTATGGGTCTAAGTTTAAACTACCGATTCACCCCCCCCCCCCTTAGAAGTTTACCTTTCCTATTGTAATTCCAAAACTTTAATATTGAAATCATTTACAACTCTTGTACTCATTCAAGAAACACCATGAGAATTATAATATTATTCAAGATCATTTTGAGAAACCATACTCTAAACAACATTTGGAAGACCACGAGTCACAACTTAGAATCCACCTTTTATAGTGAGATAAATACAACCAATAGAAGACCAAGAGTCATGAGTTAGAATTCCACAAAGGTGTCCCTCTTTGGAATTGAACTAGGGTCTCCACAGTGAGAACTCATTACTTTAAGCAACTAAGCTAAATCCCTTGGACATGTAAAAAGGACATTCCTAAATAGGAATGAGAATATACATGTAGAGTTGAAAAAGGTTGAGACAAATATGAACCTAGAGGAGGTAGGATACAATTGGGACAAAAGAATATCAACATAGAGGAATTAATTTTAAAGAATGGTTTTACAATATCCATCTAACTAATCAATGTAGTCACCTAAAAAAGATTATGTAAGAAGTAAATAGTAAGAACTATTTACTCAAACATGTCCCTTAAGTGAAAACTATTGGATACAATAATGAAATGAAAAAAAAATCAATGATATATACTTGGTGGAAATATGAGGTAGGAAAGGTTACTAAGAGGGGAGTGGTGAATCAAGAACCAATAAAATTTCTAATCTTATTCCATCAATTAATCCTTCATTAATATTATGATCTAATTGCATGCATGAATGAAGGAAATAAAATAAACATTCATAGAAATTTGACGCAAGATATGGTGACCTAGAAACCTTCCAAATAGAAACTAAAAGTAGGGTGGGAATGGTACACAAAAGTTTTAGTACTGTAGTATAAAGTTGGTGTGTTGAGGCTTACAATTGATCATTTATGATGAAATGCCCTATTAGGAACAATAAGGACTGCTAGGTCCACCTTGTGAAAGGATTTACAAAATATTCAATGAAGTATGCACTTAGTAAAGAGATTTGTCAAAGACTATTAATTTTACCCTATTAAAGGATTTAATTGATATTTGATCTGCAACTTTGATTTGCTATTTGAGATTCCTTTGAAATGTGAAGATCACGTTGCTATGATAGATAAATCTTTGTTGTCACTTATACTACTGGTAGCCTTCTTAACTCACACTTTCTTTTTATAATCACTTCATACTTACTTATTTGGATATGATACAATTCATTACATATATACCAATCTAAATCATAATTCATCAAAGTTGGCAAAAACATAAGTTTCCATCAAAATCACAAAGTTGGCCCAATTGCTGATGGGTAAAAACACAAACCTATGTCACCCTTTGTGATATCTAAATGGGTTACAATCTAAACACTTTTAGTCGAACAGGTTTCGGTCGAACATGTTTCGACCGTACAAACATGGCAGGTTTGCCCATTGACTTAGCATTAATGGTTTCAACTGAAACACTTTAGGCCGAAAGTGTTTTGGTTGTAAACCTGATGCTTTATATTAATGCCAAAAATCACTTTTTGGCTATCATTTTCACTATAGCAGTTATGAGATTCTTGGAGAGTGGTTAAGGCGTTTTGGCTATAACAGGTTAGTGGTTTTTTTTTTTTCATTTTAAATTTTTTAAAATTATTTTTTGATTAGTAAATGTTAATGGTAGTCAAATTAATTCCTTTTTTATGTATTTTATTAGTGAATTATTTAGATTTGTTAATTTTTTAATATATTTAAATTATTTTTTAGATTTGTTAGTAAATTATTCAAAACAAAAGCAAGAATGTAGTCAAACATTGGGTAAAAATGTAAAAAAATATTAGGTAAAATGTAGTCAAACATTAGGTAAAAATGTAGAAAAATATTAGGTAAAATGAAGTCAAACATAAATTATTTAGAAGTAGAATGTAGAAAAACATTAAGTAAAAGTAAAAAAAAATTAATTTTTTTATTTTCAAATTTGAAATTAAAACCTATCATTAATTTCTAAAGAAATATACAACACTTGTACATTTATATGAAACTTAGAAACACTATTTTAGGTAAAATGTAGTCAAACATTAGGTAAAAATGTAGAAAAATATTAGGTAAAATGAAGTCAAACATAAATTATTTAGAAGTAGAATGTAGTCAAATGTTAGGAAAAATAAACAAAATTAACTTTGTTATATTCAAATTTGAAATTAAAACCTATCATTAATTTCTAAAAAAAATACAACACTTGTACATTTATATGAAACTTAGAAACACTTGTACATTTATATGAAACTTAGAAAAATTGTTTAACCCTGTAGCTAAATCAAAATCTAATTTAGTAAAAAACTTAAGTTACATGTGTACACTTAGTTATAATTTAATCAAGATTTAAAAAAAAAAATCTGATATACATGTACATGTACGAACATTTATTTTTCACATTTGCATGAGCACGTTAAAATACATTAGATATGGTCTCTAAGATAATTTATTTCAAAATACATGTACATGATAGAACAACACCATACATTTAATGTTGTGTATTTATATACGTATGTTTCAAATTAAATTTAACTTTTAATTATTTTAATTTATACACTTGTATGTTTATATGTGTATATATATATATGCATGTGCAGATCTCTAGATATTTATCAGATTTTGTCTCTCATAGCTTCACACTCATATCCTCATACATTATATATATATATATACACACATTATGGCATCTAGTTTAGGGGGTCACACTCCCACATCCTCAAGGGATGCTAGTGTCCATAAAGGGGGTTAGAGTGCTGAGTCTGATACAACACGTAGACCCACATCCTCTACTAAGGATAAACAATAGTTATTTAGAGATGCACTTGCTAGATTATCTCGTGCTATAGAGGTTCTAGACTCCTTGCCTTCCTCTTCTACCACCCTTCCTAATAGGGAGAAGATTGTAGCAATGCGAGAGGAGTTGTTTTGTATGATTCTAACCATTGAATCATACAACCCTTTTGATTATACTAGTATTGAAACATTTTATTCTTCTCTATCTCACAGTGTCACTAGCATTGTGAAGTATAGATAGGCTGACACTAAGGTCTCTACTACCATGGTGAAGACCATGTTTCCATTTTATATAGATAGAGCTAGAGTTAGAGGCTACTTTATAAAGAAGTGTACTGATGAGCTCATTGCACCATTTATATATACTCACTAGTTGGCTACTCACCATAGATGGCCACAAAAAGATGAGTTCCCTCTATATTTCTACAAATAATTATTTTTAGAATTTCATTAACAACACGATGTCTCTCAGGTTTTGATCAATTTTTCTCCTCAAAAATCCTTAAAAATCACCTCTATATTTTTTGAATCAAGACTAATGTTCTTAGTATCAGGATTTTTTAATTTATCTATAAAAAAAATTGGATGGTGGTATTTTCTCCACAAAATATCATCGTGTCTTGTCCTAGATCACACCTATAGTTGCTAGGGCAACATGCTACACATGAGTTTGCCATTTTTTCCACTAAATCATTCTTTCAAGTTTTTGCCAATTTTAGCAGATGATCTCGAAGGGATAGCTTTGTTAACCAACATCACGTCACACAAATTCTTGGTCATTAATATTTTGCAGATCAGAGGTGGGTCTCAACAGCAAAAAAATGTTCTAATGAGAAAGGGGTAGCCTTATTTGTATTTGTCACCAAAAGACATTGTCTTCTGCAAGGTAGTTAGTAAAATGACAATTAAGGGGGGTTATTAAAAGATGTAATGTTTTGTGGTTTCTTGTTGGACATTAATAAATTTATCTTATCTTAATGGTCATTTTTTTGTCCTTGTTAGTTTCTATTTCCATCTTTAGCTCACAATTTAAAACATCATCTTTGTAAATCTATTTAAGAAACCTTTGTCTCCTTTGTTCAATACAATGTCAATTTACCATAACATACATTTGTAGTGATTAATATGCCAACTTCACTTCATGTTGCAATTTCCTTTCCATGCATTTGCAGCCAATGAAAAAGACACCCCCATATATCCCTCACACTAAAAATAAAGAATTGAAAAATGTGGGTGAAGCTCAAATTTCCTTTGGCCTACTATGTTTATTTGCTTTTTTCTTCTCATTCTATAAGTAGAGCTCTTGCCCAATTCTAAAAGTCTAAAAATTAACATCTTAGTAAAGGGCCCATGCAAGATATTTAAAATGATATATGCTAACTCTTGTATCCTCAGTACAATGGATGTAAATTACCATTCCCCTTTTTGGAAATTTCACATGTTCCTGTTGCCACCTTTCTTGATTGCTATGGATTGCATATTATTTTCAAAAAATGGAAATCAAGATAATAGAAGCCAGAAGTTT
Organism: Cupressus sempervirens; assembly: GCA_028749045.1. NCBI lineage: Eukaryota > Viridiplantae > Streptophyta > Pinopsida > Cupressales > Cupressaceae > Cupressus > Cupressus sempervirens. Next base: position 726,238,789 of record CM053792.1, read on the forward strand.
AAAGGGATACAATAGTAGTGTATCCCACAAATCATGACAGCTATTTTTCACTTTAAATAAGTCACTAGCCAATGGTAGATAGTTTTGATTGCTTGGGATAGGATAAAACACTTTTAATGATGAGGTTGAACATGCTTGTTTCAATAAGGGTTGTAGCAATTTGTACTTTGTATTTTCATGTAGCAAAATCTCTCTACAACTTTTTTTTTGTCTTTGTATCAAAATTCAAACATTCAAAAAACATTTTTTTGTAATAGCCCAGAAGTTTGCGACAAAATTCATGCACCAAAAAATTCTTTTTATAATATCCCCAAGTTTCTAAAGACAAACATGAGTGATTTCTCTATGCTCATTAAGAAAAAGCCACCACTTACTTGAAAATGAGCAATGCTAATGCATTTTGAATGTTTAGTTCTGTAATATAGACCTGAAGCCTTAGCATGCTTATTGGCATTAAGCCAAATGTTTCTTTGTTAGCCATGACTCAAAAGTTCCTTGACAGATTTGAAATTGAACAATACATGCATGATCACCACATTAAAGTTTTAAGAAGAGACTTAACCTACAACATATGTAAATACTAATAGCAGTCTAACAAAATTTTACAACATTCTTTTTTAAAATTATGTTTTCAAAGATTGTTTTAAATTGATCATGTGATTCAAAAATATGTGGAATGAATAAAAAGCTTGAAAGTAGAATGATCAACAACACACAAAAATGGGCAAAACAAGCCTTGTCTAAGTCAAAGTGTGCCCTAACTAGATGAAATTGTATCCTGATTAGATGAATAGCCTATAACATATTCTTGCAAAAATATGCAATCATCTAAAATTGCATCCAGATGGGTTTGCATTAGAAGTGTTCCATCCCCCAAATAATCAAGGTGAAAATTAAAAAATCCTACCTGCCTTTTATTCTAGATGTTGGAGATGCTTTTAACGAAGAATGAGATTTCTATTTTTACACATTTCATTGAATTTTTTAAAAATATAAGCCATAATTTTAAGCAAAAACTAGTTAGCAAGTATTTCTACGATTACTCATCAGCAAAAAATTCAGGCAACTACTTGTCAACATTTTAAAGGATGGTTTGCACAACCACTTATCAATTTAGTTTTTATTCATCAATTAGTTTCACTTTATTGATTTGTTTATGTATTTCTCATTATATCATAACTTTGGCTTCCTCAGTCTCTCTAGATGAGAATGACAAAAATTGCACCGTAGATTAATATGATCGCACATAAGTCTGGCTAGAAAACTTATATATCTTGTTATTGGTTGGGAAAATAGACTTTGTAATTTTTACACAATGCTGGAAAATATTGTAATTTTATGCTGGATAATATATGGTGCATTAGAATTTTGTATGAATTTTTTTGACATGAAAATGTAATGTAAAAATATTTTTCAAATAGAACATTCATTTCCTTTTCAAACGGAATGGAACACATCCATAACACTATAAGTAAGGGTGGAAAAAATGCATAAAAAGGATATATGTTTAACCTTACAAAATTAGTAGGCTAATATTCTTTGAACACACCTACACATGTTAAGATTGTAACCTCCATATCATTATTAAAAAATTTGTGTCAAAAGATACAAGGTTCTAGTTCTTTCTAGTAAAAAGCAACTATGTAACACCCAATACTATGTATGAAACTTTCTGATATAATAATACTACCTAGCAAACAAAAATCATGATATTAGTTGAAAGGGTATGACAAACACCTCCATGTGCTTTGCTTTTGCTTCTTCCCCTTTAGTCTCTAGAATAGTTTGCTTAGGCCTGCATTCAACTCAATTTTAGTTTAGAGCATATTCTAGTCAACCTCAAAAAGGACCATGAGATTACAATATCTTGTTGCAATCTAAGAATTATAAATATTAGAAAAGTAAGAGAGTGAAAAATTATAATAATATGCAAAAATCACAAGCAACCAAACATAACAGTCCTACACTCAGAATGCAACTAGTGTTCTCTTAAGAACAAATAAAAGCAATAGGTTCAACGATGAAATTTCTTTTTCTATACATTGATTTTAAATTTCAAGGAAATGTTGGTTAATTCAATCGATAGGACAAGCTCTCTAATCTGAAGTTTTTCTACTGTACATTCATTCAAAAGAACGCCATATAGATAACAAATTTAGTCCCACATAAGAAGCTTGACTTGTATGAATTCAATAATAGAGCAAGTGCTTCCTATATGTAAGCTTAGCTTGCCTAAATTTTTTCAACCGCTCTAAGAAAGATAGAGCAATAGTCTCATTGCTACTAATTTTATTTAAAAAAAGTGGATGTAGCCCTTCCTAAGGAAAATCCTTTGCCCTTTTAACAGACTCTCTTGATGTAGATGGCTTTTGTCTCAGAATATAATGAATATGCATTCGCAGATGCCTTCTTCAAAGCTCTAGGTTCATTGGACTCATCTAATTGCTCCCATATTTTTTTGGAGACTAGATCCAACATAGATTGTGGAAAACATCCATAAATGGATTCTCCTTTGTCAACCATTTCATTGATCCTAGAAAAAGCTTTCTCTCTATCACTTGTAACCTCATCCTCTGTTGGCGTTGGTCGAATAGGTTTTGACAGGAAAAGATGCAAGTCCAAAATATACGACATGTCTTCTGATGTAAAAAATGATTATGTTGTGCCAGTTTGAGTAGCACGAGCAACATGACCTACTCTATGAAAAAAAATTTTAGGTTTAGGAGGAAAATCATAGTTGACCACATTATTCAAAAGTGGAATATCAATACCTCTTGTAGCAACATTTGTTACAAGTAATAACATTGTTTTCCTTGCCCTGAACTTTGCAAGATGAATTTTACCTACAACTTGATCCATATCACCATACACAATGGATAGTGCGATTCCTTCTACTCTAAATAATTCATTTAAGAATTCGACATGGTGCTTTATTGCAACAAAAATTAATGTTTGTTGATTAGTACCAATCTGCTCTCTTACTAGATGCAACAATGTAGCATATTTATCTTCCTGTCGCAAACTAAAAAATGTATGTATGAGATTGGGGCTAATCTATGAGAAATATAAATTAAAATCAATACTCACAACCCTAAAACTAAAAATTTTTCTTGGCACTTAAAAACTGCTCAGCACATGAAGGTGCCGAGTGCTAGTTTTGCTCGGCACTTGAAGTGCCGAGTCATAGATTGCTCGACACTTGCTCGGCACTTGATGGTGCCAAGTGAAAGTCAACAGGTGCCGAGTGAGCTCAGCATTTAAAGAAAAAATTGCTTGGCAATAATGGATGCGGCTCCAACTGAGAAAATTTATAACTTAAAAAAATTCTAACGTGAATACTTTCACCATTAAAACCAAAGAGCCAAGCTTTAACCTTTCAACCAAATTTCTCAAATGCAATGAATAGAAGAGGAAGAACAATAGATTCAAGTATGCTTACTTTCTTTTCTATTCAAATGAGATTTAAACTATTACAAAATATGGGAGCATTCGACTTCAACCAGAAAACTCTAAATTAACCCTAAAATGGTAAAACTTCAAACTTCAATAATCTTTAAACTTGTAGCTCTAATGGCTGCATACAATGGTGCTTGGAGAAATCACTGCTTCAACAGGTTGAAACCAATAAACTACAAACTTATAGAACAACAGGAAGAAGCACGTGCAACTGCAAGCATGAAAATGATTCCTTCTATCTCTGCAGCAACTAATCTGCTGATCAACTTTTTCCTTCTTTCTTTGCTCTGCAACTTCTGAGCTCTTCCTCTCTTCTCTTTGTCTAGTCGAATGAATCTAATCATTGGTTTTTTTGTCTTTTGACCTAAAATGCTTTTCCCTCTCATTTCCAAATTTGAAAAATCTCACCTACCCATATTAATTTTTTTGGCTATTCTGCAATTCATCAGGTGGTAGGTTTGGCTCCAGGGGCAAGACAACCACCGTACTAAATATTCCAACACTCCCCTTTTGTCCCGAGCCAAACAAAAAATAAGGATCACAGCTGATCCACATAAACTACACCAAGACACTCTCTTAGGTGTACAAAAGTTCCAATGCCTAATGGCTTTGTAAATATGTCTGCTAGCTACTGCTCAGACTTGCAAAATTCCATCTTGATATCCCCATTCTCCACTAATTCTCTGATGAAGTGATATCTAATTTCAATGTGCTTGCTTCTACCATGGAAGATTGGATTCTCGGACAATATAATTGATGAGATGTTGTCACAATAAATTGTGGTTCCATCCTCTTGCCTTTCATTCAAATCTGTCAAGATCCTCCTTAGCCAAATTTCTTGACATGCTGCTGCATTTGCTGCTATGTATTCAACCTCTGCTGTAGATTGAGCAACAATAGGTTGCTTCTTGGATGCCCATGAAATTGCACCTGATCCCATGTGAAACATGTATCTGGAAGTGCTCTTCCTATCATCTATACTTCCAGCCCAATCACTATCAGTATAACCCACCAACTTGAAATCATTATTTGTAGTATACAAAATTTCAAATCCCTTGGTACCTTTCACATACCTTAGGATCCTCTTTCCTGCTTGCCAATGAGAATCCTTTGGTGTTTCCATAAATCTAGAAATCAGACTTACTGCATGCATTAGGTCTGGCCGAGTTGCAATTAAATACATTAAACTTCCAACCATACTCTTGTATAGTGCTGGATCCACTCTCTTGCTAGAGTCTTCCTTGCTCAACTTCAGACCTACTGCTCTTGGTGTTGGAGCTTCCTTACTCTTCTGCATTTTAAATCTCTCCAAGATCTGCCCTGCATATTTTTCTTGAGAGATGAAGATGCCATCATGTATTTGTTTTACTTCTATGCCTAGAAAGTATTTCAAGAGTCTTAGGTCTATCATTTCAAATTCACTTTTCATGGCCTCTTTAAACTCACCAATTAGAGCCTTGTTATTTTCAGTAAAAATTAAGTCATCTACATACAAGACAACAATCAATACATTACCATTTGCTGCCTTGATGTAAAGAGTGGGCTCACCATTGCTTTTGCTAAAGCCATTTCTCATCAAATATGAGTCAATCCTACTGTACCATGCTCTTGGAGCTTGCTTGAGCCCATAAAGAGCCCTCTTCAATCTATATACCTTGTGTTCTTCACCTACAACTTCATAACTAGGTGGCTGCTCCACATATACTTCTTCTTTCAATACACCATTTAGGAAGGTGGACTTCACATCCATTTGATATACCTTCCACTTGTGCTGAGCTGCAATTGCTATGACAACACGTACAATTTCTATTCTTGGAATTGGGGCATATGTTTCATCATAATCTCTTCCATACTGCAGTTTGTAGCCCTTGACTACTAGCCTTGCCTTATGCCTATCAATTTTTCCTTTAGCATTGCATTTGGTCTTATATACCCATTTCACTCCAATCACTTGCTTCTTGGGAGGCAATTCAATTAGCTCCCATGTCTCGTTTCTTTCTATAGCATCTATCTTCTCATCCATGGCCTTACACCATTTCTTCTCCTTAATAGCTTCTTCAAAATATATTGGATCACTATGAGAAAATAATGCAAAATTAACACTCTCATCATAATCTTCATACCTTTCATCTTGGTATATCTCCCTAAGACTCTTGGTCTTTCTTGGTAATAGGGAGGAGAGTGTGGGATCAAAATCTTTGCTATTGCTACTTTGTCGACTAGCTTGGTCTTCACTATTACTCGGCACTGACACTTGATCATGCCTAGAGGAGCTCGGCAATGTCTAAATTTTCTTGCCTTTTCTTCTATTTGATCCTTCTTCTTGTTTTTCATCAGCATCTTCTTCACTCATAATTGGCACTTTACTTGAAGTGCTCGGTGACTCATCAGTTGGGCCATATCAAGACTAATTTTTAAGAAATTCCACATCTCTTGAGAGAATTATCTTGTTGTTCAATGAATCATACAATTTGTATGCCTTAGATTCTGGGCTATACCTTGTGAAAATACATTTCACACCTTTGTCATCCAATTTTTGCCTTTTCTCTTTAGGCACATGTGCATATGCAACACATCCAAACAACCTTAGGTGTTCAACTGTCCATCTTCCTCGTGACCATGCTTCCATTGGAATTTTGTCACGGACTACCTTTTTAGGACACCTATTAATTAGGTAAACTACTGTTTCCATAGCCTCTCCCCAAAATTTAGTTGGGAGACCTTTCTCTTTCATCATGCTCCTTGCCATTTCAATAATGGTCCTATTCTTTCTTTCAGCATCTCCATTCTGCTGTTGTGTATAGCTGGCTGTGAGCTCTTTCTTTATGCCATGTTTCCTGCAAAAATTTATAAAAGAATTGGAGGTATACTCCCCTCCTCTATCTGATCTTAGGACCTTGATATAATGTCCACATTCTTTTTTAGCCTGAACTTTAAATTCTACAAATTTATCAAATGCTTCAGATTTGTTCTTTAAGAAATACACCCATGTCTTACGACTAAAATCATCTATAAATGTCATGAAATAAGTACTCCCCCCAATGGAAGTAACTTTCATAGGATTGATTAGGTTAGTATGCACTAACTCTAATGGATATCTAGCCCTCCTAGAATTATCAGAATTAAAGGGAAGCCTATGTTGCTTGCCCAAAATACAAGCCTCACACTTGTCATATGAATTTCCTATACGTGGCAAACCTTCTACCATTCTTTTATTTGATAACAAATTTAAACCAGCATAGCCTAGATGAGGTGCCATAGCTGTGAGGGGTCTTCAATCACACTCCTTAGAGCTGATTGTGTGGGAGGTGCAACAACAACTTGAGATGAGAAACATGTCTCTATCTTCAAGGGAAACATTCTATTTTTTGTCATTTGAACTTCTGCAAGTAAGTTCTTGCTCCCATCTTTTTCTTGAATGATACACTTGTCATTCTCCATCAGCACTTTGTATCCATTTTGAATGAGCTGACCGATGCTCATCAAATTGTGCTTCATACCAGGGGCGAAATACACATTTTGTATTTCCTTCTTCGCACCTTTCTTGGTGCGGACCATAATAGATCCTTTACTCGCAACTGGTAGGATTCCATTGTTACCCATTTTAATCTCAGATTTAAAACTATTGTCAATGAATGAAAAAAAGGTTTCATTACCACTCATGTGGTTGCTACATCCACTATCGAGGTGCCAAACCTCAGGGCTTCCTTTTTCACCAACATTACACATGATGAAGGCAGTGGCATTGTTTCCACTTCCCATATTCACATTAGCCACATTTACTTGTCTTGATTGATCATTTTGCTTCTTCTAGCATTCATTTGCATAATGCCCATATTTATGACAGTAGTAGCATTCTACATTACTCTTATTTGAGTTTTAGTTTTTCTTACCTGCTCTTAAAGTATTTTGTGAGCTACTTGCTCCATCTACTCTTCCTGAGCTTTCTGTTGCAGCATTCCTTTGTCCTCCATTACCTCGGCCTCTACCTTTGGAGTTTCTGCCTGAGCCATTTTTTCCTTTCCCCCTTCCTCTTGGATTTGACTAAGTCTTGAATGCTTGGTCTTGGGAAGAATAAGATGTAGATCTATTGATCCTATGCTCATGGGTTTGAAGAGTACCCATCAACTCATCCATTGTCAAAATAGTGAGGTCTTTTGCCTCTTCTATGGTCATGACCAAATTATCATATTTATGAGGTAAAATCCTCAATATCTTCTCCAATATCCTCTGCTCTTGATAGTCTTCTCCATTTTATTTCAATTGATTAATCACATTGGAGGTCCTTGAATTGAAATCTGCAACTAATTCATTTTCCTTCATTTGAAGGTTCTCAAACTCCCTCCTTATATTCTGTAGCTTTACTGTATGGACTTTATTAGTCCCCTTGAGGTTCAGGTTCATCTCAAGGATATCCCATGCTTCCTTTGCATAATTTTCTACTGCAATCTTTGGGAATACTGTGTCTTTCATAGCTGCTTCAATCAAACTTAATGCCTTTGCATCTTTCCTCCTTGATTCTTTCAAATGAGTCTTTTGTGCATTTGTGAGAACATCATACTGAGTTGGGTCTGTTACATCATTGAATCCAATAACCACAAACTCCCATAAATCGTTTGCAACCATAATGGTTTTCATCTTCTTTGCGCATGTATCATAATTTTGTCCATTGAAGGGTGGTGGCTGCTGCCATATCTTTTCTGCATCTACTACCATGTCAAATATCCCAAGAAAAAAAATGCCCTAACTCACTGTGGATGTGGGGCCTCAAAGCTCTAATACCAAGTGAGAAATATAAATTAAAATCAATACTCACAACCCTAAACCTAAAAATTTTTCTCGACACTTAAAAACTACTCGGCACATGAAGGTGCCGAGTGCCAATTTTGCTCGGCACTTGCTTGGCACTTGAAGGTGCCGAGTCAAAGATCGCTCAGCACTTGCTCGACACTTGATGGTGCCGAGTGAAGGTCAACAGGTGCCGAGTGAGCTCGAAACTCAAAGAAAAAATTTCTTGGCAACAATGGATGCTGAGTAAGCTCAGCTCCAACAGAGAAAATTTATAACTTAGAAAAATTCTAACGTGAATGCTTTCACCATTAAAACTAGAGAGCCAAGCTTTAACCTTTCAACCAAATTTCTCAAATGCAATGGATAGAAGAGGAAGAACAATAGATTCAAGTATGCTTGCTTGCTTTTCTATTCAACTGAGATTTAAACTATTATAGAATCTTAGAGCATTCGGCTTCAACCAGAAAACCCTAAATTAACCCTAAAATGGTAAAACTTCAAACTTCAATAATCTTTAAACTTGCAGCTCTAATGGCTGCATACAATGGTGCCTGGAGCAATCACTACTTCAATACGTTGAAACCAATAAACTAAAAACTTACAGAAAAATAGGAAGAAGCACATGCAACTGCAAGCACGAAAATGATTCCTTCTATCTCTGCAACAACTGATCTGCTAATCAACTTTTTCCTTCTTGCTTTGCTCTGCAACTTCTGAGCTCTTCCTCTCTTCTCTTTGTCTGGTCGAATGAATCTAATCATTGCTTTTTTTGTCTTCTAACCTAAATTTTTTTTCCCTCTCATTTCCAAATTTGAAAAATCTCACCTACCCATATTAATTTTTTGGGCTGTTCTGCAATCTGTCAGGTGGTGGGTGGGTGTTTGGCTCGAGGGGCAAGACAACCACCGCATTAAATATTCCAACATAATCTTATTATCCAAATCTAGTCATACAAGGTGTGGATCTCGAAGGCCTGCCTTTACAAAATTAGCAAGCAAATGAGGTAGAGTTGCACTAAAAAGTAAAGTTTGGTGAGCCTCACTCAATTGAGCAAGTATTTTTTGTAGCTGGTTTGCAAAACCCATTTCAAACAAATGGTCTACCTCATTGAACACTACATACTCCATAGTTCATAAAGATATTTTTTCTACCTCAGCAAGATGAGGCATAAGATAGCAAGGAGTTGCAATAATAATGTTTGGACTTTTAGCTATTTCTTCAAACTGAGTCTCCATGTTATCCCCACCCACAAGCACAATGGCCTAGAGATCTGTACAAAGTACCCAAATTTTAAAAAAATCATTCTATGCCAAACAGAAGGTAGTAAGAAAAGCAACAAAGAAGCAAAATATCTCACAAAGAAATCACAAATGGAAAAATTCTTATTCTTTAAATTGAAGATAAATAGAAGAAGTGAAAAACTTGTTAAATATAATAAAAAACTCATGCAAACTAGAGTTTTCAACTATTTTTTGATTACTTAAGTGAAAAAATTTGTGCACAACATTTGTTTGAAGATTAAATTTTCCACAAAAAAAATCATTTACACGTATACCATGATAAAACTAAATGGTTCAGTCTAATGACAACAAATGCAATGAATTTATCAAGGATCATGTGACCATCAAGTTTAAGAGAACAAAAAGATAGATGTTAATTATAATGCAAAGATTTAAGAAAACATAGAACAATCAAGAGAAGAACAAATAAATTTGTAGTGCTGCAGCTTCCTTCCTTAGAAGGGACCTTCTATTAATGGATTTGATTAGTAATTACCTATCTTTGCAAATCTTGTTACTTCAAAGAGGGCAAGTAAAGAAACAATCCTCCATCTAAAGTTGGGTTCTATGTAGGGTACCACCACTGCTATTCTTAGGTGCAAACAGTAATTATAGAAGTTACAAAACTACTTGCAAATATTTCACTTGTCTCTTATGTTGAGAGAGGAGGGGAGACTGTTACCAAGTTTTTTTCAGGTCTTAGGGTTTGTAAGGAGTGGCTACCCTCCAAGAAATGGATATAAAGAGCACATCATTTCCTTGGGTGAAAAAATAAATTTGGAAATTAGAAATTGACTTGCAAATAAGTAATTACAACCAAAGAGGACAAAATCCCTAAAGGAGAAATCAAGAGATCTAAGGATAAAAACTCTTATTTCTCATTATCAAACTTTGGAGGAAAACCAAAATCTTGACCTCTAAAATAAATAAAGTGTTCCAAGGAAAAACCTCTTTAATTCTCTTTACATGTTGATGCAGGAGCATCTAGGGTCAATTGGAAATCTTACATTGGGCAAAAAAAATTACATTTGTTTGCTTCCAATTTTGGTTTGGTTCAAATTCATTCAACTTCCCTCCATGTCGCCATCTCCAATCTTCTATTTAGCTAGCTATAGTAACTAACTTAATTGTAGTATTTGATAGTTTGGTTAAGCTATAACCTCTATTTTAAAGCATGAACACCATCATTTAATAAAGGGATAAATGTTTGACCGAATCCCTCCAAGTTATTCCTTCAAAGTAAGTCTTGAAATAGGGTATGACCCCTCATCAAAGAGTTCATCAGATGTTAGCAATTGCAATTGCATTGATAAATATAAACATGGACCCTCACATGGACTATTGATAGAATGCCTTCAATGTCTTGTGGAACAAAAATGTTACAAGTACCACACTAAATAAATTTGTAGAAAGGATTTGAGTTACTTTCAAGAAAATGAATTGGCACGTGTAGATGAAGTTCTATAACAAATCCTAACACCCACATGGCCCGCGTATGGACAGGGTATATGTATTTTCCATGGCAAAATATCTTCTAAATGTGTGTTGGTGTAAATAAGTACTTGCTATTTACACTTTACTTAAGTTTACTTAGGTTAATGCATTAGCATACTAGTTGTCATGTAGACACCTAGGAATTTGCATATTCATATGAGTTGTCATGTAGACATCATAGTAATTTGCACTCCAATTAAGCACATGTTGTCTACTACATCTCTTTATGAGATACACTTTGCATTCTTATCCTCTCATTCTTGTACATACATTCATGCACAATGGAGGATAATACACTCTTGGTGTCCTTAGTTGTTATGCTTATCTCTTTGCTAACTCCTAGTCATATTAATTGTCTCTATATAGAAGGCAATTCTATAAAGTATTCATCCAATTATTTGATTAAGCCATTCTCATTTGATCACCATTTGTCTCTCTTGTGCTATCTACTGAGCTTCTTGATCTTGTAATTGAATTATTACCTTAGGAAAATTATTACATGGTATCAAATCCATACCAAATTCTTACATGGTACCAGAGCCATAAGAGTTTCATTGCATAGCCGTTTGAGATTTTCTTTTGCAGGTAAAGATTGGAGCTTGCTAGTGCAAATCAGATATTGGTATTACATTCAGAAGGTCAAAAATCCCCCAAATCAACTTTTGCTTCATCAAAATTGAACATTTGAGGTGAAATCTAGAGTTATTTGATTTTTGAAGGTGTGACGACAGTGATTCAGGAAAAATAATTATAGAGGTAATTTTCAAATAATGATATCTCCCTCATATAGACTCCTTTTTTCGAACAATTTTTTTTGTTTTAGGGTAGAATTTTGTGATCTACACATTGGTGTAGTTTTTTTGAGATCTCTATTCCTAATTTTTTTTGAAAATTTCCAATTCCAAATTTTACAACTTCAAAGGCTTTGTTCAGGCTCATATGGACACATATCAGGTGCTATTTTTTTTGAAAGTGCATAGTTTTTGTCTACTTTCTAGATTTGGTATCAGTTTGAAGTAATTTTGAGTAGACATAGTACTTTCAGCATTTGGTCATTTTTGACCTATTTTGGCACTTGTAATTAATTAGATCCTTGAGAGGTCTTGTGTCTTATCTTGTTGAGTCATATATAGCTTCATATTTTCAGTTGTAAATATCAAAAATTAGAGTTCCACTTTGGCCCAAAATTGGCAAGTGGCTATTGTACCTACACTAAATATAAAGTTCCAAATCATCTTTTTTTAGGTGGGGATTCTTTGATTAAGTGAAAAGGGGGGTGTGTCTTGCATTCTTGTTCTTTTTCTCTCTTGTGCTCTTTTTAATTTTACATCATAGATTCACCTAAAAATCCACTTCTAAGTTCACACAATTATATTACATGAAAAGATATTGTATGGAGTAGACTAATGGAAAAAAGGTTTAAATCTATATGTCAATGGTACAATTGTAAAACCCATTGATGCTAGTGCACAAGTTGATTGGAAAATTAAAGACAACCAAGCTTTAGGAATTATTAGGAGTTGTGTTCATATAGATCTTTTCTTCCACATTTCTAGCTTTAAGGATGTCAAGGGTTCTTGGGAAAAAATTGAAGGGTTGTATGGTAAGGGGGATGAGGAAAAGGGATTCCAAATTGAGGATGATCTAATTCTCTTGGATCCTAAGAATTTTGACACAATTCAAGACAATGTCAATAAAGCCAATGAGTTGAGAGCACTACTTAAGGATTGTGGTATTCCTGTGAAGGATAATAGATTGATTCATCACATCTTGAAGAGGCTACATTTAGAGTATGCATCTTTTGTTTTGAGTTACAACACTCACAAGTTGACCATGGGAAGTGCCTTGACTAAGCCTTCATTTGATACATTTGCAAAATATTGATGTTGGAACAATCCAAGTTGATAGATATGGGAATTTTCAAGCCATCAAAGTTCAAGGCATTGGTGGATAGTAATGAGAACCAAACAAATCAAGGTGGAAAATGTTTCACCAACAGAAAGAAAAAATAGTGGAAGCTAAAATCACAATCAGAGACACACCAATCTTCCTCCTCACAACAAGGCAATTCTTCTTCCAACAAGAAGGGAAACAACAACAAGAAGGATAAACTATTTTGTACATATTGCAAGAAACCAAATCATGATGAGCATCATTGCAAGACTAAGAGAATAGATGAGTTATAAAACTTACTTAGGAAGAAAAAAATTAATGTGCCAAATGCTTCCAAGGATTCAAATCCATCGAATTCAAAGGGAAAAGGGCAAACACTTATGGCAAGCTCAAGTTCTTCAAGGGCATGGATTCTTGACTCAAGTGCTTCACATCATTTGGGTTTTGTTGGTTCCCAAAATTGTAAATTGGAATCCTACGAGCCTTGCCTGCTTGATGCTAGGATATCCAACCGATTAAGGCCAACTTGATGGGATTGATCGATGCGATCCAAATCCCCCATGTTTCTTGCTCTGCAAAATTAAGGCAGGTGTACCTAATCTTGGTCAACAACCTTAAATCAAAGATGCTTAAAGTAGATTGGTTAGAATACAAATGTATTGAAAGTTTTCAAAATGACAAGAATTACCTAAAAATTTAAACTTGAAAATTATGAATTAATAAATAAATTTGATAATATTTAAATAAAGAATGAACACAACAAATGAATTTATTAATTCCTTAATGGAAATAAATGAAACAATTTCCAACATATGAATTATGAATTAAGAGCAATATAAAGACCAGTGCTTAATTAAATGGGCAATCAGAATCGATATTATAAGTTGAAATGTACAACTTTATAAAATTCAATATATTTATACTATAATTTTTTTTAACAATTCAGACACGAGAGATCAATTATACAAATGCAATTTTAAACTAGTCTAGAATGCACTTTAACTCTTGTGATATGGAGAAAAACTAGACATAAATATAGAAATAATTAAATATTTTACAATATTTATGTTTATCAAATTTAAAATGCAGTAATGACCTAGTCCACTTATCCAAATATTAAAATATTTATAGAAAATAAATAAAATATTTATAAAGGACACAACTTAATAATAATTTGAAACTTTAACACAAATAAATTAAAATAAATATTTCTTACTGATCCAGAAATAAAATTGTACTAGAGACACTCCTTACGGATGATCCACACAATGCATTTCGATTCCAGAATCACATATAAATTTTCTCTGTAATTCAGAATCAACTGGCTTAATTCAAAACTTCATTTATTTACTATTAAAAGAAAAAAATATATCAAGTGCATATAGTATATGTAAAAATTTAAATATGAATAATGAATTCTCTTGTTTTGATTTTGTATCTCCTATTTATAAATGGCTAAAATATGTCAGTTGCATTTTCGAGCACTGCACCCTTTAATAACAAGAAACTAATTACTCACTACCTAGGCTTCAAAATAAACCTAAGGCATTGATTATTCAATAGTTTTTGTTTTTAGGTAATCACATATTACTTGGTGCTACTAATTCTGGCAATGGAAGACTATGGACAGAAATACATTCGATCCTTTATATTGATGAATATATAGTGTAAGCAACATGCTTGATATACCTTCTGGATGTTCTTTGATGTTACGAGATTTTCTTCATCTATTTCATTGCCCCTTTATCATGTTGGGTTCTTTCTCTCCTCTAATCAGTTTGTGAATTCAATATGCTCACCTCTTGATCACTCCTTCTCCCACTTGAGAGCTTGAAACAAACATAAAAGAGTGGTGAGTATTGTTTAAAAAATAAATGATTTAAACCCTTGCAATATTGAGGATGGCTCCAAGCTTTGAATAACAGATTTTATCTTAATAATTTTAAACTTCCAATTCTACATGTAACATGATATGTGACATTGAAAACCCAAAGTCTATATCTTCTTGTGGCACCCACACACTTAAAAATTCTTCCACACTTGGTGCTATAAGTGGGATATGTAATATTATCTCTATTGTGGTATCAATGATGATCAAATGACTTCATTTGGATTTATTGCAACTGTCTCCTTTTTAAACTAGTATCTTCTACATGGTGCATATAATTACTGTATGTGCATCATCAATTCATTTCTACTTCAAACCTTGCACTTGGAACTAACATTGGTGTTACATCTAAAAGGTCCTAAACTTTTGTCTAGGTGTATGATCTCCATGGTGCATATCAGAAATAACACAATGTATTCTTCAGATTACACAAAGTGTCAACAATTGCAGAGCTACTAAGGCTGAATGGATTTTGTGACCCTCCAAGGAAGTGATGGAGGCATTGTAGACAAAAGGTAAAAAGTTCCTTATCCTCTAAAAAAATCTCTTCAATAATTATGCCATTCATGAACATAGATGTGCCAACCAAACCACCCATGATGACTATATATTGACCATAAATATTGCTCAAACTGTTAATCATTCTGTACATATTTGTCATCTTTGTAGTTTGCTTGAATTTGTAGGAGTAAAAGCCAATGTTCCAAACACTAAGACATATTTCCTGAGGGTTTCCATATTTTCTTATCTAAGCATACGTTTTGAGTATGCATGAAGTTCATCATATTTTTTGAGTTCTTTGGGTGTGGATAATATGCTTTTTTCCTCAAAATTCCTTTCTTGGAAATGAGGATTGCTGCTATATTGTGAGCTCAAGACTTTGAGATGGCCAATGGTTGGGAAAATTGTTGGAACAATGAGCATACATTACAATCTTCATAATGATTATGAAATAAGAGTAAATTCCAAATGACAATGGACATTTAAACAAATACTATGACTATCTCATATTTAGGACACTTTAGCAGGTCGCCTTTGCTGATTAGAGAAGCATTAGAAAATTATTTACAACCCTTCATTATACCACAACTTCAAAGTGATTAAAAATAGAAGAAAAATACTATTTGTACCATGTCAGGGTAATCTCATTCAATCCTAGTCTTTGTTGGGATCCTATTTTAATGCATGTGAGAGCCTCCACTTGTAGGGCCTTTTCTGAAAGATACCATTCTTTCTCAGACTTAGTTTGCAAGAAGACCTTCACTAACTTCTCATTAGTCAAGTACAACAAAGTATATAGTTTCAGATTCGTCATATGGAAATACTTCATCAATTTTTTAACATCATTTCACAAATAGAGACCTAAATTTTTAGGCTCCATCAGATTCTTCAAAAGGACACTTTTCTTCATTGGAGCAATCTAAGGTAGCTCAAATATTTGTAAGGAATGATAGACAAGGGGAAGTTGAAGGGAAATGACAATTTGAGACAAAAAATGGAGACTTCAAAGATGTTCTCTATGTTCCTAACCTTAGCACCAATCTCCTTTTAATTTACCAAATCACTCACTGTGGAGGTGGAAATAAAGTTGAGTTCCTTCCTAATTTAGTAATGGTGTGCAATATTAAAGATGATTCATTGGTTGTAGTAGGTAAAGTTAATCATGACACAAGGCTTTAATATTTCTCCCACTTTGTGCCTAAGTCTCCTTCACATGCCTTGTTGACACATTCACAATCACAAAGTAAATTATGGCATGAGTAGTATGGACATCTTGCCTTCCACTATCTTCATCAGGTTAGCTCAAGAAATATGGTCAAAGGTCTACCTACAATCAACTTTTCTATGGGTGAATGTTCAACTTGTTCAATGGATATGCATCTAGAAGAGAAGTTTGACAAAGGGAAGTCTCGGAGAGCATCAATTATTGTTGAGCTGGTTCACACTATTCTAGGAGGCCCTTTTTTAGTGATATTAGTTAGCAAGGGTTTCTATGTCCTCACTTTCATTGGTGAATTTTCATGCTACACATGGGTTTACTTCCATGATCACAAGAATGAAGTGTTTGATAAGTTTTGAGCCTTCAAGAGTCATGCTGAGAAGCAATCAAGTAAAGCTATCAAGGTTCTTTGTATAGACAATGAAAGTAGATATGTGAACTCAAGGCTTAAAGACTTTTGTGAAGTTGAGGGTATTGATCTTTAGAATCCTATAGCATTTAGTCCACAAAAGATAAGTATTGCAGCAATGCGGATTAAAACTCTTAATTCAATGGCAAGTTGTATGATTCAAGCTAAGTCTCTTGATCCATCACTTGAGGTAGAAGCTATAAGTAGAGCCAATCACATCCTTAATAGGTCTCCTCATTATGTCTTAGATGGAATAAATCCTTTTGAGGCATGGTGTGGAAGAAAAGTAGTTGTGAAACACTTTAGAGTTTTTGGTTGACCAACATGGCCACATATATCTTCAATGAAATGCAAGGCACCACCACCAAGGCCTTGTACTTTCATTGTATATGAAGAAAGTGTTAAGGCATATAGACTTATGGATCTTGAGACTCATGAGATATTCATAGAGAGGAATATTCACTTTGAGGAAAGTTCAACTAGCTCATCCTCTAACCCTCTCCATACTTCATACATTGTGGAACCTGATAGTGACAACAATGATAGTGATTCAACAGGTTCAGATGTGGGGGATCCTTTTAAGAAATGTGGGAAAAGGTCACAACATCAAAAAATTCTACATGCATACATTGCTATACACTTGCTCTTTTCAGCAGTGTTGGAAGGGGTGACCATCAGTATCAACACAAGGACAATTGAGCAATTTTTAGAGACACCATCTTTCTTCAAGATTCTTTCTATACAATGAGGAAGCATCTTATATGTCCCTATGAAATTTTTTCTTCCTAAGGGGAGGAACATTATTCAATAGTCATGTATCAGCTTCTACATTCATCTTGGAGTAGCTTTCACTGATGGACATTCTGTATTGAGGGGTGACTACCTTGTCTCCTTTCTTCTTCTTCTACTTCTTCTCTCTTATGGGGGGGACTTTTTCCTCTTCTAGGATTGTGTTCTTCTCATACTTCTCTATTGTATATACATGATGTATGTTGTAATGGGGGGTCTTAATTACTCCATCAATCCATGCATCTTGTTTTTTCATCTCTCATTTTGGGGGGGGGGTTTTTCCCATGAGGTTTTCTCTCTTTCTCCACATTATGAGAGCTTGCATTTTTTTTTTTGCATTTTGTACATGGGTACCTAACATGGCCTAGTAGTCGAAACCCATGTTGCATTATCATCTAGCTTTTGTGAGCTTAAGTGCATTCCCCTTAGTTGCACTTAAGAGGGGATGTTGGTATAAATAAGTATTTATTATTTACACTTTACTTAAGTTTACTTAGGTTAATGCATTAGCATATTAGTTTTCATGTAGACATCTAGGAGTTTGCATATTCATATGAGTTGTCATGTAGACAACACAATAATTTTCACTCCAATTGAGCACATGTTGTCTACTACATCTCTTTATGAGATACACCTTTGCATTCTTATCCTCTCATTGTTGCATGTACATTCATGTAAAATGGAGGATAATTCACTCTTGGTGGACATGTGCTTAGTTGTTATGCTTATCTCTTTGCTAACTCCTAGTCATATCAGTTGCCTTTATATAGAAGGCACTTCTATTATCTAATATCCAACTATCTAATTAATCCATTCTCATTTGATCATCATTTGTCTTTCTTGTACTATCTAATGAGCTTCTTGATCTTGGCATTGAATTATTGCCTTAGGAAAATTCTTACATGGTATTAGATCTATTCCAAATTCTTACAGAAACCATTTGGCAGATTGTCTTATTGTAGAAGCTAAATTATATAACTGTGACCGGCATGTTCCTATCCTATGTGAAAATGGGAGTTTATGAACATGGTGTATACATCCATCAGTGTAATTTTTCTCTTCTCCTTGGTGGTGTAACTACAGATGCCAAGATGACATGTATGAAAACTTGTACGCAAGGATAGGACCCATGGGCTTTATGATATAATTTCTTGAAGAGATGTGATCTCCAAGCAACAACAATCAATTGGTTTTCACTAAATCTGATCGGGACACAACCCAAGAATAGAATGGACACAACAGAAAAGGGAAATTATATTAACTAAGAAAATAAGCTAGTACAAATAGTACAGAGAAAATAAACTTCAGAACATGCCCTAAGGGCTTACAATAGCATAAATCTGGAGAATATTTCTCCTTTTAGCACCTCCTCTCAAATTCCACTCCGAACTGCCTTTTACAATGCCAGAAATCTCCTTAAATAGACCCCGGAGGGTTAAGGACTAGGAGTACATTCTATAAAGTGATAGTAGGCATCCACCGACAAAATAGAAGGTTCCAGAAGCTGCGTTAGAAGTTGATGCAAATCTAGAAGAATCCAGAAGCGGTAGCCAAACTTCCGGGAGGCATAACTTTTGAACCGTAGCTCCGATTGACGAACCGTTTACATTTTCAAAAAGCTCTCAAAGTACTCTATAGCCCTATGGACAAAATTTTCTCATCCCCCATTTTTCAACCCTTTTTGAGGTCATTTAATGCCCCAAACCTGACTTTGAAGCATTCTTAGGAGGTCTCCAAAACTCAAAAAATTGCAATAACTTTCAAACCGTGGGGCCTATTGACCTGATTCTTTTTCTGGAATGCTCTAAATCATGATTACATTCATCTAGCCAATTCACACCTTCTAGTTTACCGAAATGATGGCCCCAATACATGCTCCTATTTTTTTGGTATTTTCAAACGCACTGATAGTTGAACTATGAGAGTTGGAACCTTTATTTGAGCCAAATGGGTATCCAAAAATGTAAAGACATGAAACAAAAACTAAGTCTAAGTACATTTTTTTGGTTGACATAAGATTGCCCTTATACCTCTGGATGCTCCTGCATCAGACACCCAAGGTAGATTGAAAAGTGACCCTCTCACTTTATGGATGGTAGAGGAAATCCCAAATGGGAAACCTCAGCTGCTGAAATCCAAGTTGAGTCCTCAATCAGCCATCCTTTCCATTTGACCAAATACTCTTCATACTGCCTATTTCTGGTACTCCTACCCACACGATGATCTAGAATGTCTTCTATCTCCTCCTTCTTAGAAGCAGGAATTGGACATGGCTCTAAAACCAACTCCTCATCTGCACCATCATCATGATATTCTGCTAAATTTGCAATGTTGAAGATGGGAGAAATGTGAATACCTTCTGGTAGCTCCACCTCATATGCATTTCCTGAGTCATGTTTCTTCAGAATTTTGCAGGGGCCAAATTTCTTCATTTTTAGCTTGTTGTAAGTACCAACTGGAAATCTTTCTTTTCGTAAGTGCACCATGACTAGATCTCCTACTTGGAATTCCTTATGTCTTCTCCTTTGATCAGCCCTAGCTTTATACTCTTGATTCATCTTGGTAATGTGTGCTTGAACCTCCTCATGCAAACGCTTGATATGTTCAGCAAATTCCTCAGCTTCAGCACTTGTCCTCTCCCCTTGTTCTATTTTCCTCAATTCTGGTGCAGTCCTTGGGCTATTCCCATATACAATTTGGAATGGTGATTTTCCAGTACTCCTATTTATAGAGTTATTGTAAGCAAACTCTACTTGTGGTAGAATCAAATCCCATCCCTTGGGCTTATCCCCAACTAAACATCTCAGCAAATTGCCTAGACTTCTGTTTACCACTTCTATTTGGCCGTCAATTTGTGGGTGATGCGTGGAACTGAATTTCAAGTCTGTTCTCAGATTTTTCCACAATGTCCTCGAGAAATACCCCACAAATTTAGTATCTCTATCAGAAACTATACTCCTTGGAAGACCATGTAGTCTTACCACCTCTTTGAAAAACAAGTCTGCAATATGGACAACATCATGAGTTTTGTGGCATGGAATGAAATGTGCCATTTTGGAGAACCTATCAACCACCACGAATACTGAGTCATTACCCCTTTGTGTCCTTGGCAATCCAAGAACAAAATCCATACTTATGTCCTCCCATGGCTTTGATGGAACAGGCAATGGCTGATATAGACCAGTATTGTGACTAAACCCCTTGGCAACTTGACAAACCTAGCAACTCTGTACAAACTTCTTCACATCCTGTGAAATTTGAGGCCAAAAATAATGTTCTCTAAGAATGGAAATGGTCTTATCTTGACCAAAATGTCCTGCCATCCCTCCACTGTGTTTCTCCTTAATCAGATTTTCCCTCACAGAACTCCTTGGAATGCACAATTGACTACCTTTGAACAACATGCCATCTTGAATCAAATAGTCTAACCACTTTGTTCTATCTACAACAACAGGCTCTTTACAAGCTTTCCATGCTTTAGCAAAATCAGGATCCTCAGGGTACAAATTCTTGAGTTCATCAAACCCAACTACTTCAACCTGCATTACTATAAGCAGTGATTGTCTCCTACTTAGTGCATCTGCAACCCTGTTAGATTTTCCACTTCTATGCTTCAACACAAATGTATAACTCTGCAAGAATTCTACCCACTTCATATGCCTTTGATTCAATTTACCTTGTCTATTTAGGTACTGTAATGCCTGATGATCAGTATACAAAACAAATTCCTTTGGCAATAAATAATGCCTCCATTTCTTTAAGGCTTGAACTATTGCATAGAATTCTTGATCATAAACATAATACTTCTTCTTTGCATCATTCAATTTTTCACTAAAATATGCAATAGGCTTACCTTCTTGGCTTAATATAGCCCCAATAGCGCTTCCACTAGCATCACAATCCACTTGGAACACTTTTCTAAAATCTGGAAGTGCCAACACATGCTGTTCTGTCACCTTCTTCTTTAGCAATTCAAAACTTCTCGTAGCTGTTGCAGTCCATTTGAACTCTTTTCTATCCCCTCTTATTGTATCAGTTAGGGGTGCACATATGCCACTGAAATTCTTAATAAACTTAATGTAAAAACTAACCAGACCATGAAATGATCTTACCTCAGTAGCAAACCTTGGAGTAGGCCATTCCAAGATGGCTTTAACCTTCTCTGGATCCATTTTGAGACCTTCAGGTGATATAACAAATCCCAAATAGACTAACTCCCTTTTTGCAAAGACACACTTCTTTAGATTAATTAACAGTTTCTCTTCCCTTAGCCTTTCAAGGACACTACGAATATGCATTAAATGTTCTTTGAAAGTCTTGCTGAAAATTAAAATATCATCCAAACAGACAATAACAAATTTTCCCAAGAACTTCTTAAGTACCTCATTCATAAGCCACATGAAGGTGCTTGGGGCGTTTGTCAATCCAAAGGGCATGACTAACCACTCATAAAGACCCTCCTTGGTCTTGAAGGCTGTTTTCCACTCATCTCCTTCTGGAATCCATATCTAATGATAGCCACTCTTCAGATCTATCTTTGTGAAGTACTGAGCTCCACTCAAGCAGTCCATAAGATCATCCATCCTTGGTAAAGGAAACCGGTACTTGATGGTTATCCTATTTATAGCTCAAGAATCTGTACACATCCTCCACTCTCCATCCTTCTTTGGTGCAAGTACTGTAGGTACTGCACATGGACTCAGGCTCTCTCGAATCAAGCCCTTCCTCAACAGCTCCTGAACCTGTCTATTTAACTCCTTTGTTTCAGTAGGAGTCATCCTGTGAGAAGCCTTGTTAGGAAAACTAGCTCCTGGAATCAGATCTATCTGATGACTGATTTGCCTTACTGGTGGCAATCCATCTGGAACATTATCAGAGATAATATCTCAAAATTCCCCTAGTAAATCTAAAACTTCAAATGGTATTTCACTACTACCTTCTTTATCTTTCCTAGGAATCAAAGCATAGCATATATGCTAATGTTTCATGCCATCTAAAAACTTCCTTCCATCAACAAGAGAAATCCTAGCACTGCTACATACCTTTTCACCTTCCTTTTTCATGGGCTTCAATTTGTGGCGAACTCCATCCTTTGTCAGAGAGTATGTGTTTGCATGTCCATCATGTATTGCATGTCTATCAAACTGCCATGGTCTACCCAACAATAGATGGCAAACATCCATCGAAATAACATCACAGAGAACTTCATCATGGTAACTCCCAATTTTGAATTTTACTAAACATTGTTCACTTACCAGGACCTTATGATCATCTTTTGCCCAAGAAATTCGATAGGGTTGGGGATGTTTCTCCCTCTTGAGCTTCAGCTTAGAGACCATCTCTTTTGATACCAAGTTATCAGTGCTACCACCATCAATGATCACATCACAACATTTATCCTCACACTTGCATCTGGTATGGAACAAACTCCTCCATTGTCCTAGTTCATTCTCACCACTTAGTAGGACTCTTTCATTTACCAAGGTCTCTCCTCTTTTTGCATCCTCTGAATGTGATGATTGTGCATCCTCATCCACATGAGCAACCCTAGCTTGGCCCTCAGCTCTCCTATCTGTCCTTCCTTGTCGTTGAGGGCATTCAAAGGCACGATGACCTTCTCCATTGCAATGGAAACAGGTACCACAGAAGCCTCCTCTTCCTTGTCCACATCCTCTACCTCTTCCTCTTTGATTTCCAAAGTCTTGATCATGGGAGCGGTTGAAACCCTCATTCCTCTGGTTTCTGCTAGTACCCACATCTTCATTTTTCTTTTGGGTTTCATTGCGTCCTCCAGATGATCTACCGCTTCCCCTTCCTCCTTGACCGCGCCCTCTTTGTCTTCCTTCAAACCTTTTACTCAGCTTCTCTTCAACTCGTAGGGCAAACTGGTATGCTTCTTCAATGCTGGTCATTATTACCAGACTTAATTCCTCCTAGATGCTAGGTCGCAACCCACTAATATAATGAGTAACCTTCTCCTTATTTGTATCTACATGCCCCGCTCTAATCAAGAGTCGGTAAAACTCCTCTGTATATTCTTGGACTGATCTTCCTACTTGCTTTAACCCATGCATCTTCTTAAACAGATCAAGCTCGTAGTCCACAGGAATGAACTGCTTCTTCAATTTGTCCACCATGCGATCCCATCTTGTGATCTTCTCCTTTCCTCTTCTAAGTCTTTCCAGTTGAACCTCTTGCCACCAAATTTTGGCATGGCCTTTCAGTTTGGCCTTTGCAAACTTAACCCTATCTGGGTCCCTTATATCCTCATACTCAAAGTATTCTTCCAGTTCATTGATCCAATCGATCAACTCATATGGTTTCAGATTTCCTGAAAATATACCCACTTCAATTTTAGGTCTTTTCCCAAACTTAGTAATGGCCCTAAAAAGCCTTTCCTCTACAGGATTTAGAACTTCCCCGTCAACTTCCTCTTCTGGTCCCATTACTTCCTCTTCATTGTCATCCTCACTATTGTCACCTGCGACAACATTTGCTCCTCTACGAAGCTCCTCTTGCAATGATTGTACCTTCCTCTGGAGGGCTCTAACCTCCTCAGGATCAATAGCTCTGGCCCTTCTACCACACTCTCTTCGTGGAGGCATCTTCTAACTCGAACCCAAAACCACACAGTCCTGGTGCAAACTGCCTCAGAGTCGGTGCTCTGTCTACACACTCAAGAAAACCTGTTCTGATACCACTTGATGGGGACACAACCCAAGAACAGAATGGACACAACAGAAAAGGGAAATTATATTAACTGAGAAAATAAGCTAGTACAAATAGTACAGAGAAAATAAACTTCAGAACATGCCCTAAGGGCTTACAATAGCATAAATCTGGAGAATATTTCTCCTTTTAGCACCTCCTCTCAAACTCCACTCCGAACTACCTTTTACAATGCTAGAAATCTCCTTAAATAGACCCCAGAGGGTTAAGGACTAGGAGTACAATCTAGAAAGTGCTAGTAGGCATCCACCGACAAAATAGAAGGTTCCAGAAGTTGCGTTAGAAGTCGGTGCAAATCTAGAAGAATCCAAAAACGGTAGCCGAACTTTTGGGAGGCATAACTTTTGAACCGTAGCTCCGATTGACGAACCGCTTACATTTTCAGAAAGCTCTCGAAGTGCTCTAGAGCCCTATGGAGGAGCTTTGCTCGTCCCCCATTTTTTGACCCTTTTCAAGGTCATTTAATGCCCCAAACCTGACTTTGAAGCATTCTTAGGAGGTCTCCAAAACCCGGAAAACTGCAATAACTTTCAAACCGTGGGGCCTATTGACCTGATTCTTTTTTTGGAATGCTCTAAATCATGATTACATTCATTTGGCCAATTCACACCTTCTAGTTTACCGAAATGATGGCCCAAATACATGCTCCTATTTTTTTGGGATTTTCAAATGCACTGATAGTTGAACTATGAGAGTTGGAACTTTTATTTGAGCCAAATGGGTATCCAAAAATGTAAAGACATGAAACAGAAACTAAGTCTAAGTACATTTTTTTGGGTGACACAAGATTGGCCTTATACCTCTAGATGCTCCTGCATCAAAATCCCTGTGGAAAAAATGAACAACTTATCATTCATGGGTAAGCTAAAATCAAATGTTACAAGAATGTAAAAAGGCATCAAGTTTTCTCCATTGTTGGAATATATAGCAAGTGAACTATCTCTTCTTTATCCAACTATTGAATGTAATGACACTGAACATCCACATGTTTGGTTCTTTCATGGAAGACCAAATTCTTGACAAGTCTGAGAATTCTTTGATTATTAGAGAGCAAGAGAATTCAGCCTACTTGAGATAAATGCATATCCACAAGCATCTAACGAGGCCAAACTACCTCACAAGCTACCTTAACAGCTCCTTGATACTCTTCTTTTGTGGAGAGTGAGACTACATGCTTCTGCTTATTAGTCTAGGTGACTGCACCAAATCCCAAACTGAACACATATCCAAAGGTTGACATCTTATCATCAACCAAACCTTCCCAATGTGAAATATGAACACACTAAGTCTAGAATAATGACTCCTAGTGTCAAGAAGTCCATAAGCAGAGGTGTCATTCACATAATAATGCAACACACACTCTGTTACTATCCAATGACAAGCATTGGGGGCTAGTCATGAAGCATGAAATGTAGCTCACTGCAAAACTATGATTAGATCTAGTGGAGATAAGATACATGAAACTTCCCACTAGTTACATATAAGTGGTTTTATCAATAGGAGGAGAATTAAACTTGGCTGACAACTTCAATCCTTTCTCCATAGGCATGGAAGCAAGTTTATAATCCTACATTTGAAACCTATCAAGCAAGTTCTTGGTATATTACATTAAGAAATAAAGATGCTACCATCAATCTATTGAACCTCAATACCTAAACAATAATCAAGGATCCCCAAATTTGTCATATCAAAATCGTTGCTCAGGTCTTATTTGACTTGTGCAATCAAATGTGTTGAATTGCCAATAATAATCAAGTCATCCACATAGACAAAAAGCAAGAGAGTGATGCAGGAGCATCTTGCATTGGAAAATTATTGGAAAAAAAAAAAAAAAATAGAAAAGAAAAAAGGCAAAAAAAAAAAAAAAAAAAAAAGAGAAAAGAGGAATATCTATTTTCAAGGTGCGTAGGTGGCGTAAATAGAAAAATAAGAAAAATAGTTGTCATTCCATTAATCGAGGTGTGTAGGTGGAAATTCTAGAAGGTTTTGGATAAATCATGTATTTAATATTTGTTGGGTGCTTAGTTGTATTTGGGTGGGAATTTAATATTTATTTAAAGGTAGTTGTATTTACCTTTTATCCCACATTGGTTGTGTTTGTAATGTCTTGGATTAGAAGTGCCTATTTAAGCAAGGCTTATTATCATTTGTAATGAAGTTCGGAAAATAGAAGCTCTTCAAGTGTAAGCTCTTGTAGTGAATTTTTAAGTATTAATGGATGCTTTATGAAGCATTTTTGTCATCACTATCTTCATATTGTTTCATTCTTGATTGTGAGTTGTTAGAGTGGTGTGGCCCTCTATCAAGTGGTATTAGAGCAGGAGATCCTGAGTGTACAAGCAGATCGCCGAAGTGTGAGGCAGTTTGCACCAGGACCTTGGGAGGACATGCAGATTGATTGATGGATGCAAAGATGGAAGACTGAACTTGTTGAGGCATGATTGTGGAGAGCTGGTGGATTGCAAATCCATTGTCCTAGACTTGCGATGTGGTTCCTGATTGTTCGTGCGAGGTGGCAGGTTGCGATCTGACTTGCAAACAATTTGGTTGTCACAAGGAGTGTGGGAAGGATTTTTTGCAGAGGGTTTATGAAGATCTTGGAAGATGGCTCCAAGAGGATTGGACCCTAAGATGATTGCCAAAATCCATGATATAGTGGAGAGGAATTTTTCTAAGATGATTTCTCAGTTGGATGATAGATTGGCTGATCAAGTTAAGGAGGTTCGTGAGAGAAGATGGCATCACAAGGTTGAGGTGGAAGAGGATGGTTTTGCTGATCAGTTTGTGGAGCCTGATGTAGAACCTGTAGAGAAAATAGAGGTTGTTGCTGAGGATATTCCTAACCTTGCTAATGTTGGGATCGAGGTTGGTTTTCATGATCAATTGGCTGAATCTGACATGGAGATTATGGAGCACTTGGAGGTGGATGATCCAGTTGTTGTTGGAGGTGAGTTATGTATTGCAGAGCATCTTGTTGTGAGCAATGAGGTTGTTGGTGTTGAGAGTTTGGCATGTGTTGATGGAGATCTACATGTGGCTGTTGATGTGGGGTTTGTTGCTATGGGTGTGAATTTACTAGTTGCTGATGTGAATGAGGGTTTGTTGATGAAGAATTATGTTCAGTTTGTTCCTGGGAGTGAGCATGCTGATTGGATGGTTGAGATTCTGGTGTTTGATAGAGTGATGCATATGTGGAGGATTTGCATGGTGGTTTTGTTGTCCCTATTGAGGTGGAAACCTTTGGTGAAGATGAAGATGGTGGTAGATCTTTCTTTTTGGTGTCAAAGTGTGGGACACACTTTTCTATCTACCGGGGGAGTTTGATGCAGGAGGATCTTGCATTGGAAAATTATTGGAAAAAAAAAAAAAAATTAGAAAAGAAAAAAGGCAAAAAAAAAAAAAAAAAAAAAAGAGAAAAGAGGAATATCTATTTTCAAGGTGCGTTGGTGGCGTAAATAGAAAAATAAGAAAAATAGTTGTCATTCCATTAATCGAGGTGTGTAGGTGGAAATTCTAGAAGGTTTTGGATAAATTATGTATTTAATATTTGTTGGGTGCTTAGTTGTATTTGGGTGGGAATTTAATATTTATTTAAAGGTAGTTGTATTTACCTTTTATCCCACATTGGTTGTGTTTGTAATGTCTTGGATTAGAAGTGCCTATTTAAGCAAGGCTTATTATCATTTGTAATCAAGTTCGGAAAATAGAAGCTCTTCAAGTGTAAGCTCTTGTAGTGACTTTTCAAGTATTAATGGATGCTTTATGAAGCATTTTTGTCATCACTATCTTCATATTGTTTCATTCTTGATTGTGAGTTGTTAGAGTGGT
Organism: Cupressus sempervirens; assembly: GCA_028749045.1. Taxonomy (NCBI): domain Eukaryota; kingdom Viridiplantae; phylum Streptophyta; class Pinopsida; order Cupressales; family Cupressaceae; genus Cupressus; species Cupressus sempervirens. Next base: position 726,267,066 of record CM053792.1, read on the forward strand.
GTGGCCCTCTATCAGAGAGCATCATCATCAGAGTGTTTGATATACAAATTATTGTAAAAAGGACAACGTTGAAAACCATCAGCAACCAAGTACTGAACAATCTTGATGACAATGCTCGAGGAGATAACTTGAGTCCATAAAGTGCTTTCTTGAGTCAACATGCAAGCATGAAACCAACAGGTTGTGTCATGTAAGAAACCCACCATTGTGCTCATAAGACTTCTTCATGGTGATGACTACCATATGTTCTTCCTCCATTTTTTGACCATTAGCTTTGAGTAGATCTTGAATGTCCTTAATCTTTGTGAGATGCTCACATAAGGACATGTGTTCATCCATCATGATAGAGAATAAGCTCTTTAGAAAGAATGCTCGGCTCTTGTCTGATGTCTCATTCAACTCATTCAGATATTGGCAAATGTTTGTTGTTGACTTGCCAGAAGGAATCTAAGGAAATTGATCTTCTGAGATAGAGAGCTTGAGTAGCTTAACAACTTCTTGATTCTAGTTGTCAAACTTGTCTTGCTTTGCTTGGATTGTAAAGGATGAATCTCTGTACCAAAAATAAGTGTCAAATAGGCAGATATTCAAAGACTATCAGCATGTGATGCTTCCAGGTGTAATAATTTTTGTTGTTGAATCTATATTTGTCGTTCAACATTAAATTGGTCAATGACGCCACTTTGTATGTTTCCTAATGCACAAAAAATGAAAAAATCAAAGAAGGGGTGAGGTGATAGCAAAAGATGACCATTTAAGTAATATAATAATATTCTAATAATTTTCTCTATTTGTGGTTGATTCTCATGATTTATGAGTCATTTCTATTGATGTCTCTCTTTTTAAGTAAAACAACCATACCCATGGTTGTTTTTTGCTAAAGATGTCATTTTCTAGGCGTTTGTTAGTCGACAAGACAATTTCTTTCATCATTTGCTCCTACCTACTTTGTTTTCTATTATTACAAAAACTATTTCATTTTATAGGCCTATGTGTGCTCAAGACAAGATTGTTTTAGCCCTCCTACCAATTACCAATGCAATATGGTATAAGAGCTAGTATATTTTCTTTTGAAAAAATTATAATTTCTTTTTAAGACTATTCATTTTTTTATTTTTTTATTTTTTGGTATCAATGATTTGATCTACAACTAGTGGATTCTATTATTCACGGCTATGATTTTAGCACAAATTTTTGAAGCTCATTTGTTCAATTTGTGGCCTATTCTCATGATTTACGAGCTATTTGCATTGGTGTCTGTTGTTTTAGTTAAAACAACCATACCCTTAGTCATTTCTTTGCCGAAGAAATCATTTTTTGTGCAGCCTCAACCATTTCTTTGGTTGTTTGTTCATGTTAGTTCATGTTTGTTTGCAATGACATTTCTTCAACCCTTATACTTGATGTCACATTTCTGCATTTTTTGTACCTTCCACACATTTGTTTTGGACATTCTTTACCTCTACAATTCGTGATTGTTTGAAAATGCAATTTTCAGCATTCTTAACCATCTTCTTGGTTGGTTTTGTTGCAGATGGGCCTTATTTCTCATGCAAATGTTATTACCTGCAACTAAGGAAATTTTATAGTTGTAGCTCATTTTCTTAACGTTAGTTTACATACAACTAGGGTTTTCTGCTTCTCAAGCGACCAGTGTTTCTATTCTAACATTGTCTGGTATATGCAGTAGATTTCTCACTTTTTTTTGTTAATGTTGACCCTCATTGAGGTTGAACCTACTGAAATGACTAGTGCTTCTACTGCAAATGCAACCTACGTTGTTGTTTCCAAGAGATTCTCCATCGTCTTAGAGATGGCATTTTTCTCTCAATTGAGTATCTTCAACACCCTATAATATTATAGTGAAATTCAAACTTTGAGTGCAAATACTTAGTAGGTTTTTCAAGAGGTTTTCAGAATTTTTGGGGCCCTCTGACATCAGTGCATTGGGATTTGTGCCCATAATTCTATTGTTCTGCCTTAAAATCAATGCTTAGTTTTTGTCTGAGTTTTGTTCAATATTTCTTATTTAGCCTTGATATTTGTCCTATCATTTGGTAAACCACCTATGACCTCTATTTTTTTTGATGGCATCTCTAACAAATTTTCTGCTTGAGGGAAGTTAGAAATTCAACAGCAAAAACTACAATACTTGGTAATAGCATATTGATGAGGATTTTTGAATATAGATGTCTTTGCAAAATTATTTTGGGAAAGACTAATCATCCTAGATATGAAGGCAAGGAGTGGGAAAAAATTAATGAGCAAAATCAAGAAGTTGTTATGTTCATCAAACTCTCAACTATCGCAAGTTCCTTCTAGTACTATAACTAAATAAATTTGGTTGCATTTAAAAGGTTTGAATGAAACCTCTAATAGGAGTTAAGTGTTCTTCTTAAAGAACATACTCTTCACAATGAATAATTGTCGCTACAAGATCATCTCTATAAAATCAAGGAGATTTTAGATGAGTTAAAGCAACTGGATGCAAAATGGATGAAGAAGACAATGTGGTAATCACCTCGAAAAGTCTACCATCTTCCTATGAGCACTTTGTTGAGATTGTCAATATATCTTCAACTAATGTTGAGTTGAGGTTTTCTAGTCCCTATACAATGCTTTTATAGCAAGATCACTAGAAAAAAATTGACAATGGTACTAATTCATCTTGCAAAGAACAAGCCTTCACATTCAAATCCTCATCTTCTCAGCAAACATTCTCTACTCTAGCACCAAAAGGCTCAAAGAACATTCAATGCAACTAGGCTATTTTGTTCATATAAAAACTTAAGTGGTGTAAATGCTTAGTTGCAAAGACCAAGATAAATGGTTCACAACTCAAGAAAATTTTTTACACCTTCATGGCTAAAAGACCTACAGTCAATGTGAATTACTGGGATTGGTTTACAGAGTTCCAATTGTTTACAGGGCTTGTTGTTTATGGAGGGGAAAAGTACATTGTTGTCAGAAAGGGCAACATAAATATTCAATCTAGAAAAAGGAAATTGTTTTTCCTTAATGTGTATTATGTTCTAGGAATGGAACTCAATCTTCTCTCAGTAAGTCAAATTCTAAGACATTCTCCTTAGCTAGACATGCACTTCAACTCACATCAGTACACTATCATTGATCAAGAAACTCAGTCTACTGCTGCCATGGGTCTTGAGGATCATGATCTATTCAAAATTGTTGACTCTGGTGATTGTTAGGAGCTTGTCATGGCAGCCAAGCGCTCCTCTATTAATACACTCTGCAATCAACAATATGGGCATTTAAATATGCACTATCTTTCTGAACTTGTTCAAGAAGATCCTATCATTGCATTACTAGATGATCCAAACCCATAACCTTGGAGTTTGCAAAGCATGTCAAACTCAGTAGCAACATCACACTTTGTTTTCATATGGTGACTCCAGGAGAGCTTCTAAGGTACTACAACTAGTCCATTTTGATATTTGTGGACCGATGGCTACTCCTTCTATTACTAGGTCTGAGTATTTCTTACTTTACCTTGATAATTTCAATCGTAAAATGTGGGTGTATTTCCTTCATAAAAAATGAAAGGTATTTGTTTTGTTTCAAAAGTTTAAAGCATCTATAGAAAAAGAGTCCCATCAACATATTGTTAATCTTAGAATTGATAATGGGAAAGAATTTTGTTCTGCCTTCTCTCATTTTTGTGAACAATATGAAATAAAGCACCAATTAACAACACCCTACACCCCTCAACAAAATGGTGTTGTTGAGTAGAGAAACCCCACGATCACCTAAATGGCTCGGTCTATGCTTGAACACAAGAGTGAGAAATTTTTGGTTGAAGCAATTGACATTATTGCGTATCTTCTCAACCACTATCCTAAAGTGGTTGTCAAGAAAAAGACTCTGGAAGAGCCTTGGTTAGGCTGTAAGCCCATAATCGGTCATCTCAATGTTTTTTGCTCTAATGCTTTTGTCTCAATCCCTAATGCTAAGTGCACCAAGATGGATGCCAAGAGTTAGAAACTTCTACTACCTGACTAAAATGATAATCATAAGGCCTACCATAACATTAACACTAAGATGATGTCATTTTTAGATGACATGTGGTTTTTGACAAGGAACGAATGTCATTTCAGCTCTCCTCCAGTTATGGATTTAGAAGATCACCTCTCCAGGCTCAAGAGTTAGGTGCTTTTCTTCCATTTGGTCTTCCCGATGGAGGGGCATCAGTTGTTCTTGTTCATGCACCTCCACCAGTTCCTTCTCTTGCAAGATCGCCTAGACATACAACTCTACCACTTGATTAGTATTAGGAAGCTTTTTCTGCACTTTAGCTTCATTACACCCCCTTGGATCAGGTAGAGGAACTTTTCTCTGTAGTTGTGGGGAGGTTGTGGAGTTCAGAAGCCTTTTAAGGCTCAGCAACAGATAAAAGAAGTTAGTAGAATCACATCTCAGGAGCAAGATATGAGTCGTTTTCTTTGGAATTTCCCCACCGATGAGGATGGCATGGACTGTTTCCCACGGGGAGGCTGCTGGCAATAGGTTAACCTAAGAAAAGAAGGGATAGTTAATCTGAAGTGGAAAGACTTTGGATAGAAGCTAAACAAGCAGCTGAAGATGGTAGTAGAGAAACTCCTTTGTCAGAGGAGTAGGAGAGCAGATGTAGGCTGTAGCAAGCGATTAAAGTTTCCATTTAGGCATACATAGGATTTTCAGCTTTTACGCTGAGTTTGTTCTGAATGTCTATGAGTGCAGAAAATTTAAATACCTTGAGGCAACAGATTTGAATGATACCTGTATAGCGACCGAGCTCTTTGCAAAACTTATAAGTCTGAAGTGCCAGCTCCCTTGTTGGAGAAAGAACAAGGGCTCTCACTCCCGCACCGGGTGAATGCCCCTTTAGCTTCTCCAGCAATGGGATCAGAAATGCTGCAGTTTTACCCGAACCAGTCCTGGCCATGGCAACAACATCCAATCCAGATATTACCAGGGGCATTGTCTTCCGCTGTAATGGGGTGGGAACTCGATAGCCCTTAACGTTTTACTGCTCTGAAAATTGGGGGCCTCAGACCTAAGGACTCGAAGCCCCCGATTTAGCTTTCTTCTTCTGCTTCTCCTGAAACTTCATTTGTATTACGGAGCTTACCAGAATATCCTTTGCTCTCTGTAACCCCATCGCGACGGACCCGCGGTTTAAGCTCCAAAAAACAAGGATTATATTTCACGGAAGACGGGTTTAAATTTCCCAATTTCAAGCGCAAATCTCCCGCATAACATCTGGGTTTCCAGCCGCTCTGTGATTTCTGAGGTTCTTTCCTACAACCTAATTTGTAACAAATTTCAAACTCGTCGAAGAATACTGGAGATCGCGTTAACCTAAACCAAGTTTTGACCGTTTATAAAGGCAGATAACTAGCAGCTTTTAATGAGCGAGTGAAGAATGCAATTTCATTTTATCAATTTTTTTAATAATATTATATATAGATATTCGATAAAGTTAAGTCATAATATTTTTAAGAAAATAAATTTTAGAAAATATAATTTTCTGAAATCAATTGAAACAATTCTAATCAAATACAAGGAATTAGATATATACTAAAGTACAAGTTAATAATCCTTTCGGTTTTATCAAAAATTAAGATTAAAAAAAATTAAAATAAGATGGAAAACTTTATAAAATATTTATTATTTTAACTAATTTGATTAGAAATTTTTTAATTGTTTCTAAAGTTTAAGTTTAGATGTGACTTTTTTTTAACAAAATATATTAGAAAATGTAATTATTTCGATATTGATCAAGGTATTTGAAGCAATGTAAAAAAAAACAAATAAAATTATTTATGAATCAAAATTAGATCCATTAATAAGAGTAATATGAGTTCATTTCACAAAATTAAATTGAGTAAGAATTTATTCTTTTTTTTCATTGCAAAAAATATAGGTGTAGTTCCCATAAACAAGTATATGCAATTTTTTTTTTTTTTTTTTGCTGTGAGTTGAAAATATGTTATAGATGACATGTATAGCTAGGGAACAAAAGCATAAATATTGGTTTTGACGTATATTTTCTTCGTTTTAAGTACTCAAGGTTGACCTTATCAGAAACCAATAGTTTTTTCCTCCTGTCAAAACTTCCCTATCAAATCTACACCTTTTTGAAAAAAAAATATACATGTTTTTGAAGAAGACTCTCTCCTCTAGTGATAAATATAAATTTTTAATTTTTTATATGGTTTACTTTTTTTTTGGGAGGGCGCATCCTAAAATGTTAAAATGTGTACTTATACTATTTTTAAATGATAACATATTATAAATAATTGAAACTCTATGAAATTTATATAATGATGATATTGCCTCCAAGATATATAAAAGGATATTTTTTGTTTTTGAAAAAAAAGAGTTTTGATAGAGAAATGAGATTTGGCCAAAACAGGTCTAAAGGTCCTAAAAAATGACATAGATCTATGCTTTTACCCTATGAGGAGATTCCAATCCTATTAGGAGTTGTGTCAACCCTACTAGGAGCTATGGAAGATAGAAGGACCCACTGTCAAATAGCTTCAAGGGAAAGATCACCAAAGTCATTATCTAATTGATCTCAGTACTATCCTTCATAGAATAATACAAATAAGCAATTGTTCAAAGCAACCTTCTTTCCAAATATAGTCTCTTTGTCATCTCGTTGTGCCTTATCCACACCAAACACTTTTTTGATCTCAAGATATTCAATGTTAGGCTCATTGGACCTCATATCCAAGTTTGATTGCTTGCATTACACATTCTTACGCTAATTAATTCACACTTCACTGCCTGTATTCTACAAGGAAAATAACTTACCTTTATACCAAGTTGTTAAACTAATTATTAACTCAGACTTGAGGATTTCTCAATTTACAATTATAATAGGTTCTCATTAAGCTAATACAATACAAGTTACATTACATCTTTTCATTATTTCATAATACGATCAACTCATAGTCTCACAATCATTCACACATACAGCATCTAACTTAGCACAATCAGCCACACCATCTTCATCATGTCTTATACCTCTGTACAACTGCACTTTATCATTTTATCTTTGTTAGGAGATATAATCAAAACAATAGTAATTGCTTCTCAAGAACTTTGCCAAAATGTTGTCTTCAATAAATCTTGAATAACTATTTGTACTCATCTTTCCACATGTGCACTTAACCACATAATTAGGACACTTTGTAGAACACATCCTCAACTGTGCATAGCCTTATTGCCAATCCTTGAGCTCTGCTACCTCAATCTCTATCTATTGCTCTGTCAGTCTTCACAAATCATTACTATGTTGACATCAATGATAAACACAGTCATGAATGTAACACACAATCATGCTAACAATATCCCTAATACTTCAACAATGCTAGGATACTCCCCCATAGGAATATCATCAACATTCATACTAACAACAACTCCAATCAAAAGAGGGAACTAGATAAATACTAAAGTACATCATAATAATCTTTTTGATTTATCCAAAAAAATGAATACAAAATAGTTTTTCAAAATAAGGTGGAAAACTTTATAAATTATTTATCATTTTAACTAATTTAATTAACAATTTTTTAGAACTATTCCTAAACTTTAGATGCAATTTTATTGAAGACGATATTTTAGGAAATTTATCTTCATTTCTATTGGCCAAGTATTTGAAACAATGTAAAAAATCTCTTTAAAATTAGATATGAACCAAGTTAGGTCCATTAATAATTCATTAAAAACTAATGATATGAGTTCATTTGTAGGAAAATCTCTTCGAAAATTAAATAAGAACCAAACTTAGGTCTATTAATAATTCATTAAAAGCTAATGATATGAGCTCATTTGTAGGAAAATATCTTATAAAATTAAATATGAACCGTCCATTAATAATTCATTAAAAACTAACATGAAACAAAATCAAAATACAATAAGTTGTGTTAGGTAAATCACATCTTATCTTTTTGCATGGTTCCCTTATTCTCCTCAAACCCCCTTATTTTTTTGTCATAATCAGGTTGTGCTTGGTCAGCTATATATCAATTACTATGTTAATTAATGATGTTCTGGTAAATTACCTTTTTTTAAGTGCACGCTTGTGTAGCTTAAATATTTTGTAGTATTTTTTTACCTCTATACCTCCTCACGACTTGCACAAGAAAGTCATTCACATAACTAATTGTTCTTTGCAATGATTTTATGAAAGTTTAAAGAAATTTCCATTATGAGATGAATTTTATGATATATTTTTATGAGTTTTTATCTATGTGAGGAGGATTTTGTTATGTGAAACATGTCTTTTTTTTTTTGCTTGTACAAAATTTTCTCTTCTAATACATTTTTTATTTTTATCATATGATTTGAAGAAAGATTTAAGAAGAATTTATTACTGGGAAGAGTAAAGATTTAAGAAGAATTTATTTCTGGGAAGAGTAGTGAACATTGTTTTCCCTAAAAAATTAGAAAAATATTTATATAATGTTATATTGTAATGCATTTTCTTGGTTCTATGAAATATTGGGAATTTAGCTCGCAAGATGAGCTCAAAGGTGCATTGTATATGTTTTCTTTCTAAAGTGATGCAATGTGATATATTTAGTTTTGTTTGAGCCTTTTTAACTAAAGTTTTTTGAAGATGAGGTTTTGTAAATTTTAGCTTTTTAAAATATTTTCTATTTTGTCAAAATCCCAAATAAATGTTTTCTTTTTGTATTCATTTTATTATTATCAGTAAATGGCTGAAGCCTTTGATTATATATATTTAATTTTGATAAATTTCTAGAATTACTCCATTCAAACGGGCACTGGTAGGAAAGAACGGAGAAGAAAACCTCTAGTCTAGCCCAGGACCATAGTCCTATACAAAATACAATAATAAAAGGGGCATACCCCAATTTTAGTTCTTTATTTACAACTCTATTTCTTATAATAATCTTGGCAAGTGAAGTGTCTTCCATTGTAAAAGTTGATATCATAGTATATGATCTAAACCCCTCTCCTACAACAATATGTAATGGTCTTGTGTAGTAACCACTTTCTCTGCACACATTCTTACAAACTTTGTATTTGGGTTGAAAATATTACCAATGAAGATTAAACACTTACTAATCAAGTTAGCAAAAATATGGAAGTTAATGAATTCTAAAACATTTTTTGAATACTAGTTACCTCTAGATTTAAACCAAAATTACATTATTTCTGCTATACTTATTCTATATATTAGTTAGATTTCTACTCTCCTACTAATTTTATGTAGGGCTAAATTGATTTGATGATTGGATTATCAATAAATTTTAATAGTGTTAATGTTATAATTGATATGAGTAATCTACATTATCTTTTTCCAGGTTCATGAGTAAAGTGCACTAGTAGAATTTTGTCAAATAAATGACTATGTGACTAAAACTTTTAACTAAAAAATTTAGTCACATGACTAAAAGTGATCAAATTCTAGTAATGTTTTATAATTTATATGTATAAGTAACATTAGCAAATGACTAATTTGGTCATCAGGTAAAATCACAAGGTTAGAAAAAGATAAGTGACTAAATAAATGATCAAATAAATGACTAAACAATTAGTCACTAATAACGATTCACCTAAATAAGGGTGAGTGTGAAGGAGAGTCATGATGCATAGTTATTGTTCACCTAATAATAATTTCATGGATTTGTTTTATGATTATTTTTCTTGTGCACTCTCCCTTTCCATTTGAAAAGAAAGCTTGAATGTCTCCCTATCATATGTTATAAGAATTATGTGGGTTGTTTATCTACAACATTAGATAGAGTGGCCAACAAGGATCTACATTTTCTTTTGTTATTCCTATATTAGGTTATGGTTATCAATTGGGGTCACATGTGTAGAAATTGACTTCTTATAAAACGTAAGAGGCTGAAGGTAAGATTATTATGTGATGTGATTAATTATTATTATTTATTCAACTTGTGTAGAGTCAAACCCAAGACCTCTTAGATAAGAGGTTCACAATTTACCATTATGTTGTAGGTTCTTGTTTAAATAACACCTTATCTTAATGATAAGGTTTGCATTAGAATTAAAATAATATTTATAAAAGTCTAGTTGTATATGCTTCTAATGGTCATAATTAAAATTTAAATGTGATTCAAGTTATGATTAAAAATATTAATAATGTATTAACATAATGCATAGTAAAATTTAAAGAATGTAATTGTTATTAGTTTTAAAATAATAACTATGTAAATAATTGCAATAGCTAACAATTCTAAATATGTAATAGGGCAAATTGGTAAAACTAGCCATACTTTGTTTAGTTATTTTAGAGTAGCATTTGTTATGAATTACATTTTTAGGATAAATTAATTTTATGACATTAAAAAAAATAATAGATTCAATTTATAAAATTTGAGTATACGAAGTATAATTTGATTTATTAAAAAATAAAGTTAATAGATTTAATTATATGTTTTATATAAAATTAATATTTTTAAAACTTAATATTTATGATTATAATGATATTTATTTCAAACATCCTTAATTTGATCCAAAAGTCATCAAAAAATATTTTCCAAAGTGTCAAAGAAAATTTAGTCTTGACAACCTAGGGTTTCCTCCATCAAACATGAACTAGGGGGAAATTTTGCAATTCCTAATCAAATCCTGACCATTCTTGACAACTGGTGAGAGATAATGGGAAAATATGTGCCCTCACTAGAATATTACATGGCACAACAACTAGAGAATGGGGAGTTTTATCTAAATGGAAATTTTTCTATTGTACAATTACAAATCAACATTCCATTGTTCACACTACTACTTCAATCTCAATAGAGTTCACTGTCCCATCTAGAAATCTCTTCCTCTGCCCTATGCTTTGAACCTCTGAAAATCCAAACTCCAGATCCTTTCCTAGCATTCAATTTTCCTATACTAAAATGGAAGTTTTGAATTAGGGAATGGACATCCATCATGAAAATCAAAGGTAGAGGTTTTTTGGAAAATTTTACATTTGTAATTGTGTTGGTAGACATGTACGTAAAATGTGGAAGCATAGACAAGACATGTGACTTGTTTGACAAAATTCTCCCAAAATATGTAGCGAGTGGCCTTCATGTAGGATGGACATAAAATGGATTTGATGAAGAGGCTTTAGAAACATCCAACTAATGCCAAAAGGAGTCTTTGAAATAGGGAATCGACATTGATGAAATCATAAAGGATAGAAGATTTTTATTAGATACAGCTGCAACTACATTTGTAGATATTTTGAAAGCGTCGATAAAGTATGTGAATTGTTTGACAAAATGCCTCAATAAGATGTCATCTCATGTCAATATCTATATGATATGTACAAATTGGATTTGTAAAAAGAGATTTAGAATTGGTATTATGTTATTTTGAATTTTTCAAGTATATTTTCTTTTTAAATCAAAGATCATAGATCTGTATTTTTATTAAAAATATTTAGAAAACCATTACATAAAAAATTAAATAAGAATGATTGTGGGTTGTAGAATATATCAGCCTATACCCCTAGAAACACCCATGCATAGAAGACCTACTAATCATATGAACCCGTTTAGAGTTTACTATATAATCACTAAATATGACGGTGAATAGTAGAATCCAAACTACTAAGCAGTGAAAGAAGTACTAAAATAATCTTTTAAGAAGAACTACTAATAGTGGGAGGAGGAACAAGATAATAAATTGTCTGATCCTCCATTGGGAATCTAGACACATATATCCTTTGAGCCCTGTAGCATTTAATAAATAAAAAAACATATGATCTAGTATCAAATGAACATGGTAGCCAGGCTAATAGTTTAGAAATCATTAACCATGACCCTACATTTGGTTGTACAGATCCATCACTAAAAGTCCAAAAACATTGAGCTAGTTATGATATCACCTGATTTAGAAATCACAACTTCACACCTTGAAACTTATCTCAGATGCTATACCTTTAAGATTGTACATATGCCCTACCTGAAGACATGAGAGCAAAACACAGGCTACCTTTCTAAATATTATCTTCCCATACATACATCGTAAAGTCCACCACTACAAGATAACACAGAAAAGAGAGGAGTGATCGAGAATAATGAAGGCTCATGGCATCATCTAGAAGAACCAATAACACAATCCCAACTTTATGTGGCAAAGTTGGAAAATTGGTACATCTATCTGGAGCAGAGCATGGCTATAGACAATAAAACCAATAGACTTAATCCCTTTAAATGGATGACTGTGGAATACTCATAAATTGACTTGAGGTCAAGGTTCTTCTAAGGGATGTTATTTTTTTATTTAACTATAATAAACCAAACTAAATTTACTACTATAATTACTCATCCAACAGAATAGAAAAAAAAACCCAAAGGTAAATTCAAAGGGACCAATAAATCTAAAGAAAATATCAAATAAATTAAAATTCCCCAGATAAGTTGACCATTATTATTCAAGAATTTTTTGATGAGATAATATCATTTGTGTGATGAAAAACATGGCCTTGTGAGTGATATTTGGTTCTAGGGTCCGAACTTCAATTTTTCAGACATAATAGGATGTACCTATAACAAATACATGTGGACCTACGCAAATTAATAAGTATGCATATATTTAAGTAGACCTATTGACCTACACTCATTCATATTGAATTTTTTTCTAGAAAACAATTTTTTTTTAATCTCATCAATATAGGAAGGAACTATAAAACACCAGATCTTAAGAATATTTTACATAACCTAGCTTTAAGGATGGGATACAAGTAGCTTTAAGGTATGGTTCAAAATCTTCCATCTTCCCCCTTTTGATTCTCTGATACATCTTGCTAAAATATTTATGAAATGCATCATTTTTTACTTAATCTTCATCATATGGTTTCGACAATGAAAGTGTACCTAGCATAGAGAGAAAATTTAATCAAGAAAGCATATTAATGACCTTATTTGTCACATTGATGTGCTTATTCCTTCTCATGATTAAATTGACAAAAAAATGCAATCCATTTGTAACAAGATTGTTGGAACTTGGTTTGTGAGCTTGTAAATATTGTAATGCATGATGATCCTCATTTACCATTGTTTCCTTTGCTCATAGGATTAATTTTTACTCTTTTATTATGGAGACTAAAGTGTATAATTTTTTTTCATGAAGTGTACTTTAGGGGAGAAATATGTATGCCCTTCTTGAAATTATAATAATGAAATCCCTTATCCCTATCCTTGCCTTTTGTTTAATTTTTCCTATGCTTTCCCTTTTTTTTGTTCACTAACATATTGTGGTTCCTTATCTCATTACTTTTTCATAAAGGAAGAGGTCTTGATAAGTATGAGATAACATCCTTGGGGCATGGCACATGCTTGATCAATGTCCCAAGGATTTTTCATTAGGACATGCTACACTTGGTGTTCAAACAACCCAAAAATATAGTTCACCAAGACTTATCTCTCCAAAATATCTCTCTATCGGAATCATTATTGTTCAGAATCGGTAACTTATTTTCCTGCAAACCTTGTCCATGTCTTTGCTAGAAATAGTGTCATTGCATGACCCTCTCTTATTTTCAAAAGATTGATAGAATTGATTCTTTAACAATCCTTGAAGACTTCTTGCCTAACAATAAGTGGCACATAAAAAAATTGAAAGAATATTCCTAGCTTTTATACCATGTCAAGGTGTACCAAAAATGTTGGAGTCTTGCGAATCCAAATTGAGGAGTCAATTCATGGAGACAAAAGTAGGCTTCTATTTGAGAAATTAATTGACAGTTCTCTAACACTTATCTCTTTATCTTAGAGTTTGATTTTTTCTTTGTCTTCCCTTTGAGGATGCCTCCATGAGATATTCCTCCTTATCATACTTTTTGTGTGTTCTCTTTCTCCTTTATTTTGGGAGGTACCAAGCATCTTTATCCTTCCTAGTTGGATTCTTTCTAATCTATTAGCTCTCCCTTCTAATTCAACAACTTTTCCAGTAGCTTCTCTACCTGTGAAAAATAACGAGATTTGAAACAGGATATAAATATCCATCAACACATAATGAAAGGGGAACTTTTTCAGATATTATAATTGGAAATGCTTTAATTGACATTTATGAAAAATGTGGAAGTATATAAAGGCATTTGAACTTTTTGATGTAATGCATAAAAATGGTACAACTCACAAGTGGATAACACAAATAGTTGATGAAATTAAAATATATATAATAGAGAAAAACTAATTGGTGTGTCAAGAGAAACATTAAGGAGAGAAAAAGGAGGACCACGCAATAAGGAGTGAAAATAGAAGAGAACAAATGATCACAAAAGAACAGGCCAGAGAAATAATGATAGCATCAGACCGAGGGTGGTAATAGGAGAAAACTTAATTGCAATTGCAAACAAATAATAGGAACCATCTAACTATAACCATCTTTTGGTGAAGCTCTAAAAATGGACCTTACAGGTAGAAGCATTGACTCCTAAATATCTGACCTTCAATCCAAAGCCCTAATTAAAAAATTCTAGAAATTTTGGCCTACATAATGGAATTTGTAACACTTGGTAGCAGAGAACTAGGGTGATCTACAAGCTCATTCTTTTCCCTAAAGGTTTCTTACTGGTAGTTTTTTTCTGACATAGGATCAAAGGAAAATATTTTAACTAGAAGCTCTTGATTTCTTGAATGGTTCAAGGTTTTTGCCTCCGGCATTGGCTGCCAACTTTAATTGCAACTAATTTGATGCTTACTCTAGTATGTCTGAGATTACACAACCTACCAGTAGAGTATTGGGATATTTTGATTATCATGAGGTCTATGAACTCTCAAGCAAAACTTTGAATCACTGATGAGAATGGCTTTGAATGAACATTCAAAGATTGTGGCCACAAATGATGTCAAAGTGGATGTATTTACACCTATCCTCTCTTTCATCCTTCTTAATTCAAGTCAAAGAGTTTCATGAAAAATATTCAAATTGAACCTTCAAATTCTTCCATTGTTAAAGCTTGGTTATGCCAAAAATTTTTGCTCAAATCATGAAAAAAAAATGGAAATCTATATGGTAGGAGGGTAGAGCTGAGGGGCTCCATTATGGAAAAAAATGTTGAAGCTTCTTGCCACTAAATACAATTTTGAATGTGACAGTTAACCATGTCTATATCAAGCCATGTGTAGCTGACTTGTGTAATCATTAATAAACTTATTTAAGTAGTTGAGTTGGCCTATCTAATATAATTAGGTATCCAAGTTGGCCTACATGATATCTAGGAATAGGTAAGGTACATATAGGAGGTAGTGAATGTTATTTGATCATCATATTGTAGATATGTTCTTATTAAAGATGATTGGAGGTTTGGCCCTCAAAAATTCTCTAATTCTCAAGTATTTACTCTCCCTTCTAATTCAATTTTTTTTCTAGCAGCCTCTCTACATGTGCAAAATAATGATATTTGAAATAGGATATAAACATCCATCAAAACATAATGAATGGGGAACATTTTTTAGATATTATAATTGGAAATGCTTTTATTGACATTTATTAAAAATATGGAATCATATATAAGGCATGTGAACTTTTTGATCTAATCCATCAAAGAGATGTAATCTCATGGAATGCAACTATTGCAACGTGTCCAAAAATTTGATTTTTCAAGGAGACAATATCTCACATCTTAATGATCTAGGATATTTATCTTCAAAATTCATGCCCTTCATACAAATTTGGCTATGTTGGGGAGACTGACTCTTTTGTTAAATTTAGCTCCTTCTGCAAATTTTCCACTTCACCAACTATTTTGGCCAACTCTGCCTCTTTATGTTTTGAAGCATCAAGTTCCTCCTTCAAGGAACCCATATTATTGTTTATTTAATCTATACCTTGTGCAGAATTGAGTGTATCAACTTCTTTTCCTTTTAGAATAGCAACTTTTTCCTTGTCTACTTCTATTGAAGCTAGTTTAACAAGAACAAGTGTTTCATTATCTTTGGCAATTTCCATTAAAATCTTCTTTTTCTCTATCATCACTCATTTCTTTGCAAGAGTTGCATCTTCTGCTTGTTTGATTGTTGATAATTTGTCTTATGGAGTACATAATACAAACACACTGTTAAATCTTGTGTAAAAAATGTCCACTAATTACTTTATGCATTCTTCCATACTTTTTGAATGGTGGTTTGGCTCTATAGAAAATTAGAATAACTACTTTTTACTATTTATAATATGTACTACCAATCGTATAGGAGTATGAACTCCTATTTGGTCAAAAAATGAAAATCTACTAGCAAATTGCAGTCCTTATTGAGGCTCCAATGTAAATGAAGTTCGACAAATGTTTCTCAATAATAAACATTATATAATTGTCAATCAATATTATCCAAACAATTTTCAGTTTAATGTTTACTTAAGAATGAGAAAAATTATAAATTTGCAGCAATCAATTGAAATCAACTTATTTCATCCATTCTCAATTTTGTCTATGTGCATAAGTGTGCTCTAGTTTTTATGTTTCTTGTCCAATTAGTGATAATCTCATCTTCCCCCACACCTAGTTAAGTTGCTTATACAATATTAGTGTATTGACGTTCTTTAAGGCCATTGGATTGGCTACTATAGAAATCATTAACATATGTAAAATCCTGAAGTATAACTATACAACGGAAAGGCTTGGATCAAACTTGTTTGGCTAATATCCAATTAAGCCTTAGACTCACTCTAACTCAGTTAAGATAGAGCAAATTGAAAATGACAAAAAAAAAATCATGAAAAAAATACTTTTGAAGGCTTTAAAGATTTTATTTCTTCCATCTGCACGCATTTCCATTTTTGTCTTGAAAGTAATTAGTAGCCTATTATTGCATGACTTGTTTTCTTTTCTAAACTTTTCAAAGCTACAGTTGACACCTTTCCATGTCTGTTAACAACTCTAATTACCATTTTTTTTTTTTTTGATCGGTAAATGGCCATGGCCATAATTAATTTTATTAATTTAAATTTATAATTTACAAATAGATCCCCCATTCTGACGGGCACTGGTAGGAAAGAACAGGTAAAGAAAACCTCCAATCTTGCCTGGGACTTCAGTCCTATATTATACATTAGTAAAAGGGGCATACCCCAATGAAAGCTTCATTATAAAATCCATATCTATAATTTTCCTTTCCCTCCAAGCTCCAAATTGGTATAGATGTTAACAAAATCTATCTTTAGTCATCATAAACATCAATTTTTTAAAGGTTAACAAAACCAACATAATTATTTCTCATTGTACAACCAGGAGGCCCATATTAAGTTTTAACTGAAAAATAAGTCTTATCAGGAGATTAATTAAATTTAGATAATACATATTGGTTATGTTTTTTAATAGATTAATTACTAATTTTAGTTAATTAATATAAGATTGAAATGATTTATGATTGAAGATTAGATTTTTATTAAATAATCTAAACTAATCATAAGTTAAATTTATATTGATTCTAACACTTGATAATTTATTAAAGCTAGGTCTAATATTTTCACATGAATCCAGAGGGGAAGCCATAATGACCAAAAAATATTGTTGTAGGGCACCCAATCTTTGAAATTTTATGCCTCAAACTTCATGTATGTATGAAAGACCAGGAAATGAAAGACTGAATTTAAACAATCATAGATTGGAAGGTGGATCCAAAATATCATGATCAAATCAATCCAGATATCGAAGCAAATTATTTCTAAAAGTCATTCCATTACTATAGATTAATATGTACAAAAACATATTTTTTTCTGAAAAGTTTGATATGGACATTAATTTAAAATATGCCCTGCTAACAGTTTGGCCAAATATCTGCTAGATCTGTTATCTACTTAACATCCATAACTAAAATTTGCTAAAATCCAAAATTTGGGTTAGAGTATTATACATGTGACCCATTAACATCTTAATATTATTCTATCTTAAAACCATTATGATTTCTGAAGCTTCATGCAGGTTGGTGGCTGTGGAACCTGGAAGAAACTCGAATGTTGATCTTCCCCTACTAGTTCCGTCATAGTTTGGCAAGCAGAATTCCACATTCTCCAGATTATTAAAGTCCACATTTGGATGGATATAGGCATCATACATCCGTAGGTAAGTCATTAACCAATCCCTTTCATGATCTCCAACAATTCCCCTCCATCTTAAAAGAAAGTTGATACTCACCTCCATTCGCGGCCATTCTGTAAAAAATTGGACATTGTCTTTGACTACCATGCAAGGGCATCTAGGGCTTCTTCCTATTTCAAGGTTGTTCACATCAAATTCCATGTAGGCTTTAGGAAGAGGGATGCGAAGCCGAGCGCCAATATTTGCAACAGCAATTTCCAACCCAACTAACCAACAGGGTTCGAAAAGATTATGGGTAATCCTGATGATGTCCCATTTTTCTCCCCCAACTCTAGCTAGACATCCTACCTAGAGCCCAACTATGTTGCTATTAGTCCTCCATGAGTATTCGTAGCTAAAAACCCCTTCTCCTAAGACACGGCTGACTGCTACACAACTCATATCATCTATGGGCCTTAATAGACGATTCTAGCACTCTTGTGTGATCGGCCCACAAAAGGCCATGGTGCATTTTTAAAGTGCATGAAACAAATTATGTTGGTATCCATGACACTCAGAGAAGACTGCTATCTATTAATTGAAACAGACTAAAATGCAAACTGAGGTGAATGAGAAAGTAACCTCTGTTCCTTAAATAAATAGGTGGCATCAAAATTTTTGGAAACCTCATAATGGCGATGACATCCGAGTGAATAAAATATTTACTTACTAATTCATCATTTAGAAAGGATGGAAATACTTAGGTGCGAGATTTTGCAATCTTGGTACTTTGCCCCAAAACGTGTGGAATAACTATCTTTGTCAGAGCTTGAAGGAAAATGATTATATTGCTATCGAAAGTGGTTTAGCATTATGATTTAATTCTAATGTATTAAATCCATCTGTACCTAAGTTGGCTAATATATCTGCCTCATTGTTACCTTCTCTATAAATGTGAACATATCTTATTTCTTCAAATGTTAAAAGAGCTTTGTTAATAGCTTCTAGTTTGGAATTTAACACCCAGTTTGGGGTACTTCCTTTCCTGAGAGCATTAATGATGATTTGGGAATCTCCTTCTATAATAAGTTTTTTGATTTTATGTTTAATACATAGGTTGATACCTTCTTCTATTGCTTCCAGTTAGCAATATTATTTGATACCTTGTTCAGAGACTTGTATCTTTTGATAATCCAATTGCTTGATTCATCCCTTATAATACATCCAATTCCTACTTTCCCAGGGTTTCCTCTTGAAGCCCCATCAAAATTCAGCTTAATCCATCCTAGAGGTGGAGGTTCCCATTTACACTCAAGTCTAGCTAAGTCATTCTTTTTTTTGTAGTAGAGGGGAGGATTGATTAATACAAGCCATCGTTTTTTATTTCTGCATCCCATTCAGAGAAAGATCCTTCTTCTCTAGGTCTTTTTTTGAGATCACTGTTCATTACTTCCGAAATAGCTACTTCTATTTTTGTAAATAGGGCTTGTTTTGATAGACATTGATCTTGGAAAATTTGACGATTACGTTCTTTCCAAATTTCCCAATGAAAAATGGCCGGAGATATATTCCAAAGTTTACCATAAATTTTCTTCTGATTGTCTTTAGGCCACCCCAGTAAGTGATCTACCCATCTTCCTGCTAACGGGGAGGACCAATTAAATTTAATTTGAAGCCACTGCTAGCATTCTTGAGAAAATTTGCATGTATATAAGAGGTGTTCTACAATTTCTTCATCCTCTTTAGAAAGAATACATCTAGGGGTCAGTGCAAGAAGTTGGGTCTCACTTTTGGCCAAAAAGTGGAAGTGTTTTTCCCGTTTTTGAAATATTTTGTCAATTGATGCCAAAATTTGAGCCATTTAGAGATTAAATATAAAAAAACTTCAGAAATAAAAATTGTAGTGCCTAGAATCTTCTTTTTGAATATGTAATTTATTTGTATACCCATATAATAGATTATTTTTTGGTATGGATCTTTAAAAATCACTTTTTCAAAATGCCTGTTTTAGGACCATACCACGCTCGTGTACGGACACCATAATTTGACACAAATGAATGAATTTTTGTGAATCCTTTTAAATGGAGTTACCTGACACACCAAAGATTGATGAGAATTATTTTCTTGAATTTTTTAATGAATATTTTTTTTAAATTAATTTTTAATTGGCTATAAAAGAAAATTTTTAAACCTCTCGTGTACGGACACCATAATTTGATCAAAATTTCACTTTTTTCAAATTTTTTTTTTTTAAAACTTCAAAAGAATTGAATGTAGATTGATGACATATAAATTAATTTAAGAAAAAATATAAAATAAAAAAGTTATTAAAGTTTTAGTGAACGTTGCTATTTTACATTTAGGTACCACCTTTGATTAAAAAATTAAAAAAAATAGTAAATAAAAACATAACTCTATAAAATTTATATTTCTGAAATTAGGACAGTGAGAACTCTAATGGGTTTTTGTTTCGTAAAAGACCCTCTAAAAATTATGACAAGGCATGAATTTGTTAGTTCAATGCCTTAGCAAAATCTTAAGAGGCCAAGGCATAGGCTTGGTCTCACCAAGCCTATCCCAAACCAAAATCTGACGCAAGAAAAAAAAATCCTGCCTCATGTTGTAAGAAATGGGCACCCGTTATTTGAATTTCAAAAAATGGGTACCCATTTTGAAAAGCTAAAAGCGGCATGTAAAATCTGTCGAAAACTTAAAAAATTGAATTTTTAAGAAACAGGTACCCATTTTTTACTTTAAAAAAATGGGTACCCGTTTTTTATTTTTAAAAAATAGGTGCCGATTTCTTAAAAATTTAAATTTATATTTTTTTGAGAAACGGGTACCCGTTTTTTGAAAATAAAAAATGGGTACCCGATTTTAAAAAATAACGGGTGCCCATTTTTTAATTTTAGGGTCGGGCACCCGAACCAAAAATGGATGCCCATTTTTAAAATCGGGTACCCATTTCTAAGAAGTTTCATTTTGCGGATTTGACTTCTGCAGAATTGCGACCCAACTTTGTGCATTCACCCCTAGATGGTCCTTCAAAACCCATTTTCTGAATTCTATTAGCAGTTAATATTCTCTTTTGCAAGGCTTCCCATAGAAATGTACCTGCTTTAGGGAGACTAGCTGTGTCCCAACATAGGTTCAAGGGAAGGGAACTTATTTCCCATTTTTGTGAATTTGTGATCAGTTTGTATCCTTCTTTAACTTTGTATATCCCATCTTTAGAGGTTGCCCATATTAACTTGTCTTCCCTGTTCTTAAGTATAATGGTTCTATTTTTTAGTATGTTTTCCAATTTCTCTTTGTCTTCTTGGTTAATATCGCAATTTGATAACTGTTTCCATTTCCAATTTTTTCCCATATTTGAGTAAGTTTCCTCTAAATAATCTTTCACTTTAGTTCCCCATAAAGTTTTGAGGGTAGATATTATTTCTTGAGAGAATTCTGCCCTTATCAGCGGGGGGTTACCAACCCATGAATCTTCCCAAAATAATGCTTCTTCTCCATTCCCAATATCCCAAGTGAGGTATTTGGAGATCAAACTATTATTATGTATAATAAAATTCCATCCTGTTGAACCCTTGGGGGGGCTTTGGTTCTGAATAATGATGTTTTATCTAAGGGGTCAAGATATTTGTTAAAAATTATTCTAGCCCATTTCCTATCCCTTTCTTGGTAGAGTCTCCAAACTTGTTTGGCTCCTAGTGCTTCATTCTGCCATTCCAGGTTTTTTATTCCTAATCCACCAAATTCTTTTGGTCTACATATTTTACTCCAGCTAATTAAGGCCGCTTTTTTCTTGTCCTCTAATCCTTTCCAAAAGAAGTTTCATAGTTTACTTTCCAATTTAGCGTTGATATTTTTGGGCAAATGGGAACATGAAAGTTGATAGGATGAGGTAGCTGCTAAGACTGCTTTGATCTTTGTTATCCTTCCTGCCTTAGTTAACCATCTTCCTTTCCAGGATTCAGTATGGTTATCAATTTTCTTGAGAATGTGTTCCCATTCGTGATTTGAAATCATACTCTTGTCAAGGTAGATCCCTAGATATTTGAATGGTAAGTTTTCTTTTTTAAAGCCTAATTTCTGAAAAATTTGATTTTTAAGTTCTGTCTTTGTATTTAGGAAATAAATCTCTAATTTCTCAGCATTGATTATTTTCCTTGATGCTTTGGTGTATGTTTCCAAGATGTTTTGTATTTGCTCTATCTCTTGTAAAGTGCTAGTTCCAGTAAGTATAGTGTCATCAGCAGATTGTTGATGGGTTTTGTTATCGACATTATTCGTGACTTTCACTCCTTTGATTTTACTTTCCTCTTGTGCTACCTTGATTGCCCTTCCAAATGCTTCTGCCATTATTATAAACATGAATGGGGATATTGGGTCTCCTTGTCTAATACCCCTTGAGATATTAAAAAAGCCATCCGGGGTTCCATTAATGAGAATCAAAATTTTAGGAGTTGATATACATTGGTAAACAATGTTAATCCATTGTTTGGAAAACCCAAAGGCCTCTAAGGTTTTACAGAGGAATCTCCAATCTACCTTATCATATGCTTTTTGGATATCTAGTTTAAGAAACATGCAAGATTCCTTATTTTTAATCGCTAAATGGATAGTTTCTTGTATAATAGATATGTCATCTAATATGGATCTGCTAGGGACAAATCCAATTTGTTCTTCTAAAATGAGTTTAGGAAGAAAGCTTTTGAGATGACTTGCAAGGATCTTTGAAAATACTTTATATATGGTGTTATATAATGCGATAGGTCAGAAATCCCCTAGCACTATGCTTTCATTTTTTTTGGGAGTGAGACTTAAGAATGTATGATTGATTTCTATTAAAATTGCTCCTCCCTTCCATGTAGCTTCTAAAGCTTTCCACAACTCTTCTCCTAGAATGTCCCAAAACTATTGAAAAAAGAAGGCTTGGAAGCCATCTGGACCTAGAGATTTATCCAGTTTCATGCTGAACAGTGCCGATTTCATCCCTTAGGGCTTGTTAAGAAATTTTTTATCTTCTTTGAATATCAACTTAGGGATGTGTCTTAACAACTCTTCTTGAGCAGCTTTATCTGATGATTCAAAATTGTTAAGAGTATCATAGAAATATTTGGTGAATATTTCAACAATTTCTTCTAGATTCTCAGTTTGCTTCCCCTCTGGATTTTTGATTTTAGAAATGGTTTTATAGTTTCTATTATTTATAGTACTGTTATGAAATTCTTTTGTGTTCTGGTCTCCTTCTAGGAGCCATTTTTCTTTCTATTTTTGCCTCCAGAATATTTCTTCTTTAGCTAGAATTTCTTCGTGTTTAATGAGGTATTCTTTTTCCAGTTTATATGTTTCGTTATTCATACCTTTTATTAGAATCTCTTCATTTAATTTACTCATTTTTCCTTCTAATTCAAGTTTCTCTTTAAAGATGTTTTTGAAATGTAGATTATTCCATATTAAGATTTTTTGTTTTATATTTTTAAGTTTGGAGACTAGGCAAAACATTTTTGAACCCTCAAACTGATCTTCCTGCCACCAATCTCTAATCTGATCCATAAAGTTTTTGTCCATAAACCACATTTTTTCACATTTAAAGGGATTTCTACTAGGTTTAAACTGCTCTTTGATTTCCATTTGCACTGGAAAATGGTCTGAACCAGCCATGGTTAGAATTTCCGCATAGATCAAATTATTCGTGCTAAGATCTCCTTTTAAAAGAAATCTGTCTAGTCTTTCTTCTATATAACAGTATCCTTTTCTTTTGTTATTCCAAGTATATATACCATTCTTTGTTTTTATATCCATAAGAGAGTCTTTCTATATCCAATCTTTAAAATCTTCCATTGCTTTGTTTTTTTGGTTACTACCCCCCTGTTTTTTGTCCTTACTTGATACTGCATTGAAGTCTCCTCCTATTATGACTATTTCTAGGGGAAAAGAGTTGATGAAGGTGCTGATCACATTCTAGATTGCAAGTTTCTCTTCTAAAGGTGTCGGTCCATAAATATTGATTATAACAAATTGTAAGTTGGATTTTGTGCTTACAATTCTAGCTCCCATCTAGTTTGTTTGTGATGAGTATATTTCGATATTTATTAATCTGGGATTCCATATTATACCCAGTCCTCCTGAGGCCCCTTGTGCTTGCTGAAATTTTGATTTTCATTTCCCTAATTTTTGGCTCAACTTTATTTTTCTTCTTTATTTAATTTAGTTTCTTGTAATAATGTAATATCTGAATCAAATAAGGTAAGATTACACTTTAATAAGCATTTTTTGCTAGGAGCATTAAGGCCCCTAGCATTCCATGTTGTGATTTTCATTTCTCCTTGGGAAGGAACTTCCCCTTCTTAATGTGAAGAACATCCATTATCTTTGTTTGATCCTTTACTTGCCCTGCAGCCTCTCTGAGTTCTTTTAATGATTTTATGCCACATTTTTGTTGTAGTTTTCCACAAATTGGTATCTTCATACCTTCGTGATTCATAGCTATACCAATTTTTTCAAGATTTTTTTCTTCTAATACCTTTTCTGCAATATTTGAAACCTCATCCTCCTGACTGTCCTCCATGATGATTTCTTTAATTAGTTGTTCCTTGTCCTCTAATAATTCATTCTTGTTAAAGCAATCTTGTGTGTTTGGACTCTCCAATAATCTGCTCTCCCAGATTTGAGCTAGTTCTGCTGATACTGATTCTTTTAGGGCTATTTCTGTGTTCTTTGTTTCTGTAGCAAACATATCTTTCCCATCACCAGGTGTTTTCCAAAACTTATAACTCTTCTTTTTCTCTTTCTTCCTAATGGTAATGTTTCCCCATTAGAAGAATCAGTCAGGAAAAAAACAAATTAGAAGAAAAAATTTAGAAGAAAAAATCCTTTCATCTTCAAACTAAATATGCATCAGAACCGAAGGATATTCATAAAACCAAGCCAGAAAAATTCGCATCCAAAAGGAACAGCCAATAAAGCCACGATGGATTTCAAAAGTCAATGCCATCCCTCTAAGGCAAGGCATGGGAAAATTCTCCAAAAAAATGAAGGCACCACTTATGCATGCATTGGAAAAGAAATCGTGAATTATCAATCCCACTAAAGAGAAATTACTGCATATCCCGTCGCATCGAAAATCAAGTCAAACAAAACCCCAAGGAAGAACATCAGGAAAGTCTCAGCAAAATTTTCCAGTAGAAAGCATAAAATGGGAAGAAGTAATCATCAGTAATATGTATAGTGAAAAAAGATGGGTGGATTGCAAGGATAAGGGCATCTACATGTATTGGAACGGTCCGTCAAGGAAAAGTTCCAGGCTGGTAGGTATGATATCTAAGATTTGGGGCAACAAGGTAAGTTCTCTTAACTCATTTGCAGATGAATTTTGGTTCATTCTATGTCAAAATGCATAGGACAAAAAGGAAATCTTGGAAAATGATTTTCTATTTTATAGAGGGCACCATATTAAATTTCTAGATTGGAAACCAAACTTTAACAAAAATCACATTAAAAACATTGAAACTATCAAATGGATGGAGAGCATAGAAATCCCAGTAGAATTAATGGAGGAAAATATTATTAAAATAATCATTAATTTGTTAGGTATAGTAATTGGAATTGAAGAAAATTGAAACAAAACCAATAAAATCAAGGTGCTGGTCAAAACTGATCAAAATAACTCGGTCAGTAAGAAGATAATCACAAACAGATCCATATACAATTTAATCTTCAATGAATACTCGGGAGAAATATTAAAAATTGTAGATGCAGACTTCACAAAATTTGGCATCAAAAATAATTTCAAAGACCTAATTAACATTAAAAGGAGACCAGGCAAAAGAGAAGAAAGACAGGATAAGGATATTAACAAATCCCCAATACTAAAAGAAGCTTAGAAAGAAGAAATAAAAGAAAAATTTCGTGAGAAAAGGGATGCAAATTTTAGATCAAAAATAGTAAATAATGAAAAGGAACTAGAAGGAACAAAGGAAATAGAAGAGAAGGAGAATATAAGCTACCAACATTCACTTAACAAATTTAAGCAATGTAAGGATTGTCAGTTGGAAAAAGAAGTCATCAAAGAAATGGATTTGAATATCCTCAAACTAAATAAGCTCTGGCATGGAACACTCCTGATTTAAAATGATTTAATTGATCAAAGTTTATTAGCAGAAGAAATTCATAAGGAACATAAAGGGAAAAGGATACTAAACATAGAAACAGGGGAGACATCAAGAACTTGTGGAAATCAAAATAAGCAACAGAATCAGATGGCTGACATAAATCACATCTGGAATGATAAAAAAAAATAAACAAAGAAAAGATTAGATAGAAGGAAAGAACAAGAAGCAGGCAAACTGCCAAGAAAGGCCCCCCATGGAGAAATAATAGAATAGGCAGTCATCATCCCACTAGCAGATTCAGCCCAATGGGGAAAAATTACTGTTGTTTTTATTATTAGTCTATTCAATACTTTTTTTTTCGCTTCATTGCTGACTCAAGATTTCTTCCTTAGACTTATTTATTCTTATTTGCTGCTACATGACTTGTAATCCTTTTCATTCATGATAAAAGTTTCTTATTGAGGTGGTGCTATGACAATAAGTTCAGTCCGCTATTGTAAGTTAAACAGATCTGGTTTGATATCATTTTCCTCGTGAATGTTGATTTCTTCTCTTTCAATGAGTGCTTATACTGATTGCATTGATTTGGATATTTGATTGCTGCAAAGTAATATTAGTGGACTATTATCCTTCTTTTTCTTCTATGCTTTATCTTCGTCCAACATATTGATTAGAGATTTTATGTCCAAGGGCTTAGAATATTGGTAGAGAAAATATTTTAAGGTTAAGCAATCATAAGAGAAGCAAAAATATTTCTTCCTTTTTGTTTTTTGGAGAATGTAGATAGAGTGGAATAGAAATTGATTCTTTCAGCAAGAATTTTTAGAGTAGAGATTGTTAAGTTCCTTTTTCTATTGCATAAACTGTTGGTAAAGTCATCAATTACAAAGGTAAGATATAATCTTTCATTATGAAATATGTATTTCATGTCCATTCTCATGCTTCAAAATTCATGGGTTTTCTAATGAATTAGTCCTATTGTCGTTCTTTCTCTAGATTGGTTAGTTGTGGTAGCATGGAGGGATAAGGAGATGTTGGTAATACAAGTTGTTCAAGTTGATACCTTTTTGATGGTCTCTAATATTCTTATTAGGCTAATAATGATTTAACCAAGGTTTTGAATCTTGTCTTGGAAAAGCTTGCATTTATTGAACCTTTTTTTTTTTCATTTTGTATTTTAATGAACCCTATTTACACCTTCTAACCATGTTGAATAGAATTCAAGATTTTGTTCATACAAAGTGTAAATATGATGTTCAGATTTTCTTTTCTTGATTATATTTTCTATTCTACCACATGTAGTTCCAATGTCTTTGACAAAATTAATTGAGTCAAAGGTTTAATAGATGTTATTCAACACATTCACATCTCGACTGTTGTAATTGGTTTGGACTTGTCTAGTGGAATTACAGGGACAAGAAATTTGGTTGCATTGTTATTCTTGGAGTTGAAGCATGTTGGATCAATTTTTTTGGGTAGTCTTTTTTTTTTTCCTCACAAAAATTTCCTCCCAAAAAATAGTCTTTTAGGTCATGGTAGGAATTAGCGTAGTTCAATGTGTCCTCTATAAATCCACCATAAGCGGCTTTTTCATGCTCTTGACATTAGTATTATTATGGTGATTACATTTCGTCATTACAACAAGTGACTCTTATTTTACAATGCACACAAGTTAGTCTCAATTATTCCAGAGACTATGAAAAGAAAAAATAGCTGGTTTGATGTGAATTTTAATGGGGTTTGATGTTTTTGTTTAATACAAAGGTCTATTTTCTTGGCATAAATTGCATAATGATTTGTATCTTTTTTTAAGAAGTTAGCACAAGAAACAATACTTGTGTGTGGTCAAAGTGCTCCAACTTATATTTTACAAGAGTCTATCACTACAATAATTTAGAGAAGTGTAATTGACATGAAATATAATTTTAAAATGCTTGAATAGAAGATTTTTTTTTTTTGAATTTTTATTGATAAAGATTTTGATTATTATTTTTCATAATAACTACAATTTGTGTTCTTTGAGAAGAGTATATCATGTTACAGTGACCACGATCATGGTAGATCTGATGTTGGGAAGACAACTTTGTTATTTTTTGTATTATTCTTTAAAAGGTGCTAGCTCAATGGAAGAGCACTTGCTTTATAAGTAGGAGGATGGTGGTTCAATTCCATTGTGCCCTAATATGACTAAATTAATGATTAAATAAACTACCAAATATATTACCATATATACTACCCAAAAAACTACCAACTATAATAGCAAATAAACTACTAAATATACTACCAGAATAAGTACCAAATATACTACCATGTATACTACCAAATATTCTACCAAATAAACTACCAAAATTTCTAAATAAACTACCATATAAACTAGTAAGTAAAACCAATAAATGACAAAATCAATGATTACAATAGCTTAGTCATAAATTTGGTTGGGAGATAAATGTCTAACAATCAACTACCATTGGTCTTGTGATCAAAATTAGTTACATATCAACAATTTTTAGTAGTTTATTTAGTAATATATTGTTGTTTTTGACCAAATCAATGACCAAATTAATGATTAAAATAGTTTAGTCACAAATTTGGGTACAATGTTTACGACCAGAAATAAACTACCAATGGTCATGTGATCAAAATTGGTCATATATTTACAAATTCTAATAGTTTATTTAGTCATATATTGTTGTTTTTGTACTAGTGGTGGTTAATTTACCAGGTCATGATTGTAGATGACCATTTTCCCATAATTAGCTATAGGATGTTAAAGAGTTAAGATAATCAAATTGTAAATGCAATCTAAACTAAAAACATGGTACCAATTTCCAAATTCATACATCTACCTTACTTGCCTATCATCCTTATAAAGTACAAATTTGATATCACCAGATATTGAAACTCAATACACTAAGTTAATATAAAGGGAAATGCCAAAAACCAACAAAATAACAATAACATGATCTTCATGACAAATATTCATAACATCATTCTATTTATATAAGATAATACATACATTATGGATGAGTTACTACAGCCATAGGTAACAACTAGATAAAACCAAAAAAGAAAGAACAAAAAGTTCACATCTAGGGCCAAAGCAAGTACTAAATGTCGATACGACTACTAGGCTAAATAAAAACTATATCTAAACTTGTTAGTGAAATAGAAAAAGACAAAGTAAGTGAAAACCTTAAACATCAATTATTAGAACTTAACATTGAGCTTCCATCTCCTTGTTCTAGCAAACCATCAAGATGTCTTTAGCTTTTCCCATATCATCTACTCACGAGCCCAACAGGAACACATAGGCTGAAAGTTCTCTACTGGACCTAATGAAATTTGGTAGGATAAAATCTAGCCTATCCAAATCCTTGAAATTGATGTTTGACTCAACATAGGCTTCAAATTCTTGTGGAAAATTAACAAGCCACTCCTTGTTGGGAACCTCTCTAATTCCTCACCATCTCAGCAAGAAATTAATATAAGCCTCCATTTTAGGCTAAGTATTAAAGAACTGGATATTATCCCTAATATACATTGATGGCCTCCTAGCTGCATTAACATACAATATTTCTCCTGGATCATATGTCATATAAACCTTTAGAAGCAAGATACACAACTTCTCATCTATATTGAGTACAAACATTTTCTAGACCGACAAGCCAAGTTTGACCAAAGACATTATAACATAACCTAACTATTTCCCCTTTCTCTATATTTTCCCTAGCTATGCATCCTATAAATGAGTCGATGATGGAGTTGTTAGTATGCCAAGTGTAGTCATAATTGACTACTTTTCCCCCAATTGCCCAAGAAACAACAAAACTAGACATATCATCTATTGGATTTAGGATATGATTCCACCTCTCTTGTTTTACTGATCCTCTAAATGCCATAGCCCTTAGTTCCAAAGCATGAAAGAGAGAAATAGCAGACTCCATATTGACTGATAAATAGGATGCCAAAACTGTAATGAGTTAAGGAATGTTGAGCCTTAAATAGGAGATGACTGTGCTCAAGGGACTAAAAAATGATTAATGCTAGACTTGCTTGATAATAATAATGATTTGACACTATATGGAAATGGCTACACATTATAATCATGCTTCTTAATGATTATTAATTGTATTCTTCATATGAGAGTAATTATAATAATGGTTCCTATTAAAATAAATTAATGATGACACACAATCCTACATAAAATCTAAGCCTTACTCCTCCCATTCATTATTCATTATATTAAGTTTATTCTATCCTTGATATATTTTAAGATGCTATAAGCATAAAGTCCTCACCCTCCACTCCTTTATTAGTTAACTTGTCTGCATCTACATTTCCTTCATGAAAAATGTGTTAGATTTTAATCTCTTCAAATTGATCTATTAAATAGAGAATATTTTCAAGTTTTGCATTCAATAGCCATTTTAGTGTATGATGCTTTATAATTGCATTCAAAATAATTAGTGAATCTCCTCCAATGATTAATTTACTGGTCTTATTTTTTTAACTTAATTTTAAACCTTCTATTAGTGCTTCTAGTTCTGCTATATTATTTGTTATATTGCCCAAAGGTTTGGCTCTTTTTATTATCCAGTCTCCAATTTTTGATTTCAGTATACATCCTATTCCAACTTTTCCTAGATTCCCTCTAGAAGCACTATCAAAGTTTAATTTATAGGATATAATAAGAGGGATTAATCAAGTGTTGCCAATTTTTCCTCATCATCCCATCCCATTCCAAAAATGTCCCTTCAATTTTTAATATTTTTTGAAGGTGACAATTCATAATTTCAATGATAACAGCCTCAATTTTATTGAAAAAGGATAACATACTAAATTTAGTGTTTTGAAATATACGTCTGTTTCTATCCTTCGATATCTCCCACATAAGGATTGATGGTGTTATATTCCAAAGTTTATCATAGATGGGTAAAAGTACAAATTTGTGTCACCTTTCAGACTGACTTATCAAAAGGATTCAATTTGGGTATTTTTGTCTAAAAACTAATTTTTTTCAAACATATTATCTAGATAAATTCATTCTAGCTATGTTATATATGGTCTCACACTATTCCAATTGGAAATGTCTATTAAATGCATGTTTTATACTAGTTTGTATAGAATTACTAAAGAAAAAATTTATTTTAGAAAACTGATGTTTCAATAACTCTTACTATTTTTTATGATTTTTTTTTAATAACATATAAACATCATTTTATAGAGCTCAAAGTCAAGAATATTCTCATATCGAGTTTATAGTGTTTTTTTTTATCGGTAAATGACCAAGGCCTTGATTGATTTTATTAATTCAAATAAATAAAATACAATAGCTTTACTCCATTCAAATAGGCACTAGTAGGAGAGAACAGAGAAAAAAATCTCTAGTATAGCTTGAGACAAATGTCCTTTATTATTATGTCTTAAAAGGGGCATACCCCAGTGAAATCATGTCTTATAAATACATTATCGTTAATTGCAACATGAAAAGGGGCATACCCCTGACAATTAATAAATTAGATTTGGTTACATTTTATCAATACATTTACCAGGTTCCACCTAAACTAGAATTGAGTGCCGCCTATGTACTGGCATACCTCCCAAACAGAGCATTCATCCCTCCTTCTAAGCTTTATCAATCAACATGGATAGAAAAAGTTTCTAAACAAAAAATAGATAATGGCAGCCTCACAAGGTCTCCAAGATATTTTGATTTCCTATATTAGATGATAAATATCTACCAATATTATAAAAGTCATAATGCTTCACCTAATGGATTAAATATCCACAATAATAGAATATTCCTAAAATAGCTCCTACAAGAAAGAACAATAAAATAATACATTATAAAAAAATACCACTGTACACTCAAAGATCTTAACAAAATGATTAGAGTAGAGATATTAAGTTAGAAACTAAGAGAAGACTCAGGGCTCCATAATATAAATTCATCATTCTAGTTGAATATCATGCAAATTAACAAACCACATTCTAATTACAAAATTATGAATAAATGAAGATATTATAACCAGTTAGTAACAGAGGCACACTTTGTCAGGGGACAGAGAGCTCCTGTACATACTCCTGACCAAAGCAACAGGAGTGATTGAATGATATAATAATCCACAAAAAACAACCCAATTGAGATTAACATGTCAAAACCAGAATATCTCATAAGCAAACAAAACAAAATCCAATATGGTTGAAATAACCATCACAGGTATCAAAACCTAGAAAAAACCTTTAAATCTATAATCATCCCATCTTGATATTGATAATAAGCTAAATCCATGCACACCCCACTTAAAACACAAAGCACGAAGGGTATAAATTAGGGAAACCAAGAAACAAAGCAAAAGAAAGGAAATAATAGCAATGTGCCAATAATTGAAATATCATAATACTAAACCATTTATACTAAGCATAATAAGGTTTAGACCGATCTACAAGGAGTTTAAAAATCCTGTCTTAGTTTTCAGTTTAAAAACCACTGCAACCATCCACGTCCAAATATACATAAAAAACATACCATTATGTGAATAATATACATGATCAATAACACATAGACTTTGAAATAGAATAACCAGACCACTACATATTTAGTGAAAAACTAGAACCTAAAAATAGGGGCCCCATCTAAGATGAAAAAATCAAAATACATCTCACCCTAGAATACTACAAGAGAAACTATAAGGACTAAGAACCAAAACAACAAAAAACCAACCTCACCAAACCAGCCTTACTTTTTCCAGTATATCATAATAACTTCAATCAAGTCGCTTGGATTATCAGTCTTGAAGGAAGGAGGAAACTTAAAAGTAGACTTCTCTCTACTTGTCTTCTCAATATCAGGTGTACAAAAGTCCAACTTATCAAGGTTATCAAAAGTCACTCCAAGATGAACTTAAGCCTTATGCAGTTTGGGGTAATTAACTAGCCACCTATGCCCCATCACGAGAGCAATCTTTCTCCAACCCATTAAAAAGTGGAAGCGGGATTTCATCCAGGGCCAAGCTATGTTAAAGGCCACATTATCTCTGATGATTAGGGCTAGGCATCTAGGTATATTAGCAATGATAAGACTCCCTGGGGGATGCTCCATGTACATGTCAGAGAGAGGTATGCATAAATCCTCATCTAAACCCATAATAACTTCCTCAATGCCTTTACACCAGGTTGATTGGAAGATATTTAGGCATAAATGGATCATGGTACACTTCTTGAAACCAATTCTTGCCATGCACCCTATAAAAATGCCAATTACATCACTATTCATCCTCCAAGAATGATCATACTTGAACTCTCCTTCTCCAATTGCTCTATTGACAGCATTTCTTGTCATGCCATCCACTACCCTGAGAATATTGTTCCACCTTTTGAGCTTTACATTTCCAATAAACACCATAGTTTGCACTTCAAATGTGTGGAATGCACAAATGTTAGTATCCATATCCAACTACTTCAAACCTAATGATAGAAGATAGAAATAAAAGATAGTGATCTGAAAACAAAAAAATCTCAAAGAACCTAGAAGATGTGACTAATAGATGAACTATCCATCACCATATCATAATTAGAGGATATACTGTCATCTTCTTAAGTGATTATGAACACTATACCCTATGTAAATGATCTGTCTTTAATTCACGAAGCTATCCACCTTGATAGTTAATGATGGTACTCAAAACCTTTAAGGTTAGAAAAAAGGCAATATTGTGCCACATTAGAAACCCTAAATACCCACATACTCCTCTCTAATTTAATACACATGCAACATTATAAGATTAAAACCCCAAAGACTAACCAAAACCAAGAGTTAGTTTAACATATTACCTAGTACAAAACCTAATACAATACTAATAATAACTTAAAGATTAGTGAAAAATATAATAATTACAACACAAATGAATCCTTAGACCTAAAATCAGAAAAATTAACACCATTAGCACCTACATTTGCTAATAAATCTGCTTTGGAGTTACCTTCTCTGTAGATGTGGCAAATCCTTATATACTTGAATTTATTGAGCAAAAGGATAACTTCTTGTAATCTTGAATTAAGAATCCAATTACGAGTTGATTGTTTCCTAATTGCATTTGAAACAATCTGTGGGTCACCCCAATAATAAGCTTAGATATACCTAACTGGAGATATATACTTAGACCTTCTTCCAAGGCTACGAACTTAGCTAAATTATTAGTAGTGGGTTTGATGGGCATAGATTTTTTGGCTAGCCACTTACTTGAGTCATCATTGACAATACACCTAATACTAGTAACTACTGGGTTACCTCTAGCAACTCCCTCAAAGTTAAGCTTAGCCCAACCCTTCAAGGGGGGGACCATTTGCAGTTTCTCCTAGCCTCCTTATTTTCCTTCGAGTAAATAAGTTGAGGATTGATCAACTTGGGCCAAAACTTCTTGATTGAACCATCCCATAAAGAAAAGGAGCCTTCTTCCATTCTAGATTTCCTAAGATAGGAAATAACATTTTCCACTAAACTTGCTTCAATTTTTAGAATCAGCTCTTCTGCGTTCATCTCTTTATCACAAAAAATCCTCCTATTCCTTTCTTTCCAAATTTCCCACATGAGAATATAAGGACTAATATTCTAGAGTTTACTATAGATGCCTTTACAGATGTGAGATGGCCATCCACTAGAAAATCTTTAAGACTTTCAGAAAATGGAGAATACCAACCAAATTTATGTATGAGCCATTCCCAACACTTACGAGAGTAAGGGAAATTATAGAGGAGATGGTCAACATTTTTGCGACTATTTTTACAAAGAACACATCTCGATGGGCCTACCAAACCAATTCTATTGAGCTTGTCTGCAATCAAAATCTTATTTTGAAAAGCTAACCATAAGAAAAAAATAGCTTTTGGTAGACATGCAGAGTCCCAACATAGGTTAAGCAAAATCTCCACTTCCTCCCATCTTTTGGAATTAATCAAAGCTTTATAACCATTTTTAACACTATATTTGCCATCATTTGGTGCCACCCAAATCAATTTATCCTTTCTCACCATCTGTTTGACATCCCTGGTAGAGATGATCTTTTTATAAGCCATAGCCTCCACAGGATTCAAATAAACACCATGCAAGAATTTCTAGCTCTAAAGAGATTGATTATCTATATGGGATTCAATCTTATAATCACTAACTTTCCTTCTCCAATGATTAATAAGTTTTTATTTGAGGTTGACAGGGATAGGACTTTTGTCAATAGGTGGATGTCCATCCCAAGAATCTTCCCAAAAAGAGCTTCATCACCCTTACCGACATCCCAAGTTAGAAATTTGCTAACTAAATGATGACACTTAACCATGAAATTCTAACTTTCTGATACCTTTGGAAGGAACTTCATTCTAAAAATTAAGCATGGGTCATCTGCACTAAGATACTTATTGAACAAGATCTTAGCCCATTTATGCTCTCTTTCTAAGTATAGGTGCCAAATGAATTTGGCCCCTAATGCTTCATTTTTCCATATTAGATTCTTAATACCTAAACCACCAAGCTCCTTTGGTTTACAAACCTTATCCAATTTAATTAAAGCCAATTTTTTGGATTCCACACAGTAATTCCATAGAAAATCTCTGATCTTGGCTTCAAACTTGTGGAGGAGATGTTTAGGTAGAGGAAGACAAGAAAGAGGATAAGTTGGGATGGAAGATAAGACTGATCTTATCTTAATCCTCTTACCTACTTTCGAGAGCCATTTGTCTTTCAACTACCAATCCTGGCCTCCATTTTCTCCAAAGTGTTATGCTATACCTTCCCTGATTTCATACACTTTTTAAATCTATACCGAGATGCTTACACCAGAAGAGACCTTATTTATACCCCATAATTTGATAGATTTGATTTTCCATCTTTGTATCCATATTGATAAAAAATATTTCCTATTTGGCTTTTTTAACTTTTTGCCTAGAAGCTTTCATATATCCATGAATGATTAACTTTAAATTGGCTACCTCCTTCTGTGATCTTTCTCCTAGCAAGATCATATCATCTGCATATTGTTGATGAGTGATATTAGGAATATTCCTCATAACAGTTACCCCTTTAATGTCTTTATTCTTATAAACTTTCGTTATAGCTCTCCCAAAAGCTTGAGCCATAATAATATATAAGAATGGGGATAACAAATCCCCTTGTCTTATTCCACTTGATATTTTGAAAAAACCTTCAGGGGACCCATTGATAAGGACACAAATTTTAGTAGTGGAAATACACTTAAAAATTAGATTAATACATTGTTGAGAAAAGTCAAAAGCTTCTAATGTTTTGTAGAGGAAACATCGATCTACCATATCATATGCTATATGAATGGCCAATTTTATAAACATACATGCTTCTTTGTTCTTAAGAATTGAATGTATAGCCTCTTGAATGATAATGATGCCATCCAGAATGGATCTGCTTGACACAAAGCCTGTTTGCTCTTCTGATATAATCTTAGGTAGAATTGATTTGAAACTATTAGCTATAACTTTAGAAATTTTTTTATAAATGTTATTGCATAAAGTGATAGGCCTAAAATCACCTGGATTCTCAGGCTCTAACTTTTTAGGAATTAAGGTAAGAAAAGAATGATTGATTTTTGACAATAGTGAACCACCCTTCTTGGAGGCTTCTATCACCTCCCAAAGGTCTTTACCAATAATATCCCAAAATTTTTGATAAAAGAGGGCCTAAAATCCATCTAGACCCAGAAATTTCTCTGGATTCACATTAAATACTACACTCCTTACTTCTTCTAGCATGATTGGTTTATTTAAAGCTTTATTATCTTCTGGAGAAACCAATTTGGGTATTACTCCAAGCAATCTATCTTGTTCTATTCTATTTGACCCTTCAAAATTGTTTAATATTTTCAAGAAATGATTTACAAAAGTCTCTTCAATTTCAGATGGTTTATCAGTCTCTAACCCCTCATGGTTTCTGATCCTTGTTATAGTTCTCTTAGCTCTATTGTAGAGAGTTGAGTTATGGAAATATTTATAAGTATTTCGATCTCCCTCCTCTGGTCACCTTTCTCTAGACTTTTGTCGCCAAAAAATTTCTTCCTTGGTCAAAATATCTTCTTGTTTAGCCAATAATTCTTTTTCTAACTTATAGCTATCATTGTTCATGCCATTTTCTATAATTTCTAAATTTAATTCTTTTAATCTATCTTCAATTTCTAAATTTTCTTTGAAAATATTCTTAAAATGATCTTTGTTCCATTTGAGAATATTTTCTTTGAGAATCTTCATTTTAGAGACAAAAATAAACATTTTTGATCCTACAAACTCACCTTGAGACCACCATACTTTGATATTTTCTACGAAACTAGAATCCAAAAACCACATGTTTTCACATTTAAACGAATTTCTAATGGGTTTATGGGGCTCAATCAGCCAATTTGACATGGAAATGATCAGAGCTAGCAAGTGGAAGGATTGAGGACTGACTATTAAGATTATTTATTTCTAGATCTCCTTTGATGAAAATCCTATCTATTTTTTTTGCAATATACAAGAAATCTTTGCATTTGTTATTCCAAGTATGTATCCCATTGTTGCAAGGGATATCAATTAAATTATGATCTTCATACCATTCATTGAAATCCTTCATGGATTAGGAGATCCGTGGAACTCCCCCAATTTTCTTATTTAGATTTAAAATTGTGTTAAAATCTCCTAGAATTATTGGAATGTTTTGAAAATTTCCCATGTATTGACTAATCTCTTTCCAAACTATTTTTTTCTCTAAGTTACTAATTGGACCATATACATTAAAAAGAATAAACTTGATATTTGATTTAACACTGTTAACTAAACCACTAATCTAGTTATTTTCAGATGTTAATATATCTAAAGAAATTTTTTTATGATTCCATATGAACCCTAAACCCCCAAATGCACCTACAGATTCATACATGCTGCAACTCCAATTACCTAGTTTTTTACCTAAATTTATTCCTTCTGATTTATTTAACGTAGTTTCTTGTAATAATATAATATCTAATTCAAACTTATTTAGATTTTGTTTTAAAATTATTTTCTTTTTAGGGGCATTTGGGCCCCTAACATTCCATATAGTGATCTTCATGACTCCATGGGAAGGCTCTTCCCCTTCCCTTTATTGAAAAGATGACTGATTTTTTGCTATTCCTGAGCTTTACTATCTGCTTCTCTGAGCTCCTTGAGCAATTTTCTACCTCTTTTTACTGATGTCTTACCGCAATTAGGAAATATATTTCCTTCCAAGTTCTTTTTTATGCCTAGTTGTTCCAAGATTTCCTAAGCATACTTAACAGTTTCATTTTTAATACTTTCCTCATTTTCTTTGTCAATTTTCTTATCCTCAGATTCAAGTTCATGTAATAATTTCTCTGTTATACCTTTTTGAGACTCAGTCACCGTGTCTTCATTTTCTTCAAATCTACACTCTATCGCTAAATATTAGGAAGTCTTGTCCTCCATTTCAAATGATAATAAGTCCCTTTTAAAATCTGTA
This sequence comes from Cupressus sempervirens, assembly GCA_028749045.1. Classification (NCBI taxonomy): domain Eukaryota; kingdom Viridiplantae; phylum Streptophyta; class Pinopsida; order Cupressales; family Cupressaceae; genus Cupressus; species Cupressus sempervirens. The sequence goes on from CM053792.1 coordinate 726,305,719, forward strand.
AAGGTGTAATTGTCTCCTCCCAATTGTAGAACTTTCTTTAGGAGCTCTTCTTTTTGTGCCACATTATCCATATCTTCATTGTCAAAATCAAATACCTTGCTTAGCTCTTCTAAAAGCTTCTCTAAATAATCATTCTCCTTCTTTTTTAGCCATTCTATTTCTATCTCTTCTTCCCTGTCCACTTTCTAATTCAAAATTTTTTGAAACTCTTGAATAGGAATATCTTTTGAATTAAGTTCTTTTGACTCTTGCAATCTAATCCTATTATTAGAATAATATTTTTTTGGAGATGGAGTTTGCCAAAATTTGGTCAACCATTTGTAGCACCTATCAGAGATGGTTCTGTCCTATGTAGTTCAGGAAGTTTATCTTCTGCTCCTCTTTCTCTCTTTGCTGAGACGTCAAATAATAATGACTGTTCACTATCCTCCAAACACCTTTGCAAAATTACTGAATCCTTATTACCCTCCAAATTAGAATATGAAAGAATCTTTAATTCACTGCCTACTTTTCTGGTTGTTTTCTTTTTCTTAGATTTCCTATTTTTTTTCCTTTGCTTTCTGTCATCCACAACTATACTCTATAATCTCGATCTCTCATATGCTTTAGGAGACTCTCCCATGAAAAATAAGTTATTTTTGTGTTCTAGTGGATCCATAGGGGACCCATTAGCCTTACTCTTGTCTGGTGAGTTATTCAAATCCATCTGAAAATTCCCATCTTTATATTCTGAAGATTTATAATTTTTGGCCTACAAACCTTCCTTATCTTGATATGCAGTATTGTTACCCTTCCCTACCTCCTCCTTTAATTTGTCTACTATTGAATTTTCAGTTTCATCTTTTATGTTTATAAAACATTTTCCCCCTGATTCATGCTCTCCCTCTAACATACTCAATTGTCTTTTACTTATCTTTTAAAGATAGTAGTTGAGATTAGATGTTCTAGGAAGAAATCTAAAGGAAGACTTCCTTTCATCATCAAGCCTGATAATTTCTGAGATCTTACCATCATACTTTTGAAAGTTTAGATTGTAAGTTGATCTGTTTGTAATTAAGTTTAGTTGTTTAGGGTTTATATTATTCACATTTTGTCTAATAAGGAGTTTTATGTTATGACAACTTTCAAATGATGCATCTAGACCAAACAATTCACTAACAATTCTACCAATTCTTCTAATGACACCTATTTGATTTAGCTATGGAGGGAATGAATTAATAACAAACCATGTAGGTATAATTAAATCTAAATTATCCTCTCTACAATTATGAATCCAATCAAAAAACTTAATCGCATGACCCTTAAACAAATAGTCAGAAACCCTAAGAAATTCTTTTTTCAGATCTACATCATAGCAAAGCATAAAGATTAATTTATTGGAATAATGTGAGATACTTACTTGGTCACCATAGAGATCGTCCAACCAATCAATCGAATGACATAATTCTACTTTAAGACTGTTCCAAAAGGTGAATAGACCAAAATCTTTATAATCTCACCAACATTCCTCACTCTCTTGATTACTGATGATGAGGACATTATCTTCATGATCTTCCAAGTGGAGCTAAGAAACCTCATAATGCACAAAGTTCACTTGGAGAGAGAAAGGCTCCCTATGATGTGGAGGAATATAAATGAACAACGAAAGCCAAGAGGCAAATTTCTTCAAATGAGATAGAAATTCTTCGATTGGATGAAAATCAAAACCCTTTTACCTTAGGTAAAAGGCATTTAGATTTTGGCTGGCATATTTTGTGGCATTAAAAACATAGATTTGCTTGTCTAAACTTACTGTAGAATAAATTACTAGCTCTACCTTGCTCTGTACTTCCACAGACTGGTATAAAGAATACCACTTAGGGTATCGACTCATTGGATTTTCAAACTTCCCAGCATATAGATCTACTAACAAAGAAAAATTGTTAGAAGTTGCAATTACAGAATTCCCTACATACTGTGAGTCGTCCACCCGTTTCCACATGATATGGCTCCTTAGATTATACAAGAGTGGTCTAATTGCATGAGGGTGCCCTAGTCTTTTAACATTAGTAGATTTGTTTGGAAATTGTCTGCCTATGTTTGAAAAATTTGTACTTTTCGCATGTTTCGCTCTTTTAGCGTTGCTTGCTATTCTTTTCAGTTGTTATAATTTTTTTACATATTAACTATAGAGAGATCAAAAATATTATAGAAAGTTCACTGAGTAGAAACAAAGAGACAAAGCCTCAACCCTAGATCAAAGTATCATAATTACAAACAACTCAAAAAGAAGTAATTGGAAAAGTTAATGTAGGACAATTAATTGTTTTACATTTAATATAGATAAATTAATATAGTTAGATTTCCTTCTTAGATCATGATTTATTTCAAAACTATAAAAAAAAATTAATAAATGTACTTCCCTTTACACCACGTGAGATTTCATAAATCAAGAAAGAGAAAAATAGTTGAGAATTAAAGTTATCATAAGTAATCATAACAATGTTTTTTTATAATAGAAGGTTAGTCATTCCTTTGTATTGTAACCCTTAGTTTCAAGAGTTCAATCTAAGTTTCATATTTGGTATTATAAAAATTGAAGGTATCTAACTTTCTACAAATATTGGTTGTAGAATTTTTATATTTAATTCTATTACTATATTGAAGACAATAATATAAGATCCATTATAAATCTCCCACAAACATTTTACATTTTTAATACTAAGAAAACATCTCCTTCCTAGAAAAAATACCTAATTTTTAATTTACTAATTCACTATTAATCAATATAATAAAATTGTTTAAGGATTATAGTTCAATCAATTGAACATTATTGGTAAGAATGATGGTTAGAAAAAATAATGCCATCCACCAAGATTTCAAAAATACTTTTATAAAACTATATTCATAATCACCTCACCTTATTATTAAATATTAAATATTAAACTATCATACCACCTACCAATCCTAAATTTATCGATTTTTAAAACACTTTTATGAAGAAACTGCCACCCAATAAATATCACATTAAACTATATTGATTACTATTGTTTTATATAAATAGAAAGATTACCAACAAATTCAATTAAAAACCTTCAAACAATTGATTTTGAAACATTTCACATTTAAATTAGATATATTTATGAAAGTATAAATTCTTGAATTATTATCAATTAAATTGCCAATATTCTTTAATAGCTTTATTTGCACATACAAAGCTTTACAAAATGTACCATTAGAGATTCAAAATTCCAGCTAGCTTACACAGAACAAAACAAAATCATCCATGTTTAGTGCTTAGTATGAAACACTATTCCAGTAGGACCATTCAATGTTTTTGAGCCGCGATTCTTTAATATTTTTTGAAAATGTTTCTTAGAGATTATTGAAAATGTTTCTTACAAATCATTGCTTCTAAAATATAATTTGAAAGACCGAATTAGGAAAAAGAATTTATCAAATTCTAGAATTAAAACCTACATTTAATTGAGATTTATTTATGGGCGCTGTTTAATTAATGGTGGCTCCCTAATAAATTTTTATGTGTCGCTTCAAATTGTTTCATCATTTCTTGTACGATATCTCCTCATGAAATAATGGAGATCATACACTTAAAGTGTCCGGCCAATGTGTCCATGGCACATGAGATTTTTCAAATTAATTTTCAAAATAAAAATTAGAACATCGAGGAAAAATGTTAATTTTGTGTGCATTAAATTTTGGGAAATTCAAATGTGAGAATACCAGACAAGTAAAACTCTTCTTTTAGAGCATTGATTTTTCATATTAATATAAATAAAATGAGGATAGTACATATGAATAGTTCATTGAGATGTGCGGGACAAAAAATCTTAAATTACTCTAAAATCAAGAAAATATAGAGCTCTACAATATACCCCATGTTGAAAACATTGTTAATGACATATAAAAGAGTGTGTGACATGGTTTGAGTAGGTTGAAGGAGAAAAACTTCAGTTGCTTCTATGCTTGTAGAGTGAGTAAATGGATAAAGTTGTGATCAAGATGAAGAGAACCGTTGTTGCCAGTAATGCTGCATTGGAAATGATCATTGGTAGAATGCATGAGAATTTCCCTTTCGATTAATGTAACCCACGCCCATGGCTGGCCCTATGCTCATCGACAGAACAACCACCATTACCTGCATCCATTTTCATCACCAAAATATTAGCTACCATGGATGATTGCACAGATTTTATCCTTCACATCGTTAATGATCAAAAGGCAATTCAGATTGGCTACAATATTGTTCAACCAGAAAGTTAAAAACACTTTAACAACTAATTGTTTTCATAATATTTGAGGTTTGAGTTAAAAAGAAGATGAAGACTCTAATTTTTTGCAGAGTTCTATTTCAAAGTTTCCGTGAAAAAAAAAAAAAACTTTGGTAGACACGTGTTTTTCAATGTTCAATTATTCTAGGTTTCAGTCTCAATAATAGTCATCTAAATATCATAGTCAAATTCATAAATATGTGCTATTAATTAATCTAATTGAATTTATAAATTTCATTTAACATTGTTTGGAAATTTCTCTATCAAAACATTATTTTCACTTCATATTACTATCAAATTTTGAACTCTAAAAATTTGATAATCTTAACAATATTATCTATTCAGATTATAGTCAAACTAAGAAACATTGTTCTCACTTGATTTCCAAGACAAATTTAGGAAATCTAAAAAATTGGTTGTCCTATTATTACTGTCCTAACAATGTTCTCACTTAATATCATAGTCAAAATTAAAAAATCTACAATGTTCTCACTTACAAAAAATTATTGCAGTCAAATTCAGAAATTCCTAATATTTTTATTGAATAATAAAAATCATATTCGCATTAAGATGTCCACAATGCTTTCACTTATGATAAATATCAATCAAATTCAAAAATTGAAAATATTGTGATGTTAGCTATCATTGTAAATTCTAAAAATATAATGCTTTTGACTGCAACCCTAATTGTAATTACAGGCTAAAATTTTCATTTCTTCAACTATTCTAAACTTATAGATTTGTTGAATATATTTTTGAGAAAAGGTGAAATCCTAACCAATCATCACTAAAAAATATTGCAATTCAACACTTTGAACATTACCAAATAAAAAATGCCTAGAGAAGTTTAGAGAAGGCAGGGCAGAAAAAGTAGATGATATTCATAGTAATATAATTTCTAGGCAATTGAATTTGTTATCATGAAAAAGCTTCCATTAGAAAACAAACTAAATCATACCTACATAAATTGCATGAGTAATGATATCTTCAACATTGCGATTGTGAGAAGGAAAAAAAGAGAAAAATACACATGGTAGGTGAGTAGTGGTATTTAGCAACAATACGGCCATTGGGAGTATCAAGAGTCTACTTGTCTCATCCCATAATAAGAGTGGCCAAAAGAGTACCTGCTAAAGGTTATTTAAAACCTTGAGTTTTGCCATTTGTAAATACAAATGAAGTGTTATTTAAAGTTTTGTAAATGCTTCTAGAAGAAACAAACCTATGCAAGAATGAAGAAATATTAGATGAATGTCCTTACCTTGTGTAGCAAATAATTTTTTTCTATTTCCTTAGACCTGATAGCAAGATTAAATAGTAGAAAGAGTTCCTAGATTCCTTAAGTTTTATAGCAAACGTAATGAGGAAGGCATAATTTTAAATAAACATGAACAAAAATAAAATTAGTATGGTGTAGAGAGAAATGACTCTTTCAAACCTTACATGAATTGTAAAATATCATTCTATCAATGTAATTGCCGTGTTTTAGAACTATCATCAATATATGCAACACTCCTTGTCTAGTGCTTCAAATATTCAGCCTAAATAATTCGAGAATTTGCAGGTGCATCTAAATATAAAGCATCAACAAAAATATTATTATATATGCACTTTGTAATGAAAAAAAATTGGAATGGCTCTTGCTCTTCTACACTTGTAAAAAATATTGTAAAGATCTATATCTAATGTAACTTTATTTACAAATGAAAGAAACATAGTGCAGATGTGTAGAAACACAATGAACCAAAACTCATTAGTATGCATTTTAGTTTCAATTTTTTTAAAATTAAAAACACATGAGTATTGAGATTACAAACATGATAACTTGTGGCACACCCTAAGATCATGCCATCTAATGTAACTTTATTTACAAATGAAAGAAACATAGTGTAGATGTGTAGAAACACAATGAACCAAAACTCATTAGTATGCATTTTTGTTTCAATTTTTTTAAAATTAAAAACACATGAGTATCGAGATTACAAACATGATAACCTGTGGCACATCCTAAGATCATGCCATCTATCTTGTGAGCTATTGTTAGACATGCACATGCAAATATGTGTCTTATTCAGAAATGTCCAAGTTTACACTTTAGAGCATCTTGAACATAGTGGAATAATTTTGATATTTTTATACAAAAGAAATATAAAAGACTACCACAAAAAATTCAAATAACCAATCAAAAATTAGTTATATGAAAAATCACTTTAATAAAAGTATTATTTAAAAACATAAATGTAGTAGATTTTGCACCATTTTCAATAACAAACTAATGCTAGAAATGCAAATGAAAACTATAGTCTCCTACCTTACAACAGGGACAAATAATGAATTATGTGTGTGTGTGTGTGTGTATATGTACACATATGTACACACAAAAGTGTGTGTGTGCACATATGTATCTATACATGTTAACACGTGTAACAATTTTGATTACAAACATAAAAAGATGTAATCCAACAAAAACCATCAAGATGGAAAAAGTGAAAGTGACAAAGGAGGATAAAAATTGCAACTGAAAAAGGAATATGCAAACAAGAAAAAAGAAAAAAGAAAAAGCGCATAAAGAGTCAAAGCATCTAAACAAAAAAATTTTGGGAAAAAAAATCTATATATATATATATATATATATATATATATATATATATATATATATGCTTGTGATTTTTTTTCCCAATATTTTTTTGTTTAGATGCTTTGATTCTATATATATATGCTTGTGATTTTTTTTCCCAATATTTTTTTGTTTAGATGCTTTGACTCTTTATATCTAAATTTCTGACTAGACGTGGAATTTGATGGTTGTATTAGTCAATTTTTTACTTATGAACTATATATGACAAGCTAAAATATTATATGACTGTATGAATTGATAGGCTAATTTTTTACATAAGAGTCAATATGACAAGTAAATTTATTAACAAACAATATTTAATATACATAAATGTGATTTATTAATATGCATAATATAGATAAATATATATTATTTTATATTTATCTTTCTTCTTTTTTCTAATTTGATGATTGCATATTTATATTAATTTAGAAACTTGTCAAATAGAATAATTTTTTTTAAAAGTTGTCCTTTTAGTAATTTATAATATAATTGATAATATCAACTTGTATCAAGAGACAATCGTCTTCTTGGCAAGCTAATTATGTGCTTTAGCAAATTTGGAATATAATCAATCAGCTTCATGAGGTTACATTATCACACACATATAGAGAGGGAAAGAGAGTTGCTGATTATCTTTCCAATTTAGGTTGCAAATGGGTCACAATTTTTACATTATAGGCTTTTGTATTCATTGAGCATTACAAAGATTTGCAGAAATTGATTTATAATGAGATAGTGAACTGTTAACAGTAATTGGTTTTTACTCATATTTGCATTCATGATATTGTGGTAAATGCTTAGTCTTTGCCAAGCTCTATTATTCCTACTGAGCTTCAGCACTTGCTGAAAGCCAATACTTGTTGAATTCTAGTGCTTTCCAAGCAAGGTAAGGCGATGTTCTTGCCAAGTTACTAGGGCATAGTGTTTACCGAGTTGTTTGATTCTTACCAAGTGACTCGGGTCAGTGATGACCAACTGTTTGTCGGGCACAAAGTGGTGGTGTGTTGCTCAAATTCCTGATGGGTGCTTGTTGAGCAAGGTAGGGTGATGCTCTTGTCGAGTTACTCAGGCATAGTGTTTACCGAGTGATCTTCGGCTTAGTGTTGACCGAGTTGTTTATCATAGTGTCTTAGCGAGTGACTAGGGTTAGTGATGATCAAGTATTTTTCAGGCACCAAGTGGTGGTGTGTTGACCATGTTCTTGTCAGGCATCAAGTGGAAGTGTGCTAAAAGAGAGAGGTAGTGTTGGCCAAGTGACTGGCTATCATTGAGTTGTAATCAACTGACAACTTGTATGGGTCAGAATTAAGTACTGATTATTAATTATTCTGGCATGTGCGATGTTATGGTAATTCTTGCAAATTCCTTCTTAACTGCCTAGTGTCATGTAAGTTGTCATCACCTAGGTACTATTTGGCTTCACTTTGGCCATGTGGTTTTTTACACATGGCGAGATCAATATGGAGATCGACTTTGTAATTTTTTCACAATGTTTTCTGATCCTTCTTAATGATCGGCACATATTTACATCAAGGGAACATTTATTATACTCCATGGGTACTATGAAGATATTTTCTTTTGGTTTTATAAATGGTGACAATGGCCTAATTAGTTTCATAAATTGACAGAGTTGAGTGATATTTGATATACCCTACTCAAAAATGTCTCTGCCTTTGGAGTTATGTACCAAGTGTGAATCATGCAATCAATTTCAGTGGTCTTGGTTGCCCAAAAATTATCGTATATGGATTAACCGCAGTGTCAATGAAGTTGTTCTGCCCTTATGTATTGATGATATGGTCATGAAAATGATGTTCTGCATCAAGTCTCCTTCAATTTGTTGAGGTATTCAAAAAGTTATTGGTGAAGCAATTCTATGCCCTTCTATGAACCATTTCCTATACCCATCAAATGTTGTGTCCATTTGTCTTTCAAATGCTATGGATTTGTTATAGTCAGTTCATTTGCTGGAAATTTTGGTGGAAAAAGTGCTATTTCCTCATTTTTGGAATGAAAATAAACTTACACATACCATGTAGTAGTATGATTTTTGGTCTAGACATGCATTAGTTGGTGGTCTCTTCCAAACGGTATCAGTTATTAAGGTGACATTAATACATGGTCATGTTTGATGCTCTTTAGAAAGCCTTTGAAAAATAGAATCCCCGCATTATAAAATTTGCTCTCCAAACTACTGCACGGGCTTTGGGTCACCAACTGGAAGAAAGAGTTAGGCGCACTAGTTTTGCTATATTGGATTTGTTGAGCTTATCCAACTTTGACTATTCATGAAGGGCCTCCTTCAAGTGCTCTCCAAGAGTTTGGCTTTGATTTGCAAGATGACATAGTCATTACTAATCAGGTGCATTGGCAGAAACCTCCTGTCATAGATGCTATAGTTGATGCTGTTGCTAGTTCAAAATTAGGTTGGGAGGTTGCACCTTTAACAAGTTCGATCTCCAGGTGGGGACATCTGCAAATTGGTTTGACCTCAACTTCTACTAATCTTGTTTCTTGTGAGGATATGGAGGAATTTAAAAAAAAAAAGTTTTAAGGTATCCCATTTGGCATACTTTTTGACAAATGACATGTTTATAATTGTTTTGTATTTTTGATAGAGTTTGGGACCTTCATGCCTGTTAGGCCAAAATGTTTTTGGAGTTGTCCCCTCATTTAGTAATTTTGTTTACATTCATCGATATAAAATGCTGTAATATATCGATGATTATTACTTGTACATATTGTGATGATGCTAAGTTTTCTTTCTGACTCTTTCCCAGTTGATAATGTAAAAATAATATATTCAGTGACTTGCTCACTATTGCCAAAAAATAAAATAAAATTACAATATTAGATATGTATTTTTATATTATTATATATATAATAATATTAATTAAAAAATTTGTTAAATAAATATATGAACTTAGAAACTTAGTTTTCTGTTATTTTCTATTTTATAAAATATTTAAATTTAAAATCATTGTATCCGACGAGGGTTCACAATTCACATGAGAAATATCAGAAATGGATCTGCGCGCTAAAAGCATACTTTCAAGCCTAGACTTTGCATTGGTGGCTACATCAGAACTGACCCTTCTTGGCCGATTCTCTAACTTTGGCAATTCAACAAGAAAATAGAGCTTCTTAGGGTTGAGAGTGGCATATCCATCAAGAGGTTTTGCTTTAACTCCCATATGACGAACTGCTTCTGAATGCAAAACGACATGGCCTGGATAATCTGTGAGGATGTCATTAACTATGAGAGGCCCCTTCACCTTCAACATTTGCCCATCTAACTTCATTATCTTAACACGCCCATGATGACCTCTGGAAAAAACTACGTTGCCCATCAAGTCTAATTTGTGAAGCAAAATCTTAAAAGTTATTACATATTATGTTTGCTGTGTTATTTGGGTTTTATAGCCATATCGATACACACCGACAATTTTGTGGTCCATTAGAAAAACGTGTTTATACACAGGCGTGAGATGATTGTTGGCCTCGGTCAACAATTAGCAACAGTGATTCAAAACAGTTTTCCCAGTCTGCGTCTTTTACCAATACAGTGTTTTCCCGAGCCATGACTTTTCATTAGGCGCTATCATATAATAATTTTGGGTGACAACTTGAAAGAGAGATAGAATATAGACAACTTTGGTCACGCCTTAATTTTTTGAACGACTAATGTTGCATGAACTAAATGTGTTTTTCAATGATTTTGAATATCAACCATCAAGATATACAATAAAATGGCAAAGAAAAAATGGTCCTTGTTCATTTATAGGTGTATCAAAACTGAAACTCGTTGTCATATGGAATGTTCAACGAGTATAGTATTGTGTATAGTCAAAGGATCTATGTAGGGTAGACGACAACTATTTGGCAATCTAAACCGTTGGGCATGATGAACAACTGACTAATATTTTGAAAGTGTTTATACTAGGAAAATTGGCAAAATAGCTAAAATAAATAGGTTACACTACATGACAATCAGTAAGCATTTGATGATGAACGATACAAATATTTTAATAGTTTAGGGATCTATAGAGGTAGTATAATAACTCTCTGAAGATGTACACATATTGAGATCATAAATAAATAAAGCATATTTCTAAAATGAAGAATAAAATGGAAATTTATAAACAAATTTTATCTATTAGAATATAAGAAAATTGATAAGTTGCACGGAGTTAGTTAATTTATGTCATAAATTGTAGTAGGCTGCATAGACCATGTAAGCCTTTAACAAGGCAAAATTTTCATAGGGTAGATCATGTTTCATGGTCAAAACATTGTAGCCTTCATTGGATACACTTTATTATTGTAGTAGTGAAGATTTGTGAGTGTCATCCCCACCCCAGTTTTACCTTCTCACTTGGAGGGTTTCTGGGTAATCATATCTGGTGTTATATGTGTGTGAATGTTTACTTGCTTACATGTTATTTTAGTTTACACATTAAATGTATTAGATGGATGTGTGGTGAAAGTTTTATGGGTCCAAGTTTAAACTACTGATTCACCTCCCCCCCCTCCTAGAAGTTTACCTTTCCTATTGTAATTTGAACAATTAGTATCAGAGCCTTTTTCTCTGAAAGAGAAGCTTTGTAGCTTTGGGGAAAGATCTTTTAATGGAAGTTTTCAAGTTGGGAAAGACTATTGAGAATTAGGAGATTGAAATACATCTCATTCTACATCAACTAAATGAAGCAAGAGAAGAACCAAAGAAATCCTTGAAGAGAAGGAAGGAAATTCCTATTGCAGAGAATGACACACAATATAAAGAGATAGACACTACCAAGCAATTTGCAGATGGAGACTCCAATGAATTTGATGCAGTAGTTGTAAATCTAATGAAACATAATAGAGCCCAAGTTGAGGAAATTAGAAATCTCAAGTTGGAGCAAGAATCTCAAACCATTCTACTATGTGAGGTGACTAAACAAAAGAAGAAAACCATGGAAGAAAAAGCTATGATTGAAGAAGACAAAAGAGTTTTGGCCAATGGACTAGCAGAGAAGTCAATAGAACTAACCAATATTTCCAACATGCAAATGGATACTCTAAGTCAAATAATGAATGCCAACTATGAATTGAATGTCAATGACATTGAGATAACAATATTGAAGTTGCAGAATGAACAACTACAAAATGACCTAAAGAGGGATAGGAGTTTGCTGAAAGTTTCAACAAAAAAAATGAAGCCATCAAATAGTTTGAGAAATTATTGAGATCCCCTAGATCCAACACTGAATCATACATTTGAAATGGGTTACTCAAGCACTGAAGAAGGAGATTCATCCAAAAGTGCAGAAGAAAGGAGCAACAAAGGTTAGAATTCCAAACCTACTTGTCATAATTGTGTTAAGAAAGGACATACTGCTAATGTGTGTAGGAGCAAGATTGCAAATCAAAATGTTAAACATAAGAGCATGATTCATTGCCAAAAGTGCAACAAACAAGGTCATCAGGCACATGAACGCAGAACCAAGACCATGCACACACAAAGATTCTAAGGATATTGTTATAATTGGCAGAAGTATGGACATAAAGCTTTTGGGTGTAGATCCAAACCCATGTGGTCATCAAATAGGCAAACAAAGGTAAGGAATAATGGAAACTCTTATAACTAGAATTATAATACAAGATATATCTATCATTGTTGTCAAGATTATGGGCATGTTCCTGAGAATTGTATTAGGACACACTTTAGAGGTGACTACAAGAGGTGGTTAAGTCAAACCACATATTTTGGTTGTTTGAAAACTAGTGACATTAGTAGGTATTGACCAACAAGGTCAAAGGAAACAAGTTGTGAGTTTGATAAATGCAAAGGTAAGGCAGATATTAAAAATATCATAAATGAAATGAACAAGGCATGAAAGAAGAAAGATGATTGCAACACATCAAATGTAGAAGGGATCACTTCACCCAATAGGTTAGGTGATCACACCTCATCAAACTAAGCAATCAAGAGGTATGCGAGACTGATAATTAAAGGTCATATCATCCATCAATTCCAAAAGATTTAGTACTAAAGCAATTACAATTAGCATGAATAAAGATGCAAGAAGTCATTAGGAATCCAAGATAAATATTTATATTTTTCATGTTACTACAGAGCATGAAACATTTCCTATGTGTGCTGAGTAAAATGATAGAAGATGCTGAGCTAATAGACTGGCTAGTTGTTGTCGACTGAATGGAATGTTAATGGATGCTGAGTGAGCTTAAAATTCTTTGATGTCAAGCTTACAGTTTTGTAAGCACTTAGTATATATTGCAGGGTTTTCAAAGGGTATTTGATCAATTTTAGCTCATTTCACATAATTTCAAATTTGAGAAAGAGTGAGGAGAGCATAAGGTGATTTAGAAATCCATTCAAAGTAGTTGCAGAAGATTTTTAGCAACGATTCTACACCATTTTGTTAGATCTTATAAGGTATTTGTCAAGAGTAGAGCTACGCAGTTTATATTTTTGCAAACCCTAGTTTCGCACAATGGCTTCTAATTTAAAGAATATAGAGGGAAAGAAGGTTTTGAATGTCCAACTAGTTAGTAATGAAGTTAAGCAACCAATTTTCAAAGCTATTCTTGATATTGCTTACAAGAAAGACCCTTCTGGTGTGTTATCCATGATACCACCAATTGTTTTAATGGTGTAAGATATCAGGAAATGCTATAACTATAAAATTGGTAGCATTGGTGATATGGAGATTAGGGAAGCATACAAAAAAATTTGTGATTTTGGTATACTGAAGGAAAAATCCAAAATTATAGAGAGGAAATGGTTAAATTATATCCTAGATTTCTTGAATGTATTCAAGACTGAGTGGATTAGGATAGTGCTAAGTAGAATTTATGATAGTTCATTATGGCTAGATAATGGACCTATCAAAATTACTAAAAGGATAATCCATAGGGATATTGGTTATCCAACCCTAGATTGGCCTAAGACACTGAGAAGTGATTTGAAGGATGTGATTGAGAAGAACACTGGAGCTATATGGAATAAGAGAGGCATGACAATTGATACAATTACTTATCCATTGATAGAGTTTTTTGTAAGGGTTATTTCACACAAGTTTTAACAATCTAGTAGATTAAACAGTGTGCCCTGTATAGCTATAGATATGGGATATAATTTTTTTAAAGAAAGATCACACATATGATCTAGCAAAATTACAACTACATCAACTAGTTGAGAACCTTGGAGCAATAAGAAGAACTAAGAGTGCATAATGTAAATTTGGTTCTATATTGATATGCATATTCTTTTATGTGCAAAACACTTTTCCCACATTTGGCACAATGTCATGGAAAACCAACATATCAATAGCAATGCAAATTGATGAATATATTGAGTAGTTAGGTGAGAATTTTAAATCTATGATGACAAGCTACTTTTAGGACTTCAAGCAGTCAATGAAGAAGAGGTTGAGAATACTAGTGTCACTAGTAGAGAAACACTATGATGATGTATGTTTTCTAGTAAACGATGACTATATTTTTGTACAAGCTACTACCACAAGGGTAAGATGGTTGAGACCACTTGGATATGAAATAAATGTAGATGAAGCTTCTGCAACTATTACTGCATTACTTGAAGAAGAGGTGGATAAAAATGCCAAGTCTTTTGGGAACTATGAGTTAGCTAAGTGCAAAATTACCATGGAATTGAAGACAACTTCTATAATAAAGAAGAAAGATAGGCTGGTGAAGAAATTAAAGTCCAAATTTGGTGAAGGTGCCAAGTAGGAGGAAGAAGAAGAAGAGTATGAAGAGGAAGAAGACTCTTAGGAAGAAACACCACTTGCACTTACTCAAGGAATGGGAGAAGACCAGCAAGAGGAGGAAATTGAAGTTACTAAAGGTGTTAAGGGAGAAGAAGTCAATGAAGCACCTACTCCCCCAGAACAAAAGAAGAGGAAGGCCAAAGCCCAACTAGCGACAAAAGACAAGAACTTGTAGCTAAGTTGAGTCGGCCCAAAGCAACATCACCTACTACAAGGGCTAGTGCATGTGTAACTACACAAAAGGAAAAAGAAAAGATAAAACCTATAAAGGAGGGAGGTAAAGTACCAAAAAGACCAAGAAGAAAATATGTTGCTCAAGAAGAATCTAATGAGGAGAAAAAAAAGTTAGATAATTACAACCAATTTAAGATGGTCAGTTACATCCCCTATGAAATCTTGAGAACCTTTATGAAAATGTTTAGAATAGTGCAGATCTATCAAGATTTTCTCATGTAGATTTTGACAATCTTGGTAAAGTTGAGAAGAATCAAGTGGAGGATGACATAAATGAAATGATGGCATAATTCAAGACTACCCCACTAGAGATTGCTAACCCAATGACAAAGAGTTTGTATGATAGAATTCAAGAAAAATGACACCATTCTCTGAACTTGGAGAGATAAATAAGAGAAACCTCACTTGCACAAGTGATGCCTAAACTTAGTAAGGCACAAATTGCTAAGGCTATGAAGAAATATGCAATTAGGTTTATACCTAAATACAAAGCCTTTAGCATTTTGCAAAATAACATTGAGGATGTAGTTAGGGAGACCACTCAGATGTGGAAGCTTACATATGGGTTAACTATAGTGAAGGAAGGCGAGGAAGAGCCCTTAGAGGTAAAGGATGATAATGAAGATGATAAAAGTTAAGGTACTATTGAGGGAGGAACAAAAATGCATATAAATGGCAAGACATTTGTTGAAGTAGAGCAACATGAAAAATAGAGTGTGAAAGACACTCAATTGCCTAGTGTCAGTCCTAAACATGTCACAAGTGCAAATACTAAAACAATCATAGTTAAGGATGTTTTTGATGTCAAAAAACAAAACATCAATCTCCTTAGAGAGGAAGATCTCAAGAAGATACTAGATCAATGCACACTACAAGAAAAACTTTGTGATAATCTTGTACTAGTCAGTGTGGATGAATTGCAGAAATCAATGACTGAAACAACAAGGCTAGAGGTGAATCTGCAAGAACCACCTTGTATCATCCCTCAAATCACTCATTCACAACCTTTGGTTGAAATACCAGAAGATACATTAGACAAGGTTGATACAATTGTCAAGATTGATGCAATTGCAAAGGATATAGTGTTAACACAAGTGACTACTGAAGAACATTAAGCAACATGTTAGATAGACTTATCTGCACCTATAACACAAGATCAAGGTGCATCACAAGTCATTGTAGAAGTCAAGGGTAAGATTGAAGGGATAGAGATGACACCTAGAATGAAGGAACAAGTAGCTATACAAGCCTTGGTAACCTTACTAGTATGTGGCACTCCTTCCACTAGCACTCTTCAAAAGCCAAGCACATATGCAACACCATTGTATCTCAGTGCCAAGCCTGAGTTGATCAAAGGTAGAAGAAGTCATAATATATGGAGATATGACCCTTGATGAAGAAATTGTTCTACCAAAGTATGATTATGATACAATGACCATAGAACAAATGGGCATTCTCCAACAAGCCCTAGCGAGGAAGAAGCATCAAGAAATTCTTAAAAGGGAGCATAGGTAGAAGTAACCATTGTAGGATATTAAAGACATCTTTCCAGATGCATTCAGTCTACCAACTCCTGATAAGACCAAGCCACTAATTGAACAACTGACAAACATAGTGGAGAAGGTCAGTAATATAGAACTACATAAAAATGCTAAGTTATTATAATGGTTAGAAAAGAAATTTCAAAGAAAAGTGAATGAAAAGATATCAGGTGACATAGTACTTACACAAGTTGCATTAGCAACTAAGGTTGAGGGTATGAAGAAGGTACTTGAGAGCATATTCTCATTGTACACTAAATTGTGTAATCCAACTCTCTTCACCCAAGAAACTAGAAGTCACATTTTGAGCTTGGAGAGCCAAATCAATTCATTAGGTGCAAAACTACCTATGAATCTAGCTCAAAGTGAAAATCACTTTAGAACATTGCTTCAAACCCATTGTTAGTTAGCTGCATTGTCAGAAGATGAGGCCAATATAAGAGCCAAACTAATTAGCATCCATACCACTCTAACCCTTCATATGGAAATTTTGCATGAGGAACTAGGCAATGCCAAAACCTTAATGAAGAAAAACCCAAATCTTTCTACACTAGATGGTCTAATCCACCTTACTTCCGAGCTAGCTATCCAAATCAAGTCATTAGATGTAGCATGTGAGAAATAGGATGTAGCTCTCAAGATAATCTTAGATGTCCATAAGTGTATATCCCATTGACATAAGTGTCAAAAAGGGGGAGAAATAAAGGAGATCATTTTGGGGAGATATAAGGAGAGTGAGAAATGGGGGAGAGTAAGCAAAGAGGGAGACATAGAGATAAGAGAAACAAAAGGGAGTAATAAAGAGAGAGAGAAAGACAAACAAAGCTAAGGGGGGCAAGCATAAAACAACATGATGTCAAAGAGTATTGGTTGATGCATATTTACTCAGTAGGAGTACAAAACTTTGGATATAGAATAGAACATTTTTGTTTATTATTTTATTTTTGCAAGTTGAGTTGGTGGATCTTAATTTTTTATTTGTAAATATATTAAAATTGACATAATTTTGGGTTTCATATATATGAAAGGTCAAGTTGTGGATTGAAAGATTGAAGTTGTAAAAGAAGATAAGATGTGGATAAAAAAGATAAGATGTGAATAAAGAAGGATAATTGATAAAGGTCAGAATATCCAAGGAGCTCCAAAGAATATTCTAATTGGGAAGGATCCAAAGGATAAGTTGGAATAGTGATATGAATCTACAAGTTAGTTGATTCATTAATCAAGTCAATCATTGTTACTCTCCAACAATTGTAACAATGAAGAAATCTCTTAATAGAGTTGACTTAATAGTCACTTTTGTAAATCCTCTAACAAGGTGGAATTTATAGATCAAAGTTTCTTAAGACCTCTAACAAGGCCACTCCTAATAGGATGATTCAAATCCTTTAATAGGGTCACATGTAACAATGTGTTTTGCAACCTTTAATAGGGTTGGCTCCTAATAGGGCTTACTTCAAAAGAGTGAAAATTTGTAACTAGTTTGTTTGGTGGTTTTCCCAAATTAGGTTTCCGTGTTAAATATTGATGTCTCATGTGCTCATGTAATTTTCTTACTGCCTTATCTTTTTGTAACTAAGTTACTAAAGGTTAATACGCATTAATATCTCAAGGTTTCTTTCTTAACTTAGTTATAGTGAATATCTAAATCTAACCAAGCTGTGCAAGGATTTGAGTTAAAAATAAGTTTTTATTGACATCTAAGGGATTTGGAATTGTTTTAGTGGTAAATGATTCACCCCTCTCCTCTCAATTACTCTTATATTTACAACAATATATGGCTCAACTACCAAGTTTTGTTAAAAAAAGTAGTGAATTTTTTTTGCAAATTGAAAAAATATATTTATGGTCTCAAACAATTAGCAAGATAATGGTACTATATGATAAACTATTTCTTTCTTTTTCAAACATTCTAGAAGAAAAAATGATCATAACTTATACAACAAGAATACTCGAGATGATATTATTATTGTTATTTTTCACATGGATGATTTTGATTCTTACTTCAAGCTCAATTGCTTTAATTTATGATATTAAGTTTCAATTTAATCAAATATTTCAAATGACTGATTTAGATATTTTATAGTAAATCTTAGGAATGTAAATTCAGCAAACACCTAAGTGTATTTTTATTTTTCCTTATATTTTGGAAAATTTTAAGAAGAATGATTCCAACCTTATTTCTATTCCATGTGAATCAGGAACTAAGTTAATGGTTGATATCAATAATCCTTTTGTTGATGAAACTTGGTATAGACTACTAGACCTGATAATTCTTATATTGTTGGATTAGTTTTAAGATTTAAATGTCTAAAGCTCAAGAAACACATTTTAAAGTTACTAAAATAATATTATGATATATTAAAGGAACAATTAGTATGACTTTATTTTATGATGCAAATTCCAATTCTACTTTACAAGGCTTTACTGATTTTGGTCTAGATGGAGATCCCAATAATTGGAAATCTACTCATGGTTATTGCTTCTTTGTTGCTTTAGGTGTTATTTCTTGAAAAAGTAAAAAGGAACATTCCATTTCTATCTCAAGGTGAATACTAAAGTTTTAATAATTCATCTAAAGAGGCTTTATGTCTGACAAGGATACATGTATATGTGGATCTACCATATCAAGAACCTACTTCATTATATTGTGACAATCAAAGTCCTATTGCCTTGGCCAAAAATCCATTTTTCCATGTAAGGACCAAACATATTTATCTCCAACATCATTTCCTTAGGGAACAAGTTGAAGACAAGAAAGTGACACCATTATATTGCAATGGTGAAGATCATGTTGAAAATATTTTGACAAACCCACACTCTAAAGAGAGATTTCAATTTCATTATAATTTTTTTTTGTTACAACCCCTTGTTGTAAACTCCCCAAGTAAAGATTAAGGGAGGGTATTAGAAATATTAATCTTTCTTTGGATGTATTTAATTTGGATTATTCCAAGGAACCATACATGTAGTTTTTCCTCTAGTCCACATGTGAAGTATATTTTATATACTTATCTTGTTGTCCACGTGTGAGGAGAACTCATTGTAATTCCTTTTATAAAGAAAAAAAGGGTTTTTTTGCCTAAAGAATATCTTGAGACTTTGAAAACACTTATTATGAATGTGGCATTCATAGAAGTTGGAGTTAAAAATGTAATTTCTTTCTCATCTCTATAAATGAGATTTTTCTCTCTCATTATTCTATACACATCACACATGTTATTTTAATGAGCTCTCTCTCTCTCTCTCTCTCTCTCTCTCTCTCTCTCTCTCTCTCTCTCTCTCTCTCTCTCTCTCTCTCTCTCTGCTTGGATTTCATTCATTCATATTTTTATAAAAAGGGTTTTCTTTTCTTTTCTTTTCTCTTTCAATATTTCCCTCTCCTTTGTTGCTTCCTTTGGAGTAAACTCTTGGAAGTTGGTTATTTAATTGTAACATCTCTTCTTACTTGAATCACTTGGATGGATATAGTTGCCTTTTTCTTCTTTATCTTTTCTAAGAGAAGTAAACATTATTTCTAGATTTTAATATGTATTTTTTTTGCATTAACATTTTGCACCACACTTTGTGATCCATTCTCTTGTTTGCTTTCATTATGATGCTAGATTATAGAGTGTGTTTTTAAATGTTAATACAAAAGAACTTACACAATCAAATGAAGAAATGATATTTACAATAATTTATTAATTATGATATCATCACATTTATATTTTGTGGTGGATTCCATCAACATCAATTGGCTACTATCATTGTGACAATTTTTATTATTAAAAATATTTTATTGCATTTATTATATGATCTCTAGATAGCTAGAATGCTATTATTCTTTTAGTGAAATCTTATACCTATTTGAACACCATTCTAATTTTTTTTGGCCACCACAAGAATACCTTTTTAGTTCTATTAAGCACATATGATATTTGTTGGTGTGCATTAAGATCATATTGGGGATAAGTAATAAAGAAGAAACTTAGGTTACAAAATTAATATACAATATAAACCACAATTAAGATTTTCGATTAAAAAACTGTTCGATAAAGAAGGTATAGATCCAGCTAGAGTAATAAAGCTTTCCATTCATCCAACAAGTGAAAATTGACCGGATCGAGTATATTTATTGAGAAATAAAGTAAATGACGAGAAAATGGTGTGTATATTTCATAAGTTTTGAAACTATTTCTCATTTGTTGTTTTTTCTGTAGATTATACAAAATTGGAAATGTATTGAATTAAAGTTGTCATCAAGTTTGTTGAATAACATAAATCAATGGTTAAAGTGGTCATAGAGTTAAACTAATATTTTGTTTTAAAAAATATTGGCATTTTGGAAAGATACAGTTGTCATTAATTTTAATTTTATAAAAATGGATTTTCCTTTGGATCCGTATTTTTGACATTATTTCTATATATAGATAATAAAAATCCAAATGCAATAAATGAGAAACAATATATGAGGAGTAGTTAGTGGTAAGAAAACCAATTATAGATGCAAATAAATTATTTGTCTAGATAAATAAATATAATAAAGGGAAGGCTATTATTGGTCTTTCTTTTTTAGAAATAAAGAATTCATCATATCAATTCAGATAATTCATCTACAAATATTTAAATCAATTTGAAAAAAAACAATTTTAAATAAAAATAGTTAACACCAATTTTTCCCTAAAATATTTAAAATGGAAAAAGGAAAACTAATTAGAGATGCCTTATTAGAAAACTAATATAGGTTAAGACTATATTTGATGATTAAAATGTTAATGTCATCTTCTTAAACATATTCCTATCAATATCTATAATGATATTTTTACACTGAGTAAAATAACATCTCAAATAACAAGTGCCACACAGTGGCATGTATTTTCCATAATTTATAATAGATAGATAGAGTAATAAAGTTAAAAATTAGATAAAATTAGATAAAATTTAATAAATATTTTATTGATATTTTAAATTTTGATTAATTTGAAAAAAAATTAAATCATACTTTTACATTAAAAATCTAAGTTTTAATTTAGAAAGAATAAAAAATAATTTTTTGGAATTTTTTTTTAATAAATTAATTTTGAATTAAATATAAACGTCATTATACTATTATAACTAATTAAGTTGTATTTAAAGTATTAATATTATATTTAAACAAATATTATTCTTAAAATATAATCACATGATATTATAAAAGAAAAATATATTATTAAAAATAATTGTACAATATAGTAACATATTATTCATTTAATAGTTTTACATAACAATTTTTTTTTACAATTTCATTTATTTATGTATATAGTTAATAGCAGTGGTAAGAATTACATAGAAATAAAATTTATTATAACTTAACTTATCAAATTTAATTTATTGTATTACATTATAAGAGAATGAGTGATGTTTATAAAGTTCATTATTGAATTACTAAAAAGTTGATTACTACAAAGATTGATTAAGATAAAAATTTAGATAAAATGAAAAAAAGTTTTTAATTTATTAAAGTTAAATTTTTTATTGAACTAAAAACATATTTAAGAATGTGAAAATGAATATTTTCTAATATAAATTTTAATTTATCAAATGTTACTATTATAACCTTATTCTATATATATATATATATCATCTTCAAATATTGTCATTCAATACTCATGAAAATTCGGTCTTATAAGACTCAAAAATTATATGAGCCAATCAAATTAAAATTTTCACAATTTTACAAATTAAAAATATGACATATAAACATTATAAAGTTAAAACATAATTAAAAATAAAAATACTTACATTCTATTCATTGAATTCTATTCATTGAATTAGATAAAACTAATCACTACTTAACTATAACTACAAGTGATTGCAATAGTATTGACCTACGGGTAGAACTTGTACTATGATTTTCTTAAGACAATCTTTAATGAATAATTGTAAATACCTAAAAATGTAGTTACATAAAGAAATAAATAATATTATTTATTTATCAAAATTCTTCTATTTATCAAAAATATATTTTCTATTTATTTATCCAACTATGAAATTAAATATTATGTTTTCTATCTAATTCAATAGCATTTTTCTATTTGAAATAAAATAAATATTAATTTCTTTAGTTATATATCCATCCCAATTTCTACTAATTATCATTTTTCTTTATTTCTTTTATAAATTCATTATCATCCTTTTTAAAATTCCTATTAATTATCTCCACTTACATGGACCAACTCCTAAATTTTTAGGCATGTAATAAATGACACTTGTCATTTCATTTGACATCATGTCTAATATTTATATGTTCTATGAATTTTAGATGTATTGTGAAAAGTCAATATCCTCAACCAATCCACTCATTTTTTTTAATGTCTTAATCTCTTTTATTCTCAATAACCACTTATTCTACCAACTCTTAATATTATCCCTTTATTTTCTTGGTGAGTTATAAAAATTAAAGCCCTTCTTCCTCATTTGAATCTAATACATATCGTAAATGAGTAATCCTAATAATCTTTTGCCTCGTAGTTCCTTGTTGACATCGTTAGAGTTATTAAGCCTTTGTGCATTTTAAATTTTTCAACCTTGTGATAGTTTAAAGTTATAGCTATGATCATTATTATTTTTCTATCATCATTATTATATGTTAGAGTTTTAGGTGACTCTACATCACCCCTAAGATCAAATGAAAGAGAAAGAAAAATTACACAAGAGATTGGAAATTTAATTACCTTAAGATGCAAGAATGATATTATTAATAAAAAAATAATAATGGAAAAAATGGACATAGTTGATCGATTCCAATGGATTGATTAAAATGTACATAACAATCCTCCTTTTACAGGAGTAGTGATAAGATACAATGATAAGGAGAACACAACCTATCACCAATAGAAGGTGTAATAACATGTCCACCAAATATAGATCCTCCTCCATTATCCAATTGAGAATGAATAATGATGAGGATGGTAATGTGATATGTGCACTAAAGGTGGATTGAGAGAAAAACTACCACCACCTATACTGGAATTCTCTTACCCCATGTGTTTAGTTGAGGTGAAAACTCATAGGTGTCTAAATGAAAAACTACTATACAATACATTATCCTTAGCAAGCTTAAGTAAAGAGTAAAATTAATGTATGTTACACCAACACCCCCACCACCTTAAGTGAAACTTAGAGGAACTCACCTAAACTCAAAATGCAAGAGGGAACCCAAGAATATTTGAAAAAGAATACTAGAGTGATCTCCATGATAATAAAACTCTCATAACTATGACATCCCTAGTCTCCATGTCTCTTTTGTAGACATAAGCATGAGTGATTTATAATTTTTTTTACCTTGTGTTCAATGAGTTACTTGATAAATCAAAAGGAGATTAGTGGTCAAGGATGGTACACAAAGAATGTCATTAAATGTCCTCTTTCCCATATGAATAAAACCTTTCCCATAAACCTTCATGTATGTATTGCCACCCATGAATATAGGTGGAGAGTGAAAAGAATAAATAGGAGAAAACGTATCGATAGAAGATGATATATGATGTGATGCACCTAAATCAAGATGTCATTTACCTTGCCTAGGATGTGTGAAAGAAATGAGTTCTTGTCCTTTACCTTTATCTTTGGTCAATGACATAGATGTAGAAGTTTCTTGATGTGTAGGTGAACGATTAGACATTGATCAAGTGAAAACATGTATATTCAAAATGTCCAATATTTTTACAATATGCACATTTATAAGTCTTTTTACTATGTGTTTCCTCTCTTGAAGAGGACTTGGATTTAGTATTATGTTGTGAAGCAGAATCATGACCATTGTCATGTTTCTTCACTTATTTTCACTTAGAAGCCCTTAAAGTGGAGTCATTTACAACTAATTCTTGATGTTTTCAAGGCTTCAACTAACTGATGTGGGCTAACTTTTCTCATTCCCTTGTGAGATGAGATGCAAATTCATCAAGAGAAGGAATTTTATATGCATGACCAAGAGAATCCATAGTAGCATAGCATGTTGAAAAAAATATTGAGTATTAAGGACATATCTTACAAAGAATAGAAAATATTATTTTTTCAGCAACTTTAGCAATGACATAATTAGAATTATCCAATATAATAGAATTGAACACAGAGAAAAAGTCTTGAATATTGTGAAAATCATAAGGATTATAATCTATGATCTCATTCTCCAGTCGTAATATGTTCATTCCATCAGATTTACTAGATATTCCTTCTAAGGTTTTCCAAAAATAATTAGGATGTCTAAGATATGAAGTTAAATATAGAAAATTATTAGAGATGGTTGATCTAAGAGAGCCAATTGCTTTATACCTTTGATCAAGCCATTTCTGGCACAAGGGCGCCTTGCGAAAAGACAAAACCCTAATACAATTTTGGCTTGTAAATGGTTTAGAAAACCATTTATTGAATATGGACTAAGTATAAAGTCCCAAGGTAGGTTTAGAAGGTGTGATTAAGTAGGAGTTAGGGTTGAGTCATGTTTTTAGCAATTAGGTCTTGTTAAGCCTAGAAATACTCAAAATTGCTTTATAGGGAAAAATGTCGCAAAATGCCTAAATAGGGAAAGAAGTTTTAAAGAAGGTCCTCAGATGTTTTAGGTTGAATTTATAATGGGTGAAACCAAAATGGATAGGTCTAGAGGCCTAAAATGCAAAATTGTTAAAAGTTGTCAAATTGGTCATTGATAACTTTGCAATTTTTTCAAACCTGCAATGGCAATTTTTGCACTTTTCTATGAAAAGGCATGGATGGAGTTTTCAACTTTACCCAATGGTCTGAGTGGTTAAAAAAGTCTATATACGAATCATGCAACTTATTTATAAGGGTCAATAATGTGGATGTATGAACAGTTCAAGAAATAATAAGAAGTTGATGATAGGAAACAAGATTTTGGATCGGAAGATTGGTTTATTGGATTGATTTTCTTGGAGTTTCAAATTGAATAGTTTCTTGGTTGTATGTAGGAGATCTTTAGTATTTTGTGTGAGCATTTTGAATCCATTTTAGAACTTTTTAAAAATTAGATAGTCTTGGGCTTCCTATTGGTTAGTTTTGAGTAGACAATACAAAAATGGGTAAATCTTGAAATCCCATGGTTGAAAACCTATGGCCTTTTGGAATCAAGGAATGGCCTATATATAATATGTACATAAAAAATTTGAATGTTGTGGGAGTTAGTTATTTTTCCAAGTGAGCCCTAGGCAAGAAAATGGAAGCTTGGCAAGGCGTAGAGGTGCTTGCAAATGAATTATAGTAGGAACAATGGATTGCCATGTGCCACTCTTGACTGGGAAATTGAGGAGTAGGGTTCATGTGTCCACAAACTAGAGGAGAAGGTATGATGAAAAGTGTAACCCATTTGATAAGTTTATTTGATGTCATTGCCCTTGACACCCTCAAAATAGGGGTTTTATGAAAATATATTGTATAGATACCATGGAGACCTAATACCTACAATATATTTTATCCTAGGTCAATTGGAAACAAAGCTTTTAAGGCATCAATAGGCCTTGTTAAGATTTTTTCAAGTTATTGACAATTCCTTGTTTTTAGGAGGGCTAATAGGGGCTCTTAGGGCTACAAGAACAAACATAGAAAAAATGGGGTCGTGGGTGTGTGAAACATAGAAAGATGATGCAGAATGACATGGACTGTATCAAGAACCTCAAAAGGAAGGTTCAAACTAGATCCTGACCTACTAGTGGCATTTGGCGGAGTTTTGGCTTGTTAAGCCGAAAGGTGCACAATTAGAGTTTTGGGAGTTAGAGAAGTGAAACTTGAATTGATTGGAGAGTTTCTTGGTGAAAAGAGATTAGGAGAGAGTCCTATAGGTTAGGACTAGAGAAGGGACCCTAAGAACTCTAAGAAGTAGTCTTGGTAGAGAAAAAAGGCTCTAAGTGAAGAAACTCCCTATACATTTCCTCCTTCCAACAAAATTTATAGCTAATTCTAGATCCTATCAAACAATCACTATAATAAATGCAACACATAAGAACTAATTAGAAATTGAGTCTTTCCATTCATAATAGTTATATGGAGTGAACATTGGGAATTTTGAAAAGTCCTTCATAAAATCAAATGATTGTCAAAAATAATGAATAACTCCTTCGAATCATCAATGCAAATAAGAAAACTAAATTTGAAGAATTAACCAAGAATAAATACAAACCCAAAATGACCTAATTCTAAAAGTGTTATGTCCACTCCAAATCATTGTATACCAATTATATATCTGGAAATTACATGAAAAATTGAGCAATTGAAAAAATAGTGTATGTATAAATGTTATAGTATGTGTCCAAACAAAGCTCACAAAGTTTTAAAAGTACAAGATTAGATAGGAATAGTTTTAAAAATACAAATATTTTCATTCATTAGTAGTAAAAAAAAATTTAAAAAAATACTACTACTAGAGACATCAGAAAATCCTAACACAAATTAAAAAATCTTAAAAAAGGCTTTAAATTGAGAAATATGATTTGTTGATGCTAGAATGTAAAATTAAGAACTTCAATGGTGAGAAGAAAGAAAAATCAAATAACGATGATGTCAAAATATTCCTTATTAACTTGAAGCTCATATAGAAGTCACTAGAAAAGAAGATCCTACTCAAATTTGACATGAATATGGGTGCTAAGATTAAGGTACGAAGATTGAAATTATGGCCAAAAAAAGGCTTTCTAATTGGACCATTGAGTATATTGTAGAGATGGATATTCTAATGATTTTTGTGTGTAGAGGATGGGCACTATATCTATAATAGAGCATGTGTATAGAGATCTAAGGTAGGTTTGTAACAAGGGATAATGAGAAGTTCATTGCTGATGATATGGGAATTTTTCTTCAAAATTTGGAGTGTTCGATAAAAGGTCGTAGAAAGTCCCTTCTCTAGATTCTTCTTGAAAATATTAGTCTTTGTAACACCACCACTTAATATTAGCTAGAAGAATACAAAAAGAGGGGAGTGTTATATGACTATCACCCCTTAATGTTAACTTCAATCATAGTGAGCATACCTTGTAGCTTAAGAAATTTAGCATGAAGCATAATCTTAGTAAATATAGATCTACTTTTTGTGTTGATCCCTAAGTCTTTTTTTTTATTAGTGTTAAAAAATTAGTCATTCATATGGTAGAGTTGGCTAGTTGTCACTACGAGTGATCAATCCTACTAAGGCCAAGCATTATATATTGGATGTGTTCATATTTCAGTTAAAGTTTAGTAAATCTATAGTTATTTGATGAATGGTTCTCCCCTTAATACCATAAACTCATAACAAAAATAAAGAAACAACAACAAATGCAAGAAGAAAAATGGACTTTTTATTTCCATTGCAAATGCACAATTATAGAATTCATAAGTACAATATGCTAACCCACATGGGCACTTTCATTACAGTAATCTACAAGACTAAGCTTTTGACTACCACCCAAATCTGTCCTAAACAATGTTCAGGCCTTTCCTAAATAGGCAATTTTATGTCACCTAGGAAGGTTCTAGACATTGAAACTTAATACCTAGGGCCAAAAAATCCTAACAATACATATAGAGTTGGTCAAATACATCCTTAACAATTATTTTAGATATTTTGGGCAGCTCATCTTTAGAAGGTCATAACACTTCTTAGAAATGCCAACTCTCGATCTACATACTCAGGACTATGCAAGTGCCCTTTTGTCAAGTTTTCAAACCTCATTGGGGCACTCTAAGGCCTCCAATGGTGAGCTTGAAGATTTTTCTACCGAGAATTTGCAAAAATTCTCCAATACTAAAGCTAGAGCAATGGGATTTTTATGCTAGGCATATAAGTCTAAAATGACCCTTAATGTAGGAAATGAGAACATTCTAAGCTTGTATGAAAAAATTTCTAAAAATAGAAATTTTCCATAAATAGTAACAACCTTATCTACTAGTCCTTATTAAATAGAAAAGACAGAAAAGAAAATATTTTTGGGTGATGCAAGATTGCTCTTACACCCAGGATGCTCCTACATCATTATTGGTACTCATATACAAGTTGGGCTGATCATACTACTATATAAAGATGAGCTATCCAAAGTCAGTTCATGTTGAGTCATGCAATATATTTTGAGAGGATATAAGTCGAGGAAAAACATGGATTTTATCTATGACCAAGCATTAGAGTAGTCATGTGCCAAGCAAGCCAATTTTGGTAAATTTGTTTGCAATGGCACAAAAAATGAGGTAAATTTATTTAGCTAACATGGATGCATGATTTAATGATCATAGAGTCATTTAAGAAGATCATTGCATGTCTTGTTGGAGATCATTAATCTTTATGTATAGTGAATAACCTATCAGAAAATTAGGAAGTATAAGCAACAAAAGTAAAGGATATAGATTGTTAATCTTGATCTAGAAAATTGTACACTTGGTTATAAAAGAAGGATTCAATCCCTAATTTCATATGTATGTGAGAGAAGAAAATTTTGGATGCTCAAAGCCAAGTTTGAAGGTGAATCAAATAGGGCAATTGAGAAGGTTAAATACTTTAATCAAGGTAGACAAAATAAGTCTGTAATCTCTTAACAAGGAAGACCCCTCGCAAGGTAAATCATCAAAAGTGATAAAATTTGTATCCCTAACATGAAAAGTTCATTGATTCAATATTGAAGATTTATTGGTGTCATCCCCACCCTAGTTTTACCTTCACCTCGGAGGGTTTCTCAGTAACCAAAATTTTTGTGTTATGTGTTGATCATTTGTTTACTTGTTTCATGGATGTAATTAGTTTATGTGATGTATGGTATTGTTGAGATAAGAATTAGATGTGAAGTTATTAGATTGAATAAATTTTTGAAAGGTTAAAGTTTTATAGATCCTAATTTACATCCCCTGTTAGTATCTAACTTTCAAAATAGACTTCCAAAAATTGGAATTAGAGTCCAATTTCTCTTAGCATAAGTCTAACCAATTGAAATTTAAGATCTTGGATATGGAGGCCTATACGTTGGGAAACATCATTGAAAATCATAAGCTTAATATATAACTTTCATTATAGCAACTTGAAGCAGCAAGAGAAGAGCTAAAGAAATCCTTAAAAAGAAGGAAGTAGATCTGAATCTAGCAAAATGATACACACTATTAGGAGGAAGACACCAAACGTCTACTTGATGATGGAAATTTCAATGAAAGTGATGCACTAATAGAATATCTATCTGAGAGGAATAAGACATTGAATTAAGAGATAAGAGGACTAATAGAAAATGAAATACAATCAGTAAGACTATGAGAATGATCAAATAGAAAAGGAAAGTTGAATAAGATAGGATAATAGCTAATGAATGCAAGAGACAAATGGCTAAAAGAATTGATAAAAAACATCTAATGTCTACAAACTCACACACAAGCAACTTAATATGCTCAATCAATTGCTAAGTGTATGGGTATGTGCAAGATCATGGTCAACCAAACTATGGCTTTAAGTGGCAGTGAAAAACCAACAAATTAGGGTTATGTCAACTTGACACATAATTTTAAAGTGGTTATGGAATTTATATCAAAAAGTTGTAAGAAAATAATTTGTAAGAAATTGAATGTAGTTTCTAAACTACTAGGCCTTATTAGGAGGAAAATAAAATTGATTGGTCAAAAGTTTGAATTTTAATGCAATACTATGAAAATTTCAGGGCAAAAATAAAAAGTAGGTGTATGTCTGACCACCTTAATCAAAATCAAATGATAATTTTTTTTAATATAATTATAGATATGAAAAGTAGACTCATGCCCGGATGTGACACATATTTTTTAGTATTTTAATTCCAAATAAATAATTAAATATGAATTTTCTACCAAAACTTTTTCGAAAAAAAAAAGTCCAGTGTCTAACCACCTTAACTAATAGAAAATTTTACCAAATTTAATTAATTTTTTTTTTCTTATACTAGGTGAAGCATAGAATTTTATGCAACTTTTAAATTTAAAAAATGTTATACTGTTTGAAAGTTATAGCTATTTTTCAATCAGTATGTCAATCAACACTTTACAATAATCTTCATTGATAATTAACTAATAAATACTTATCAAACTTAGAATTTGATAGAAATTATATCGATGGATTCTGGAGAGCGATATTAAAAAACCCTTTTTGTTTCATTCAATTTCGATCAAAATAACATTGTCAGATGACTACCCGAAGTCTGAGTATCACTAAAACCCTCTTCAAACACGTCTTTTGGGTTGACCGGGTAGGCTTAGTAAATACCAAGCCTAATCGGATATCGAATTTCAAATCGAATATCGGATGTCAAATCGGATATCCGATATGGCTCGGTGGATTTTGGTGAGAAATTTGAAATCCCAACCCATTTTGGAGGGAAAATCGGATTTAAGAGTTATAGCTTATGATTTATAAATTATTTTTGTTATATTACTATGTAAATATGTATTATAATATATTATATATACATAATAACGTAATGTAAAAATATAACATATAATATATTAATATATAATAATATATTATGTTATTCTCATTATAATCTATAAATATAATTTATATTATTATTATTTTTACTAAATATAATAACGTAATATTTTTATTAAATATAATAACCTTATATATATGTTATTAATATATATAATAACGTTATATATATATATATATTACGTTATTATATATATAAGTATGTTATTAATATATATATAATAATGTAATATTTTTATTAAATATAATAAAGTTATATATATATATACATATATGTTACTAATATATATAATAACGTAATATATATTATAATGTAATATTTTATAGCTTATGATTTATAATTTATTTTTTATATTACTATATAAATATGTATTATAATATATTATATATATATAATAACATAATGTAAAGATATAACATACAATATATTAATAAATAATAATATATTATGTTACTCTCATTATAATCTATAAATATAATTTATATTATTATTATTTTTACCAAATATAATAACGTTATATATATATATATATATGTTATTAATATATATTATTATATTAATATGTATGTTATTAATATATATGTATATTATTAATATATATATGAGTCAAAGGGGGTGATAGGTTGACCTATGACCCCCTTTAACCCATTACATAACGACATATGTTCCTAGGGGTCCTAAGACCCCTACTGACATATTAGAATCGTTCTTATGGGTTGAAGGGGGTCATAGGTTGCCCTATGACCCCCTTCGACACATTACATGATGACATATGTCCCTAGGGGTCCTAGAACCCCTAGGGACATATTAAAATCATTCTTATGGGTCAAAGGGGGTCATAGGTTGACCTATGATGCCAGTCAATTCATTAAATGATGACATATGTCCCTAGGGGTTTAGGACCCCTAAGGATTTACTAGAATCATTCTTATGGGTCAAAGGGTGTCATAGGTTGACCTATGACCCCCTTTGACCCATTAAATGATGACATATGTCCCTAGGGGTCCTAGGACCCCTATGGACATATTAGAATCGTTCATATGGGTCAAAGGGCGTCATAGGTTGACCTATGACCTCTTTCGACCCATTACATGACGACATATGTCCCTAGGGGTCCTAGCACCCCTAGGGACATATTAGAATCATTCATATGGGTCAAAGAGGGTCATAGGTTGACTTATGATCCCCTTCGACCCATTACATAATGACATATGTCCCTAAAGGTCCTAGGACCCCTAGGGACATATTAGAATCATTCTTACGGTTCAAAGGGGGTCATAGGTTCACCTATGACCCCCTTCAACACATTACATGACGACATATATCCCTACGGATCTTAGGACCCCTAGAGACATATTAGAATCATTCATATGGGTCAAAGGGGGTCATAGGTTGACCTATGACCTCCTTCGACCCATTACATAAAAAAATTTGTCCCTAGGTGTCCTAAGACCCCTAGGGACATATGAGAATCGTTCATATGGGTCAAAGGGGGTCATAAGGTGACCTAGGACCCCCTTTTGACCCATTAAATGATGACATATGTCGTTAGGGGTCCTAGGACCCGTAGGGACATATTAGAATTGTTCATATGGGTCAAAGGAGATCATAGGTTGACCTATGATCCATTTTGACCCATTAAATGATGACATATATGCCTAGGGGTCCTAGGACCCCTAGGGACATATTAAAATTGTTCATATGGATAAAAGAGAGTCATAGGTTGATCTATGACCCCGTTCGACCCATTAAATAATGACATATGTTCCTATGGGTCCTAGGACGCCTAAGGACATATTAGAATTGTTCATATGGGTCAAAGGGGGTCATAGGTTGACCTATGACCCCTTTTGACCAATTACATGATGACATATCTCTGAAGGACCCCTAGGGACATATGAGAATCATTTTTATGGGTCAAAGGGGGTCATAGGTTGACCTATAAACCCCCTTGACACATTACATGATGACATATGTCTCTAGGGGTCTTAGGTCCCCTAGGGACATATTAGAATCATTCATATGGGTTGAAGGGGGTCATAGCTTGTCCTATGATCCCCTTCGACTCATTAAATGATGACATATGTCCCTAGGGGTCCAAAGACCCCTAGGGATATATTAGAATTGTTCATATGGGTCAAAGGGGGTCATAGGTTGACTTATGACCCCCTTTGACCCATTATATGATGACATATGTCTTTATGACCCCTAGGGACATATGAGAATAATTCTTATGGGTCAAAGGGGGTCATAGGTTAACCTATGACCCCCTTCAACACATTACATGATGACATATGTCACTAGGGGTCCTAGGACTCCTAAGGAAATATTAGAATCGTTCTTATGGGTCAAAGGTGGTCATAGCTTAACCTATGACCCGCTTCGACACATTACATGATGACATATGTCCCTAGGGGTCCTGAAAACCCTAAAGACATATTAGAATCTTTTTGTGGGTCTAAGGGGGTCATTGGTTGACCTATGACCCCTTTTGACCCATTACATGATGACATAAACATATTCGAATGCTTCTTATGGGTCAAAGAGGGTCATAGGTCAACCTATGACCCCCTTAACAAATTACATGATGACATATGTCCAAAGGGGTCCTAGGAACCCTAGGGACATATTAGAATCGTTCTTATGTGTCAAAGGGAGTCATAGGTTGACCTATGATCCCCTTTGACCTTTTACATGACAACATATGACCCTAGCGGTCCTAAGACCCCTAGGGACATATTAGAATCATTCTTATGGGTCAAAAGGGGTCAGAGGGTGACCTATGACACCTTTCAACCCATTACATGAAGACATATGTCCCTTGGGGTCTTAGAACGCCTAGGGACATATTAGAATCATTCTTATGGGTCAAACTGACCTATGACCCCCTTTGACCTATTACATGATGACATATGTCGCTACGGGTCATAGGACACCTAGGGACATATTAGAATTGTTCATATGGGTCAAAGGGGGTCATAGGTTAACCTATGACCCCATTCGACCCATTAAATGATGACATATGTCCCTAAGGATCCTAGGACCCCTAGAGACATATTAGAATTGTTCATATGGGTCAAAGGAGGTTATAGGTTGACCTATGACCCCTTTCGACCCATTAAATATTGACATATGTCCCTAGGGGTCCTAAGACCCCTAGGGACATATTAGAATTGTTCATATGGGTCAAAGGAGGTCATAGGTTGACCTATTACCCACTTTTACTCATTACTTGATGACATATGTCCCTAAGACCCCTAGGGACATATGAGAAATGTTCTTAAGGGTCAAAGGGTGTCATAGGTTGAATTATGACCCCCTTCAACACATAATGACATATGTCCCTATGGGTCCTAGGACCCCTAGGGACATATTAGAATCATTCATATAGGTCGAAGGGGGTCATAGGTTGACCAATGATCCCCTCCAACCCATTAAATGACAACATTTGTCCCTAGGGGTCCTAAGATCGCTAGGGACATATTAAAATTGTTCATATGGGTCAAAGGGGGTCATAGGTTCTCCTATGACCCCTTTTGACCTGTTACATGATGACATATGTTCTTAGGACGCCTAGGGACATATGATAATAGTTGTTATGGGTCAAAGGGGGTCATAGGTTGACATATGACCCCCTTCGACACATTACATGATGACATATGTCCCTTCGACACATTACATGATGACATATGTCCTTAAGGGTCCTAGGACCCTTAGGGAAATATTAGAATCATTGTTATGGGTCAAAGGTGGTCATAAGTTGACCTATGACCTGCTTTGACCCATTACATGATGACATATGTCCCTACGGTTCCTTAGAACCCTAGGGACATATTAGAATCATTCTTATGGGTCTAATTTGACCCATTACATGATGACATATGTCCCTAAGAGTCCTATGACCCCTTAGGGACATATTAGAATGCTTCTTATGGGTCAAAGGGGGTGATAGTTTGACTTATGACCCCCTTCGACACATTACATGATGACATATGTCCAAAAGGGTCTTAGGACCCCTAGAGACATATTAGAATCATTCCTATGGGTCAAAGGGGGTCATAGGTTGACCTATGACCCCCTTTGACCCTTTACATGATGACATATCTCCCTAGGGGTCCTACGACCCTTAGGGACATATTAGAATTGTTCTTATGGGTCAAAGGGGGTCATAGGGTGACCTATGACACCCTTCAACCCATTACATGACGACATATGTCCCTAGGGATCCTAGGACCCCTAAGGACATATCAGAATCATTCTTACGAGTCAAAGGGGGTCATAGGTCAACCTATGACCCGCTTCAACCCATGACATGAAAACATATGTCCCTAAGGGTCATTGGAAACCTAGGGACATATTAGAATTGTTGTTATGGGTCAAAGGGGGTCATAGGTTGTTCTAAGACCCCCTTGGACCCAGTACATGACAACATATGTTCTTAAGGGTCCTAGGACCCCTAGAGACATATTAGAATCACTCATATGGGTCAAAGGGGCTAAGAGGGTGACCTATGACCCCTTTCAATCCATTACATGATGCCATATGTCCAGACCCCTAGGGACATATTAGAATCATTCTTATGGGTCAAAGGGAGTCATAGGTTGACAATTGACTCACTTCGACACATTACATGATGACATATGTCCTTAGGGGTCCTAGGACCCCTAAGAACATATAAGAATGCATCATATGGATCAAAAGGTGTCATAGGTTTACCTATGACCCCCTTCAACCCATTAAATGACGACATATGTACCTAGGAGTCCTAGGACACCTAGGGACATATTGCAATCATTCTTATGGGTCAAAGGGGGTCATAGGTTGACCTATAATCCCCTTCGCCTCATTAAATGATGACATATATCCTTAGGGATCGTATGACCCATAGGGACATATTAAAATCATTCTTTTGGGTGAAAGGGGGTCATAGGTTGACCTATGACCCCCTTTGACCAATTACATGACCACATATGTCCCTAGGGGTCCTAGGACACCTAGGGACATATTAGAATCATTTTTATGGGTCAAAGGGGGTTATAGGGTGACCTATGACCCCATTTGACCCATTAAATGATGATATATGTCCCTAGGGGTCCTAGGACCTCTATAAACATATTAGAATCATTCTTATGTGTCAAAGGGGGTCATAGGTTGACCCATGATCCCCTTTGACCCAGTACATGATGACATATGTTCCTTGGGGTCCTACGACCCCTAGGGACATATTAGAATGCTTCATATGGGTCAAATGGGTTCAAAAGTTGACCTATGACCCCATTTGACCTGTTAAATGATGACATATATACCTAGGGGTCCTAGGAACCCTAGAGACATATTAGAATCGTTCATATGGGTCAAAGGGGGTCATAGGTTGACCTATTACCCCTTTCAACCAATCACATGATGACATATGTCCCCAGGGGTCCTAAGATCCCTAGGGACATATTATAATCATTCATATTGGTTAAAGGGGGTCATAGGTTGACCTATGACCCTGTTTGACCCATTACATGATGACATATGTACCTAGGGGTCCTAGGATCCCTAGGGACATATTAGAATCATTCATATGGGTCAAAGGGAGTCATAGGTTTACCAATGACCCCCTTTGACCAATTAAATGATGACATATGTCCCTATAAGTCTTATGACCCCTAGGGACATATTAGAATCCTTCTTATGGATCAACATGGGTCATAGGTTGACCTATGACCCCCTTCAACCCATTAAATGATGACATTTGTCTCTAGGGGTGCTAGGACCCTTACGGACATATTAGAATCGTTCTTATGGGTCAAAAGGGATCATAGGTTGACCTATGACCCCCTTTGACAAATTACATGATGACATATGTCCTTAATGGTCCTAAGACACCTAGGGACATATTAGAATCCTTCTAATGAGTCAAAGGGGGTCATAGGGTGACCTATGACCCCCTTTGACCCATTACCTAACGACATATGTCCATAGAGGGTCAAAGGGGGTCATAGGTTAACCTATGACCCCCTTTGACCCATATGAAGCATTCTAATATGTCCGTAGGGGTCCTAAGACCCTTAGGGACATATGTCATCATGTAATAGGTCAGAGGGGGTTATAGGTCAACTTATGATCCCCTATGACCCATAAGAACGATTGTAATATGTCCTTAGGGGTCCTAGGAGCCCTAGCTATATATGTCATCATTTAATCAGTTGAAGGGGGTCATAGGTCAACCTATGCCACTCTTTGACCCATATGAAGCATTGTAATATTTCCCTTGGTGTCCTAGGACCCTTAGGGACATATGTCATCATGTAATGTGTTGAACTGGGTCATAAGTCAACCTATGACCCCCTTTGACCCATAAGAATGATTCTTATATGTCCTTAGGGGTACTAGGACCCCTAGGTACATATGTCGTCATGTAATGGGTCGAAGGGGGTCATAGGTCACGCTATGAGCCTCTTTGACCCATAAGCATGATTTTAATATGTTCTTAGAGGTCCTAGGACCTGTAGAGACATATGTCATCATTTGACCCATATGAAGCATTCTAATATGTGCCTAGGGGTCTTAGGACCCCTAGGGACATATGTCGTCATGTAATGTGTTGAAGGGGGTCATAGTTCACCCTATGACCCCCTTCAAACCATATGAAAGATTCTAATATGTCCCTAGGGGTCTTAGGACCCTTAGGGACATATGTCATCCTAGAATGTGTCGAAGGGGGTCATATCTCACTCTATGATCCTCTTCGACCCATATGAATGATTCTAATATGTCCTTAGGGGTCTTGGGACCCCTAAGGACATATGTCATCATGGAATGTGTCGAAGGTGGTCATAAGTCACCTTGTGACCCCCTTCGACCGATATGAATGATTCTAATATGTCCCTAAGAGTCCTAGGACCCCTGGAGACAAATATCGTCTTGTAATATGTCGAAAGGGTTCATAGGTCATCATGTGACCCCCTTTGACCCATATTAACTATTCTAATATGTCCCTAGGGGCCCTAAAATCTGTTAGGGACATATTTCATCCTAGAATGTGTCGAAAGGGGTC
Source organism: Cupressus sempervirens (assembly GCA_028749045.1). Lineage (NCBI taxonomy): Eukaryota > Viridiplantae > Streptophyta > Pinopsida > Cupressales > Cupressaceae > Cupressus > Cupressus sempervirens. Next base: position 726,343,655 of record CM053792.1, read on the forward strand.
ATAGGTCATCCTGTGAGCCCTTTTGACCCATATAAATGACTCCACTAGAAATAATATAGCAAAAATAATAATAATATAGTATAAAAATTATATATATATATATTTATAATTTATAGATTATAATAATAATAACATAATATATTATTATATATTAATAATATAAGTCATAATATTTATAATATATTATAGATTATAATTTACATATGATAATAATAATAATATATTATAGATTATAATTTATATGTGATAATAATAATATGTATTAATAACATATATATAATATATTACATTATAATATTTAATAAAAATATAGTAATAATAATAATAATATATTATAATTATATATATTATATTTATAGATAATAATAATAATAATAATAATAACATAATATATTATTATATATTAATAGATTATATATTATATCTTTACGTTACGTTATTATTATATATATATAATATTATATAATATAATATTATTATATTATTATATAATATATAGATTATATATTATTTTATATATAATAGTTATGTTATTATATTATATATTTATAGATTATATATTATATCTTTACATATTTCATAACTCAAATTAGTTATATCACTTACAAATTTGTTTTTCCCTCTAATTTTTGTGCCTTTTCCCTCCAATTTTTATGCCGCCGATATCGGATATCAGATCTCGAATCAGATATCCAATATGAGATCCGATATCTGATATGAGATCTGATATCCGATCTCATATCAAATATCCGATCTCAAATCAGATATCTGATAAGGCTTGGGCCTTACTTTCCAGGTTTGGTACCTGGATAGGTGAAAAAAAGTTGGAGTGGATTTTGAAGCGCTTTTAGACGTGTTCAAACTCTATTTTTTTCACATCGCCATTTTTTGGCACACCATGATCCTGCACATACCTGTATATCAAGAGCTAAATAGGAAACATTTGGAGATTGGAAATCCTAGATCAAAAAATGATCATTTGAAGAACAAGCTGATATTTGAAAAGGAATTCATTGAAAGGATGAATAAAACCAAATTATTTGTGAAATACTATGAAGAACTGATGAGATCACATAAAAGACCAGATGATATAGTTGGATTAGGCTATACTGATCACTTATCATCTACTAAGGAAGGAGAATCATCAAAGAGTGTAGAGCAGGGGAATGCAAAGATAAAGAAAAATAAACCTACATGATATCATTATCAAAATCCTATGCACAAAAAATGTTTATAGAATAAATGTTAGTTTAAAAATGTCACGTATGGAAATGTCTCATATAATGTTGCACTTATAGTATTGTCGAAGTTAGGGGGGAGTGAATCAAGAACCAATAAAACTTTAACTTCAATTCACCAATTAATCATCTTTGAGCTAATATGATCTAATTGCATGAGGGCAAGCTATTGAGAGGGGAGGGGGGAGTGAATCAAGAACCAATAAAAAATTAACTTAAATTCACCAATTAATCCTCTTTGAGCTAATATGATCTAATTGCATGCATGAAAGAATAAAAGCAATAAAACTTTTATAATAATTGACACAATATTTGGTAACCTAGATACCTTCCAAATAGAAATTAAAACTAGGACGGGGATGATACTCACAAGTTTTAGCACTCCATTATATAATTGTCTTATTAAGGATTACAAAGGATCTCTTCTGGTGATCTATCCTATTAGGAGCAATAAGGACTATGAGGCCTAGCTTGCAAAAGGATTTATACAATACAATGAAGTATGCACTCAGTTAGGAGATTTTTCATAAGACTGTTAAGTCGACCTTGATAGAGAATTCAATAGATGAACCTATTAGGATGAACCAATGGCTGATCTATTCTCTACAACTCAATTTTCTAATTGAGATTCCTTTCATGTAGAAATGATCACCCTGATGTGATAGATGAGACTCTTCTTTTCCTTATACTGCTTGGAGCCTTTAGTCTTTAATTTACATTCATACTTGTTACACATACTCTCATTTGGATATGAAAATACATCTTACATATATAGCAATCCGAACAATTACCTTCTAAGGTTGGCTACAATACCAAATTCAACCATCTTCACCAAGTTGAATCAATGCTGATACTTGGGTTCTAAAAACTACTCAAGTGATATTCTAACACTCAACAACATAGTGAAATCGGAAAACTCTAGCACTTGGTTGACACTGGTGGTTGATCCACATTTATCACTGAAGAGTAGATAAGAACTTGCTTAACATTGATACTCAAAAAACACTATAGAACTTGGTTAACAATGTAGAGCTCAGTTGACAATGAAGCTAGATCAACACTACATTTTCTCTACTTGGTTAACATGACTAGATCACTTTATATTGTCTTTCTTTTTTTCTCAATTAACACTTACTTTCTACTTTGTTGATACTACAATAGCTTGGTTTATACTATGAGGCTCAATTAACATTGAAATAGCTTGGTTAACACCAATAATCTCTGTAGCAATATGACTAATAATGATCAAGTATTTTTGCACTAATTGACAAATAATTTGACCATAAGTTCAACAATCTACTCCTTTGGCATTAGTGACAAAAATACTTATCATACCAAAAATTTCGAATGCTCAAAAACATAAGTCAAAACTCCCTCTATCAATGTACTTGGGTCTATAACTCAATTTTGAATACTGTGTTAATAGCTGGCTAACACTAACTCTATTCTTTATTTTTTAAAATTATTTTTGTAGCTTTGTTGTACATAACTATATTTTTCCTTTTCCGTATTCCACCTTGGATGTTTTATTCTTCCTCCTATACATAAGCTATATTATTTATCCCCCCTTATAGATATATTCCCCCTTTTTTGACACAAATGCCAAAAAAAGAAGCATAATTACAAGGCAATAACAAAATGTGAGAGGAAATAGCTATGTACATTCAAAACTAGAGATATTTTTTTGTGCCAATTTTCATGTAAAAATTTTGAAGTATGCAAAGCTATCTAAACTTCATCTGATAACTTCGTGATATGATTAGCAGTAGAATTTTTTTTTCATGGATTAATGTCTTTGCATGAACAATATGTTTTTATCATTATATCCATGTTTGGAATTATCATACTTTGAATTTCTACCAATTTGGCCATGATTCTTGCTTCTTCCCTTAGTAACTCTCCTTGCAATTCTATCAAATACTTGATCTTTTCAAATGTTTTGAGCTAGTGCTAGGGTCAAGTGACAACCGGTTTACACTTTCCCTTAGAATAGTATCAATCTTTAATAACTTCTCCTTGATTTCCTTGGTGAAGTTTGCAGTATCACTTAATTTTACAAAAAAAAAAAGAACAATGTTTACATTACTCTCAAAATTAACAAGAATAGTGGATAATTCCACCTGATCTATGTCAATTTTCTATGCCACCTTTTCTGAAACCTTGTTATCAAATTTTCACTCTTCCCTCTATAGTAGTATCTCTTGTCCATTCAAATCTTCATTAAAATTGTGAAATATGTCAACAAGTTGATCCAAAGTAGGTTTTTTATCATCAATTTCAATAGCAAGTGCATCAATAAATATACTTTCAATAGCCTCCAGAACTTGATTCTTTTCTTTTTCTCTGCTCTCAGCTTCTAGTATCTACCCCTTTTCTTCCAAAGTTCTCCAAGAGTATCCATCAGATTAGGAGTGAGATTGGAAAGATCCCAATATGGAACTACTATGTCCTCTTCTAGATCAATTTCCTCATGAGAAACTTCTACCCTTTTACCTTTTTCCTTTGGATTAAGTGAGGGAATGCTTTCCTTACCTTTTCTCAAATCTACAGTGGTCAATAAAGGATTAGCTTCAACTATCATTGCTCTTACTGTGGAATCACTTGTAATAGAAAAAATATTATTAATTTGAGAAACAACAACAATAGCAAGAGTACTTACAATACATTGTTGTGACTTGGTCATGCTTAGAGCCATGAAGAGTGGAGCCTACTACTTAGTAGATGAAGTAGAGGTGATTGTACTCATTACTATACTTGGTAAGATAGCTTCAATAACCAATTGAGTTCTAGGTGGAACAATTTTTGGCTCAATTGTCCATGACTCAGTAGAAATCTCCACTAAGCTTGATGTTACCGTTGATTTGCTCAGAGGCTTAGGAAGGGAGGCCATTACCTCTACTACAATATTTTCAAGATTGAAATCATGGATATCCTAAACCTCGAGTAGATCCTCATTGACTATTTGATCATCCTTCTCCTCTTCATCATCATCAACATCATCAACTTGGAAAACTTCCTTAGTGGGCTTTATATCATGCAATCCATAAATGTTCTTCCATTTATTTGTATTGGATTGTATGCTAGATTCAATATCATTTGAAAATATTAGGAATGCATTAAACTTAGGAGTAAGCTTTTGATCATGCTTTGTCAATGCTTCCTTTACTTCTGCATCTGAAAGTTCTAGAATTACCTTCCTCAAGGTTTGTTCCCTGATATCCTTGGCAATATTTACTATATTTTTTCAATGAGTTGCAATTTACTTAAGTATAATATTTTGAACTTGATTAGTTAATTCACTTGAAGAGTATTGAACCATTTAGCTATATTTTCCACTAAGGCTTCCTCTGTCTATTTTTTCTCTTCCTTGATTCTTGTCAAAAGTATCTAGTATGATACACTAATAATACTATTATTTGTTAACTAGGCAAAACCTGCCCAACAGAGAATCCAAGTGGGGATGGTAAACATAAAATGATACACTAATAAAAAGTATCTTGTGAAGGACATTGACCTTGATAGGAGTCTCCTACATCTGTGTATTGTATCTATACCTATCCTTTGATACAAATTCATTAAAATAGGGAATACTGTAAGGGTTGGGGGGAGTGGAAGGGTGGGTGGGGGATGGAGAGGGAAGGGTGAATCAGTGTTCCACTAACTTTTTCCCAACTATGGATATCATTAACAATATTTAAACTTTAATATATGATCAATCTAGAAAGTAAACATATCTATAACACAACACAACTCATAACACCATTATTTGTTAACTAGGGAATAAGAGTCTATTACATCCATATAGTGTATCCAAATCCTATTTTCTCTCCATAGATCTTTGGTTTTTCATCAACATTCTCACTACTAGAGTATAAATTCTCTAAATGTTTCTTTTTTCGTAAGTTCTTTAAAAATAATGGTGCACTTCTAGAGTTTTGAATACTTTAACCTTATAATCTCAAATTTAGATGTCACCTTATTGAGTTTATATTTTAGATCTACATTCTCAAATCCCAAATCTGGTAGACTTTTCTTCTCAACATCCATCATACTCATCTTAAGATTGGTAATCTCAAGTTAATGTTTCAAAATTTAATTCTCATTCTCAAGATTAGAAACTACATCACTAACTTTGATATAATCTTTTAATGCTTTCTTTTTAGAATTAGATGGTTCAATCTACTCCTTCAACCTTTTGAATGAAATCTTGTGCACCTTTAAGTTTTATCTTCATTGTGTTCCTTTATTCTATAACTAGATTAACTAGATCATGTTCCTCAAGAGATTCTTCCAAATGCTTATGAATTCAATCCATAACCATAGAGATCTTACTCAAGTTGCTAGGCTTCCTCTCAGTAAGTATGGTCTAATACCAATTCTTAGAAATGAGGATTATTGAGACAGAGGGGGTGGGGGATGGTAAATCAGTGTTACACAAACTATTTCCCAACTATGAATATCATTAACAATCTTTAAACTTGTGTATATGATCAAACTAAAAAGTAAACATAACCATAATATAATGTAACTCATAATACTATTATTTGTTAACTAGGCAGACCCTACCCAATGGAGAACCCAAGTAGGGATGGTAACCATAAAATGATAAACTAATCAAAAGTATCTTGTGAAAGATATTGACCCTAATAGGGGTCTACCACATCTATTATTGTATCTATACCTGTGCTCTGATACAAATTCATTTAAATAGGGAATACTGTGAGGGTTGGGGGGAGTGGAAGGTTGGGTGGGAGATAGAGCAGGAAGGGTGAATCAGTGTTCCACTAAATTTTTCCCAACTATGGATATCATTTACAATATTTAAAATTTAATATATGATCAAACTAGAAAGTAAACATATCTATACCACAATGCAAATCATAATTGTTAACTAGGGAATAGGAGTCTATTGCATCCATATAGTTTATCTACCCTTGTTAGAGGATTATTCCTTATTAGAAGCATTAAACCTATTAGGAATTGGTATTACAATATAAAAGTAGAAAGCAAAGCTTGTTATCAAAACATACATATACAATAGTACAATCTCTATACAAAAGGTATAGAAACAAAAAACTTTTACATAGTGTAAATATCTTGAATATTTTATCTATCCTTTAGGTTCCTTCTTGAAATTAAAATATCATACATGGACATAAGGTACTACAATATCATGACATTTGCATCAATACTTATTATACCAAGTTCTTGCTTTATACCAAATTCTTCCATCATGTTAGACTTGTTGTTTTTGTTAAATCTTCTCAATTAACTTTTTCAACATGTGGGTTAACATCTAGGATGTCATCCCAAAATTTTTAAGTTATTATATTGGTAAACCAATATGCCTTTACTTTGTCATCTACTTTGTTTTGCCTATTAAGACCCACACTTGGAAAGCTATCCATAAATATCTCTATACATCTCCAAATATTTATCACTCTTGTAAATATGTTTTTTATTCCCCATTCGATGTTCTCTTATCTATGCACATGGTGAAACTTACTTCAAGTGAAGTGTGGAAAAATAATATCTGATGTTTGCTTCATAATACTTAAATAATGTTCTATGTTTTAGCTCACAAAACTTCACAATATATTTTTCTCTCTTCATACAAGTTATATGTTGCCATAAAGACAACATTAAGTCTTTTCCTTAACCAAATTTCCAATATATATTATATATCAAATCACCTAAAATAAATATAAAAATATATGATACCTTTAAGTTTGCAAATTTATTTAACACTAAAAACAAAATTTATAGGTGTAGATGTTGCCATGTGAAATTAATCAAACTCTCTAGCCTAGACAATGTCAACTTAGATATCAAGTGATTGTTGGGCCTTATTTAGGCTCAAATGTTCATCTATAGATGTGTATCCAATAAACATCCTTATAATGAAAAATGAAGAGGATTTTCTAAACGATATGGAATGGAAGTAGATCATCATATGTCAACAAATCCATGTAACCTGTGGTCATGATGTTGAAATCAACATCATCAAGGAAAATGCCAGAATATTGGTTTCCTATAATTATTGAAGATTATATATGTTATACCTCTCCCTTTACAGTAATAAAGTGGTTAACAAGTGGATACTCAAGTAATATACAATTATGGCCATAGTTTGTCTCATGGGAGGAATGTGGTTTATCATATCTAGTAGCATCTCTACAACATCTAACATCTAATATGGGTATATCATGATCAACTAATATGAAGAGATGTCTTCTTTAGTGTAGATGTTAGTTGACCATGCTTTACCTAAGGATTTAGGGCATCAATGAGACAAAAAAATAGGCCAACCCAATCACTAGATATGGATTTAGTAGTTGATCCAATTTTCTTAATGCACTTTATTAGTTGTCATAGTTTGGTGTTATGCATAATATCATCTTTTGTAGTATGTTACACAAACACACACATGTGTGCCCATGCACACACATGCGCACATGCACGCGTGCAAACACACATAGACACAAAAATGTACAAGTTTATATGTGTACATACACAAAACACACACACACACACACACACACACACACACACACACACACACACACACACACACACACATCTATAAATATATATAACCACATCTATATATATTTATATTTATAAAATAAAAAAGATAAATTTAAACAAAAAACTGACTTACTTGGAAATTGAAGGTCAACTTCTAGATGTCCACAGCTCCAATCAAAAACTCAATTGTCACAATGAAAGTGACTATGGAGTTTTATAGGGGTTTAAAACACCATTTTAAGAACTTTTGATTTTAGCTACTTTCAATTACAAGTACCTGAATTTTTATCAAAATTTTAGAAAGGTTTCTATCAAAACCTCCTGATTGAAAATTTTGGGATCTTCTTTTTTGAATGAATTTTTTCCTCCAATAAAGTGTAATCAGCTATTATGGTTCACCTAGGGATAGTAAATAAAAAAGATGATACTAATTTTCATGTGAGACAACCTTTCTGTTTTCCCCCTCTTAAAACAATAGCTTCACATTAAGAAATTAATTTACCCTTATTTTTTTCTCAAGTTTATTTCCCTCACATTTGTAACCAATGGCTTTATCAATAAGTTGTCGAGTAAACTAGAATTTGATACTCCCAGTATGTGACATTACCTTTCTTCCCATAGTTATAGAAATTCAAAGTTAACATGGAATTGTACCCTTTCATTGCCTTGAAATATAGAGTAAAGGAACATAACTCAAATATATCCCATAGTTTTCTATTGTGTAATAATTTCCTACAATTCCTAGGTTATTATTTCTTAATGGGGAACCTAATATTGTCGATCAAGGATAGGATTTAGTGTTCAACCAAGGACATAAAAAGGGCCACACTTACATGTAAAATTAGAAAATAAGAAATCCTTTCCAAAAAAAAAGACAAAAAGATAAGAAAATGTGTTGAACCTCATACTAGAAGGTTTTTACAATACACCAAATAATTTGGAGAATGCCTTACATAAATTAAAAAATTTACATTATTCTTCAAACAATATGATCAAAATTTTAGTAGGATGCTAAATTTGCATCCAAATTGCATTGACTTTTATGCAGAGGTTTTTTTTATGAATATGATGCTTATTATTTTTATTAATGATCTCTCTATTAGGATAATCCAACATGTGATTATTACTACAACATGACTATGAACATTATAGTTCATAACTTAAATCTCCTAGCAAACAAGTTAAGACATAGAGCATAGATTAATGTTAAGATAACATATTATTACCATCATGGTTTTTCTTATAGATATTTCCCTTTCCTTAGCTATGACTTATTTATGTTTTCTACAACACTAATCATTCTTTAAAAAGACCCAATTAAGATGACTTAATAATATATTTTCTATATCACCAAATTTATATTTTCCCTCCCTTTTAGTATGACGAATATCCACATGTTTCAATTGAGTGTTCTTTTACAATCCTAAAAAATCACAATTAATAACCAAGTGCATCTAGAAATCTTTGTTAAGTGGTCAACTATAATATTATAGTGTATGTCTACTTATTTGATTATTTTGATTCCTTTACAAGAAATAATGACCTGTACTCTTTTATTTAAGGAAATTCCTAATTTTTTACAAAAACTATCAATGAGAACAACCTTTCAATTCTTGATGATACATCTAGTTATACAAACACTTGGTTTCCCTTGGCACAACACAGCCATAAAAATTACACTTGATCTAGTTAGAAGGTAGGGGGATTCATTTAGTATTTTTTCTAGCAAATAATATCTGAGTTAATGTTTAAGAAGTTATGTAGAATTCACAAAACTTAGAAAGTAGGTCTAACCTCTACTTTCCTAAAGGAAACAACATTAATTTTTTTACCTTCAATTTAATTATTTAAAATAATTTATCATTGGCTCCTTCTTTGTTTCTAAGATTTTGTTATCTTGTTCATTCACCGCATTCCAATAGGGTAAGGGAGGAATGTGGCCCCAAATATTTTATTGGATGGGGTGATCAAATGAGAAAATATACCATTTCTCTATGTAAATAAATTCATTGAACTTTGCATCACCTAATCAAAATTAATATCTCTTAACATACTATTCTACAAACTTCTTAATATAATTGTGGTGCAAATAAAGATTGTTAATCCATTCACAACTTGCCAATTAACCAAGAAAAGCTCCCTCTTATTCATATTATCAATAGTAAAGGTCTATCCATGAGCAATAATCAACCAAAAGATATTAACTTTAAAGTTAGGGTTGGGCATCCAAATTCGCTTCTACAAGTTATTGCGGATGTCCCCTTGAAAAAACTATATTTTCTAAGTTGCATCTAGTTGTAGGATTATATTTTAAAAGAAAAATAGTGAAACTACATGTTTTCATTTTATAGCATATATTACATGTCAAGTGCTATTGTGGATGTCCCCTTGAAAAAACTATATTTTCTGAGTTGCATCTAGTTGTAGGATTATATTTTAAAAGAAAAATAATGAAACTACATGTCTATATTTTATAGCATATATTACATGTGAAGTGCATACATTAAGTAAGGGGAAAATAAATATGAAAGTTTACACATTGTAATAAAATATTTATAATGACTCATTTATTACATTTATTTTTCTAAAGATGGGACACAAGGAAAAATAAAGGCTCATAGAATGGGTTCCCCTCTACAAAGAAGATTAAAAAAAAACTTTCCTATGGTCTTTAGATGCAATTTTGGTAGGTTTTCAGTAATGTTTATTACAACAAATGACCAAGGAGATAATTTTTAGGCTTGATCTCAATTAAGTTACTCAGAGAAACAAATGATGAAGTATAAGTTACCACTCTTTCGGAAGGTTGAAAATTTGTCATGATTAGAAATTTATCACTTGCAAAAATAAGAGGTTTCTCAAAATTTGTGATGGAAGATGTATATTTGTGAAATTTTAAAGAAGAGTAAGATTAGAAAAATGCTAAATCATTAATCTAGATAATCACCAAGAACAACAATGGAAATATTGTAATTTGAGAATTTAACAACCAAAAAAGGATTCCATTCTTTTTTATATGTATCTTTATAAAGTAATGATTAACTTTGTATTGTTTTCTCAATTCTTATGTACTACTATTTATTGCATTATTGGCTTTGAAATTTTTATGGAAAAAGGATGGTAGTAAGTAAACCAACATCCAATTATTATCTTGGATACAATAAAGAATATTGACATAAATCTCTCATTTATTTGTCTTGTATTTCACTACTATAGAGAATACTATCTAGGAGGTCACTTGTTTGAATTAAGAATTCAGATGACAATACCTAGAGTAGAACTTGTGGTAGTGTGATTTAATTGAAATCCATTAAAATGCCACAATAGATGTTTTCACAAGCCAAAAAGATATCCATTCAATTCAAAAATAAAGTGTATACAAGTTTGATTGATCCCAAGGGTCACCACTATCCCTTGGAAATGAAAATGAAGAGTCCACAAGCTAATTAATTACAAAAGAAATTCTATCAACTATGAAAACTACAAAATTCTATATGAAAATTTATGTCTGCTTGTTGAAGTGGTAACTTTCTACTCATAGCTCAAAATCATGAACCATCTAGCATCAGAATTTCTAGAAAGATCTTCTAAAGTTTTACATTTAGTGGCTGAAGGTTGTATACATTTGTGGCACTACCGAAGCCTAAAAATGCCTTGAACTCCTCTGAAAATGCGAAATACTAGAACATAGAAAATACTAAAAAAATGATTTTGGTATTTTTCGATTTTTGCTTGTGCTAAAATCCTCTGCATCTTCCTAAACTATGTTTTGATCATCACTAAGGAAAAATTCATATTGGAATCAAATGTTTAGGATGGTGAGCTATTAGCTAAATTTCTTTATACATTTTTTTCCCAACTATTGGAGGAGTTTTGGGGGATGCTTGTTGTTAATGCATTTCTTTTCTTGAGATTTAGAAGTTATGTTATCAGGACCATCTTAAATCTAAATAAATGACCAATCATTAGTTTGGTCAAGAATGCATTCGCCTTCAGAAATAAAAGAGGAAATGATTATGTCCACCATGTGATTAGTTTGTGCAAAGACAATTTAGTATGAAAACAAAATTGAGGACTAAATTTTGTTTTTATCATCAAACTCCTCTTGTATCTCCTCCCCATGTTAGAAGATTGCAAGAAATAACATTTAGAATTAAGTTATTTATGCTTCGTTGGACATTGTACACCAAATCTTTGACTTTTTCTCCACCCTTTTTATTACTATCCTATTTTGATATCTATTTTTATTACAAAACAAGCTATTTAATAATAGAAACTTTCTTGAGAACTATCTTTTTAATGACATGATTTACTATTTCTAAACCAATATTTAATGTATGTTTAAAATATTGAATTATATTGAAAACAATTTAAATAAACATTTTATATTTCATTTGAAATTGATTGTCTAATATAATTTTAAAAATATTTTTAATGTGCTAATCTACATATTATTTTATTTTTTTGAATTTCTTAGCATATAATATAATGACTTTAGTTAAGATGAGAATATATACACTATTTTTTACATCCTGTATGCTTATGTTTGTATCTACCTTAAATATATTTTCATTTTAGAAACATTAACATAATTCAAGAATAAAATCAATATCGTAATTTGACTTACATTTCTAATTTACAATCCCTATTCACACGCCACACAAATTTGAACGTGTTCTTTCTAGAGTTTCCTCTTCTTTATCCTTTCTTTAAGTCACTTCCTTGACTGCTTCTAAATTCATATATTTTGTTCAAAAGTTTGATTAAACCAATCTGTACTTCAGGAAACCAGTGGCGAATACAGCTGCGGCCAGTTGTTTACATGGATTTAGTGTTAAGTCAATTATACACGTTTCTGTCTCATACAGTGTGAAAGTTAAGCTTACAATATGAAAGGACAATTATCCAAAGTGAATATTGAACGTCAAAATCAATTATACATGTTTCTGTCTCATACAGACTGAAAATTAAGCTTACAATATGAAAGGACAACTCTCATAAGTGAATATTGAAGGTTAAATATTGCTGGGAGAGAATGTTATACTTGTATAAATCAAAATAAAGTTTCCATTCGTTTAACCCATGTTAATGTAGATGAATAATCTATAGTCTTTAGACTGGATACTGGCAATACGAAAATGCTACTATACAAAACAACAATAAAGTAAGAAAACATGGAGTTGCAATAGTTTTAAAACCAATTAATCATTTTAGTCAAGATTCAAAGTATAAACATTTGTAATTAGAAATCCATGATTTGTGTTTCTATTTATTTTTAAGCACTAGTTTGCTTTTGCATAATGATTGGTTCAATTTAATGTTGAATCTGAGATTTTTAATTACATATATATTCTATTAATTAGTTTTATATAATTTGTCTTTAATTTCCATTTTTATCTTTAAACATTTAACTTAGAAATAATGTATGGGTAATGCTTTATTTTAGAGGTTGATACTTATCTCATGTGAAGTAGCGGTTTATTTCAAATGCATATTTTTGGCAAGACAGCCTTGTATTTGCAATAGGTAATATGTGCTGATTTTCCCTCCAAATTGAATTAGTTATCGTACAATTTATAGATTGTAAAAACTATTTATCTCAAACACGATTGGTTAAATTAGTTTAGTTTTATAGGACAAGGAGGCTATTTCCATTTTACATTTTTTAATGCCAAAAATATGAAATATTATGATTTGTAATTAATATTTTTATTATTATTGTAATTATTAATCATCAACTCTATATAAAGTAAATATTTAAGATTAACAAATAAATATTCAATTTATGATTTAACAAATATAGATTGTACTTTTGAGGTATATTTAGCTACTCATTTTATTTTAGTGGCTCACATTTGTCTTTTAGCTTAATTAAGTAGAATACTAAAAATAAAAATATAATAGTAATGATAATATCTAATAACATTTGATTAGTATTTTATTTTTTAATTCAAATTTTGATTAGTATGTTTAAAAGACTAAAAAATCATCACTATGGCTCTAATATTCCTCGTCAATTACAAATTCTATTAAAGATGTTAACACGTAAACTATACATTTTTCCTTCATTTAATTATTGTCTAATTATACCTAAGTTGGTAAAAGTTAATTGAGATAACATTCATTTTGACTTTATTTATGAGTAAAAAAATTTCAAAAGATTTTGGTATTGTTTGTGTAAGGAAATGTGAGAATAAATTTATATCTCTAAATATAGTTTTTAGTTTAATCAAGTAGAATAATAAGGGAAAATATTTAATAGTAATAAAAAATTTGATTAATATTTTTTTGAAACTTTTATTTAGACTTTTTTAAAATTTTAAAATTATAATTATATATATATATATATATATATATAGACACACACACACACACATTATATATAATATTTATTAATATAAAAATATTTTTAACTTGTATTAATATTCAATTTTCATGTTATTAGTACTTATGATAGGTGAACTACTATTGTCTAATAGTTCTTTAATTCATCACCTATTTGTCTACGCAAATGTACTAGAAATAGAGGCCAATTACAACGACATGAATATGGCATTAAATTGTCAAATAAAATTTTTAGATACAATTTGAACATCCCATATTCAAGTAAGAAACTATTTTTTTAGATTAATAACTAGCACTTGCACCTTTGATGGCGCAAGGGGTTACACTGATAGTCTTATGTAATTTTGAGTATTTTCTTGAGTATGCTATTTATGTAATATGTTTGATTTAGTTGTGTCATTTTGATTTCTTCTCACTCAGAATACAAACACTTTGTCTGAAGAGATATCTAATATAAGCAGTCCTCCTCTTTTTTTTCCATATAATTGTATATGTATTGCTTTTCATTTTTGACTATCTTTAAAACATGGAAGTAGGTTGAATACAAAGACCATCTATTATTTTTACTCTGGATCTAGTTATAAAAGTGAGTCCCTATCTTTCAATTCCACCAATATTAACCATTTCTTTTTGTAGTGTGAGTCCCTAGAATTTGTGTATTGTGATAGCCCATGACATTATGAGTGGTACTTGTGTTCAGCTTCCTAATGTAATCAAAATCATTGAAACACATTTTGGCTCATCTTGATTCCATGGTGGTCCATTGTAGTTTTCAAAATGTATAACATACATGGGCATGTCTAGCAGCTTGGTACCCATTTTCTAGAGAATATTTGTGATTTCACTAATCACTCCATTGATGAGTCCTACTTCTATCCAAATGTTTTTTGTAAGCATTACGTTCTGTCCTATATAGAGTAGTACATATTTTTCCAATTGTTCATCATACATCTCGCTCTTATCTTTGCATCTAGTTTATTATTGTGTTTAAGGTGATTGGGCAATTTAATGATTTTAGCATTTTCTTATTATGTAGTTTCACTACATCATTTATAGTGTGTAGATGTATAGACCTATTAAATTCTTCATTTTCATCTATGCTTAAGTGGATGTCTATACGACTCATTAGTATCTCCCAACCATGTTGTGTAGGGTTTGCTTCTCATATATTATGTAAAAGCTGACAAAATTCTGCTTGTGTGGTGGTTTTACCTTTTTGTTGGAGGATAGTTTGCAAGGTAACAACTATAGTGAACTACTCCCAAATCAAATTAGCACTTAAATGTGATGTATAGATTGGTTTGTCCATAACAGGGGGTAGTTGTGTAAGGTCACCAAACAAAATAACTAATACTCCACCAAAGTGGACATATTTTCAATGAGGAAAGGCCTGTCATAATTGACTATCAATTCTAAGTAGGAACTTTGGACCTAAGAAGCTCATTTCATCAATAATAATGTACTTGATAGATTTTAATTCTTCTTGGAATGCTATTAAAGCTTGGCCTTGTAGTGGTTGCATATCCTTACTAGTAATCTTGAGCTTTGAATGTATTGTTGTAGCACATATGTTGAATGCAAAAATGCCTGTGGGAGCTAGTCGTAGTAATTGTACCTTTTGTTGGTATGCCTTCTTAAAACTCTCCCTATCTACTTTCCTATCCTAATATTATAACTATCTTATTCACACATATGGACACTCCTTTTTCCCTCATTATCTCTATTTTATCTTACCCTTCTTTAATGTTTTCTCTTATATATTTATATCCCATTTCCCCAATTTTTCTTTGATATACTCTATGTACATACTTTATCTATCTATCCATTATCTATCTATCACCTCATATATCTTTATCATTCTCTCTATTTATATTCCTCATCCAATCTTCCTATTTCTCCCCCTCCTCTTTGTCTATCCCCTAATAACTATCCTCCACTTTGATATTTGATTATGATCCATCTATCTATACATTGACTCTCCCAATATTTTCCTATTCCCTCTAACTATTATTTCATATGTGAAAGGGTTATTTTTATCTATTTCTCTTTGATCTTCTATGCAAATCTATCTATATATTATTTATAAACTCAAACATGTTTATTGTATCTATTCATCTCCCCACTCTCCTCTTGAATATTCTACTCCCTCCCACATCCTCCTTTTTTGTGTTTCCCTTAGTATTTATCTCCTTCATACTCTCTCTCTCTCTCTCTCTCTCTCTCTCTCTCTCTCTCTCTCTCTCTCTCTCTCTCTCTCTCTCTCTCTCTCTCTCTCTCTCTCTCTGTCTCGATATTTTCCCTTCCCTATTTTTATCATTGTCAATCTTTTCACCTGTCTATCTCTCTTCTCTCTTCATACTATTCATCTTATTAAGTACCCTAGCTTAATCATTTTTATGTGTTAAGGGAGTTCATACCCAAGGCCTCCCATGTAAGAGGTTCACAAGTTACCATTGTGTTTTAGGCTCTTGCCTTATATTATAAATATTTTAATATATAATAGATATCTTGATTTTTTTACATATAATATTTTTCTCTCTAATAGGGAAGCTTGTTTTTTGGGAAATGTATTTTAATACTATAAATTAACAATGAAAGTCTATTCGTCAAAAAAATTATTCAATCACTATATATTTAAATTTTTCATTTTATATTAATTAAAATGTATAATACAAATAATATACTATAATATGATTAGCTTTTATATAATAAATGATAATATTTCTATTACATTAGTTTTAAATTTAGTTATTATAAATAAATAACATTCTTAGCAAGACCTATTATTTTAATATTTAATATAATAGAGATAATATTTAAACTATAATAAAAAGGTTAATAATACAATATAAATATGAATCCCATCCTATATTACTAAAATGAATTTAAGAATTTTACCTAGATCTTTATGATTCTTTATGAGTTCTCAACTTCCACTCCTCACATTTATTGATGTAGGGTTACTTGCAAACTAATATTGAATATAATAATACAATATAAATATGAGATCCCATCCTATATTATTAAAACATATTTGTGCATTAAGTAACCAATATTGAATATTTAACATATATTGTAGATTTATACAACCACTCATTTTGTATTAAAATATAATTTATTTATATCAGTAAGAAACATATAATCAATTATCAAACTGAACTAGGATAATAATTTTAACTCTAATATTAATAGCACTTTAACCCTCATGTTATCTCTAACCTTCTTTTCAATATTAAAATACCATCTTTTCAATATTAAAATACCAACTATAATGTAATGGACCTAACTGTTGGCCTAATTCAACTATAATGGAATAAAAGTCTTTTTAATATAAATATTTATTATATAAAAATAATAAAAATTATAATAAAAATAATAAAAATTATAATAAAAATTATTTAGTTTAATACAGATATTTTTCACATTTATGATCAAACAAATAATTTTTGTTTATAATAGTACAATCTATAAATATTGAAACTATCCTAAAATCTAAATGAATTAGATAATTTAAAATCATATTTAATTATATATGATTTAAAAAAAAAAACAACTCTTATAGATTGTATGTTATAGTACAATCTCTAAATATTGAGACTATCCTGAAATCTAAATGAATTAGATAATTTAAAATCATATTTAATTATCAACTATAATGTGATGTGCAATTTTAGAATTATTATTAAAATATTTTTATAATGTAATAAAGCTTCTATGATGCACATACTCTATTGTCCTTGATGCATCAAGGATAGTAGGGTATGCATCAAGGACAGTAGAGTATGTGCATCACAAAAGCTTCAATCTTTTCACACAACAAAAGTTTCTAAGAGGTGTTCTATCCTTGTCTTGTATTTATATTGAAATGGGAAGAACATACTCTCTACAGGAAAATACCTTTCATTAGTAACTTTAAGAGCACTCAAACATTTTCTTAATTTAAATTTTTTTCTATAGGATTTCTTGTTTAAACTTTTGCCCATTTTTTGAACGCATTCCACCCATTACATTGTAATATATAAGGTCAATGTAGTAATTTTTTCACAATTTTAAAAATTTTTTAAATATAGATGATTTAAAATATCAAGGGAAAACTCTGTGAATACTATAGTAAAATATGCAAAAGCTTTTAATTTCCTTAAAAGAGATGAAAATGTTGTTAAATCCAAATAATAATATCACAACATATGTACTATTGTATTATTTAATCTGTTTCTAATTTTTTAATGTTTCAAGAAATTATCAAAACCTAAGCCGCAACTATCATACAATGAGTACCCAAAACTCTAGGCTCATGCTATAGAAACAAAAGTAAAACAAAGGCATAGTCATGCACACTATAGAAGACCACTTCAAGTCAGCAAATAAAATGAATTCTTTTTTGTATCAGCATTGATCAGAGTTTTATATGATTATGTTAATTTTGAGGATTTTAAAAAACAATGGGTGTAGTTTGTAGTTGGGATTTAGGAGAGACACGTTGCTAGCATTTTAAGCCATTTCTGGATATCAACATTTTTAAGCCATCACTGGTTATCATTTTTGGCATTGGATATCTCTTCTTAGGCATCTAAAAACATCAAAATGTTAGAAAAAATTGATGAAAGTTTGCTAGGGAAAGATTCTATCAACTTAATTAAAACCAACGTTAGTAGTTTATCAATTCAGTTATGTAATATTTATTTTACATTATTTATATTTTCTCAAGGGACTACTTGTTTCTATTTATTCTTTGAATTTTACATTTCTACAATTTTTGTGGTTAATTATATTATTTGAGCTTAACATTTTTTACTATTGCATATCAAGGAGACAAAAAGAGAGTACAAGGAAGTTCAGAGTAGCAATGAAGAAAAAAATAGCAAAACCAAGACACAACACAACAACTAGAACAAAGAGTTTACAACATATTACATCAATAGGAATGACACTATAGCATATAGATTAGTTCAAATATATTACTCTTCCTCTTCACCACTAGACTTAGAAATAGTGAACTTTCTCTAAGGAGACTCATAAGGGATGATAAATTGTTGTGTAGGTTATTGCCATCTTCAAAATGAAGGAGGAACGATTCCAGAAATTCATGCAAGAAGGTAAAGGTCTGTTGACTAAGAAGGAACTAAAGTATGGCTTCACCACTATGAAGGAGAAATATTACAACACTATTGAGAGCAATTTCAATGTCCCTTTGTCACAATTGGTACAACAAATCCAAAGGGAAGGCAACTAGAGGGTATGAGAAATAGGAATGGACGGATCATATACGAGCTTAACAATTTTTTGAATTCCAATTGTGCAAGATTTTAGGGTTTGATTGAGCACAACTTTTGGAAGAAAAATATAAGTGAAAATGATGCTATGTAGTTTTGATTTTAAAATAAATATATGTTTTAGTTAATAGGGATTTTGAGTAAACTATATATAAAAAATATTATATGAATAAGAGCACATTCCTTCAAAATCTTATTTTGATTGTAAATGGCTCTATTTCTAAGCTGATTGTGAAAACTTATTAGTGATATTTTTTATTTTTTTTGAGAATTTAATCTAGGAATTTTTTTATTAAAATTTATTTTTAGAAATATATATTTTCTTTATTTATTTGAATATAAAGTATATACTTAGAAGATAATTGGCAAGAATTTTTTGTTTGATTTTGACTTCAAATTTTTTAGACTTTGTATTGAAGTTTATATTTTTATTTAATTAAAAATATTGTAATTAATGAGATGATAATGTTTATAATTTAAAAAAAATAAAAAATAGATGTAGTCATTTTTTAAGAAAATGATTTCTTTTTTTTTAGCTATGTGTCAATTCAAATTAATTTGACTACAAATTTCAAAATTAAAGTTGTATTTCTTCTCAAAATATAGAAACATATTTAAAATATAAGTCTTGTGTAATTTTAAAAAAATGGTTATAATCATGTGTATACAATTCTAATAACTAAATTAATCTTGATTAATAATAATTTTGTAATGGTTTGGTTATTTAAAAGTAAAAATGTAACATCTATTATATTAAACAGAGAAAAGATCATATTATTCAAATAATCATTTTAAAATTATTTTAAAATGGATATTCTTTTATTTGACTTGGAGATTTGATTAATAGATTTCATTTTTATAATATTTACTTTAATGTTGGAATATTAGTATTCTTAATATTTTTATTTGTGTGTGTGTGTGTGAGAGAGAGTGAGAGAGAGAGAGAGAGAGAGAGAGAGAGAGAGAGAGAGAGAGAGAGAGAGCAAGCATATATTGTTATTAATAGGAAGAGATATTGTAAGGAATAGAAAGGAGCAAAATGAGAAAGATAAATCAAGGGAGGGTAGAGGGATCAAACTGAGATAGATCTTGAAAATGTGCAAACTTGGGGATCAAAATAGAGAGAAATGGTGGTGGGGGAAGATAGAGCTAGATGGGGGAGAGAAATATTGTTGATGTGAATGGTAATTATATGGAATTAAAGGTAAGATGAAGGAAGAAAGAGATAATTTGGGGAAAGCAAGATAATAATTACATAATGTGAGGAGTTATTTGGATTCTTGATGAGCTCAGCTCAAGTGGTGGTTGTTTCAACATTTTTTTAGGTGCCTGAAATATCATCTTGGCCTACGAAATTGGATTTTTGTATTTTTTCTAGTTTCTTCAAAAGTTATTTTTGTAATAAATCTAAAATATTATTCTTGATTTTGTAGATTGTTTATTAATTAATCTTACCTTAGTTTGGGGTTTTTCTTGGGAAAAAATGTGATATGTAGGATGAGTTTTGAAAATTACCAAAAATGGAAAAATCAGTTCTCTCTAAAAATCCTCCAAATATGGTAATTTTCAAAATTGTAATAAGAAGTGATTTTTCTTTCATTGCAAGGTAGAGTAGGAGTTGGAAAATTTTAATGAAGGATTTGGTATTCTGAAACTACCATGTTGTGTAATTTTCTATGTTATGATTGTGATAGGATTGGGCTACATTATATATATAATTAGGGTTACTAGTGTTTAATTTATTCTTCAGACTTTCCCTCATGATGCTACTAGCTATAGAGACTATAATTTACTTTTACAAACAAAAAAAATCATTTCAAAATCAAAATCTTGATATCTCTGACTTTCTTTCTACACACACACACACACACACACACACACACACACACACACACACACACACACACACACACACACACACATATGTATATATGTATGTATGTATATATATATGTGTGTGTGTGTGTGTGTGTGTGTGTGTGTGTGTGTGTGTGTCTATGTATACATACGTATACCTACACACACACATGTGTGTGTGTGTGTGTGTTTGTATACATACATATACCTATATCTATATTTATGTATATACATAGATACATACATACATACATACATACATACATATATATATGTATGTATGTATGTATGTATGTATGTATATACATATACATACATACATATATATATGTATGTATGTATGTATGTATGTATGTATATACATATACATACATACATACATACATATATATACATATACATATGCATATACATATTTAAATATATGTATATATGTAGATGTATGTATCTATATATGTATGTAGTATTAATTACTTGCTAACAACAAGTGATTGCAATATTATTATCCTTTAAAAGATACAATAAATGGAATACATTAAATGAATATTGATGGAGTTTAATTGTATCAATTGATAGTTAAAAATATTTCAAGTTTACAATTTTGTTTCTCCTCAAGCTTATTTAGTTGATGGAATACTTAATTTATAAATAAAAACAAATTTAAATATAAATATTTAGTCTATCAACGAAAATAATTTTATTTTCTAGTAGATTAATATAAAGTATGAAATGAACTTTGATCAATTTCAACATCATTAAATAAATGTCAAGATTTAGTAAATATTAAAAAGAATTGTGGTAGTGATTGAAAAATGTTTACTTTTGTAAACAATATGTTAGTTGAGACATTAATATAACTATATTGTTAATATATTTTAGTCAATTCATTAATTAGCAATAAGTGTTGTGTCATTTTACAAGCCAATCAACTTTTTCCAATTTTCCCACTCGAGAGATATTTTGAATTTTGGATGAGCATGGATGCTCCCAAGGGGCCGGGCTTGGCCTTGGTTCCTTGCCTAGACCTGCTTCTTGTTTTGACTATGACATGGGTTTATCCATGGGAATATTGATGCCGTTTATCCTATTGGGGGCATACAGATGGAGTCAATGGCTTTTCTAGTGGGCTAGGAGATTCAAACAAGCCTTACTAGGGCTAAGTTGGTGGGCTAGGAGATTCAAACAAGCCATAACAAGGCTTTGGGTTTGATGGAAGTGGTCCTTGGTGAAAAGGAGGCTCTCATCCCAGTAGAAGCTCCCAAAGTGATTATTAGTGATGAGGGAGTAGAAATTGCGGTTATGGATAGCTTGGTTGACAATGTGTTTGCCAATTTGAAATTCTCCCTCATTGGTAGATTTGTTTCCTTCTGCCCATCGATTGAGATGGTCTGGAAGTGGGTGAATTAGAGATGGAAGTTGAAGGGAAGTTTTATGGTCTCAGCCATGTTGGGAGGCCTATAATGTTTTAAATTTAAGGTAGCAGAGGATATGACAATGGTGATGGTAGGCTCTTGGTCATATGGAAAGCATAGCCTAGTGGTAGCTAAATGGAATCCAACATTGTATTTGGTGAAAGAATTGTTACCAGGCCTTCCTCTTGAGTTTTAGGATGAAAGGATCTTGAAATCCATTGGGGATTCCTTTGGGCACTTTGTGGCAGTGGATTTGGTTACTTTGTAGAGATCTTAACTGGTCTTTGTAGAGATCAATGTTAATGTGGCAGTGGGTACTTTGTTACCAGAGTCTCATTCTAAGCTCGAAGTGGGGTAAGAAGTTTTAACCAATTTTTTATGAGAATGTGGGTGTGTTTTGTCATAAATGCTGATCATTTGGGCATTTTTTTTTCAACTGTAAGAAGTCAAATATGATGGATGAGGAGAAAATTAAGGGAGATGTTGTAGCGGGAGCCCCTCCTCCTCCTAAGGACTCAGGGGTGGTGGATGGACCTCTTGAGGGTGACAAGGAGGTGACTCTCTCTCCAAGTAGGAAACTTGAAGAAAAGAATCCTCAGAAGGATAAGGATAAGGGGTCGACTCCCCCCTCTAGGAGGGTGTAGAGTGATAACCCTCAAGTTGGGATTGGGAGGGTAAGAACGAAGGAGCTAGAGGGGATGTCTGGTTTGGTCCAGGGATCAGAGTTACTTAGGATACAAGAAGGGGAGACAGAGGGTTTGGAGGAAGGAGAAATTGATTCTTTCCCCTTTTTACAAGGTATTGAGGAGCTTCTCAATACGCCTTCAAGGAACTTGGTGATTGAGGAGGTCTTTCAAGGGGGCACTTACAAGGCTATGGAGAAGGGAGAGGTGAATGATGGGGGAGAAGGAGAGGTAGCTAGAGTACTTCATTTGGAATGAGGAGGAGTTTCCAAATAAGATGGTGGATCTGGGCCAGCTGGATGATAAAGAAGAGAAGTGGCAAACATAGAGAAAGCAGAAAAGTATTTCAAGGAAACTTGAAGTGATCATGGATTTGAAGTTGGATGTAGGAAATTCAAGTAAAAAAAGTAAGAAAGCTAAGCAATTGGCTAGGGAGGTGGCAAGTGGTAGGTAGGCCAATTTGGAATCCTTAACAAAAGGTAGGAAATGATTTTGCTATCATGGACTATGAGGGGGTTGGACAACCCTCATAAGCAGTTTGCCCTCAAACAATAGCTAGTAAACCAAAAAATTGATATCCTGCGCGTCTAGGAGGTTAAAATGTTTATGGGTAACTTGGTGAATATGGAAATTTTTATTTTGGCCTAGGGAAAATTTTTGTTATAGTGAAGCAGAACATGCTTCATGAGGTGTGGCAACCTTCTAGAACCCAAATGCTCGTAATGGAAGTCTAATCTATAGGTCAAAGTTCTATCTTATTACTGAGCATAGGATAGGAGATAAGAAATGGAATATTATTAATGTTTACGCCCCTAATACAAGAAATGGTAGACATATCTTATGGGAGGAGTTGTCAAATTTTATCTCTCAAAACAAGAATACCTTTTGTATGGGAGATTTCAACTCGCCCCTGTACCCTTGAGAGAAAATTGGAAGAATGATTGATTTTACTGATACTATGAAGGATCTAGCTAAATTTATAAATAATAATGATCTTTTGGATATGGAGATGCGTGGTGTGAAGTTTACATGGATAATAGAAAAGGGGTTGACCTAATCCAAGTTAGACTGGATAGACTTTTGGTCCCGACAAGGTGGGAAGAATTAACTTCCTCCTCTCTTACAAGACTACCCAAGATAGGTTTGGATCATGCCCCAATCCTTTTTAATTGGAAAGAAGATTCCTTGAGGGGCCAAGGAACTTTTAGATATGAAATTATGTGGCAATCCCATCCTAACTTTAGCTCCAGAGTAGCTAAATGGTGGGGTATAAGGATAGAAGGGATAGTGATGTATAGACTCTCTGTTAAGCTAGACAATGCAAGGAGAAATGTAGTGCCTTGGAAAAAAAGGTATTTCAGAGACATTTTTAGGACCAAGGTGGAGGTGGAAGAGAAGTTAGTTGAACTCCAGAAAGCTATGGGGGAAGGCATACCAACGGATAACATTATCCAGGATGAGGGGAAATATAGGAAACTTTCGAAGGAAACTTTGAGTAGAGAGGAGATTTACTAGAAACAGAGATCAAGGGAGTTATGGCTTAAAGTGGGGGATAGGAACACTACATTTTTTCATAGATTTGCTTCAATCCATAAATAGAGAAACACTATTGATATCATTAAAGATGACAATAATGTGAAGCTGAACAAACCTGAAGAGATAGGAAACTATGTGATGGCTTACTTCAGTAATTCTTTCAAGGAAGAACAAAGGGACTTCATAGAGGAGGATCGACAATGGTTGATTAAGACTATGCCCTTAGCGATCTTAGCTGAAGAGAATTAAGAGCTTGTGTATATGGTGATTGAGGAGGAAGTCCATAGAGGTCTATTTTCCATGAAAGCTTATAAATCCCCAAGTCTTGATGGTTTCCTATCGGCATTCTTTTAGCACTTTTGGGAGATTATCAAGTTAGATCCCCTTTGGGTGGCTTGTGACTTCTTTAGCACTGGGAAGCTTCTCACACAGCTCAATAACACTTTCATTGGTCTAATTCCCAAGGTGAAAGACCTAGTAGTTCTCTCTGACTTCAAACCAATTAGGCTTTGTAATACCACCTACAAGATTTTCTCTAAAATTTTGGTGAATAGGTTGAAGCCTCTGCTACATAAGTTCATTACGTAAACCTAGAATGGGTTTTTCCTAGGACAACAAATCCTAGATGCAACAATAACAATGCATAAAGTTTTGCACTCTATGGAGAAAAGTGGTAATCCTAGTATGGCCTTGAAACTGGACATCTCTAAAGCTTATGATAGGATCAATTAGACCTTCATGTATAAATTTATGGAAAGGATTGGCCTAAGTCAGAAGGTTATTAGAATGGTAAAATCAACGGTGGAAACTGTTAACTATTTTGTGATGGTTAATGGGTCTTCTTGGGGAAACTTTGGGGGCGGGGGGGTCTTAGGTAGGGTGAACCTATCTCTCCCTAACTGTTTATCATGGTGGCTAAAGTTTTGGGGAGAGTGTTCATGTGAATTTGGGAGGGGGTGATAGTCAAAGGGATTAAACCCGTGTCCACTTTACCTTCTAAAGTGATTCAACAATTTGTGGATGACACCTTCCTTAGTGAGGAGTCCTCGGTTGGTGAAGCAAGAGCTTGGAAGTCAGTGTTAGAGATATATGCTATGAATGCAGGATAGACGATCGATTTTGAAAAAAGTAAAATATTCTTCCTTAATACCCCTCCAAACCTACAATAAAGGATTGTTAATATTCTAGCCTGTAATGTATTTGAGTTACCAGATATTTGTTTGGGGGTCTTCCTTTAACTATGAAAGAGGTTAGTAATAACTTCTAGAATAACATTTTGGAAAGAATGGAGAAAAAGCTTATTGGATGGAAAGGTAAAAATCTAAGTAGTGCAAGTAAGCTACAACTTTTGATCTCCTCTCCCCAAGGATTACTAGTGTAATTCCTATCCTTATTTTAAATTACTCAATGTAACTTCCTTTGGTCAGGGGGAAGCGAGAAGATAAGAATAAACTTGGTTAGTTGGGATACAGTCTATAAACTTAAGTATAGGGGAGGATTGGGAGTTAGGAAGATGACTGATATGAATAATGTGTTTCTCACAAAGATGGGGTGGAATTTGATGAAGGTAGATTCTAATTGGTGTAATATTAGGAGAGCTAAGTACCCTGGTAATCTTAATTTCTCTCAATGTACCTAGAGAAATGATCTTCCTATGGGCTCTAAAATTTGGGGTAGCATCATGAGAAATAGAACCCTCCTGAAGGAGGGAGTAAGGTGGCTCATGGGGAATGGTAACTAGATCAATTTTTGGGAGGATCCATGGCTTATAGATTACCCTTTGTTAAAAATAAAGTTTGGGTCTCTCTAATATAACCTCCAAGATATGGGGGGTAGTATGGTTGCAGATTATATTGGGCCAAGAAGAAAATGGAAGAATATGAGGTTGCAACAGAATGATTTGATAGGAAGGGACCTGACTAATGAGCAAAATTCTTTGTTGGAAGAGTACATGATCTTTAAAAGAGATAGGACTGATGAGTTCATTTGGAGGGCCACCTTGGCTGGGGAATTTTTAGTTAAATTTGTCTGCAAGCTAATGTTTGATAAATCTCTTGAACCTAATGACTGAGGAAATTTTTGGTTTAACCATTTAATCCCAAAAATCAACATTTTTTGGTGGATCACTATCCATGGGAAAATTCTCACTATTGACAACTTGAGCAAGAGGGGGTTCCAAATGCCTAATAGATGTTGTATGTGTAAGAGGGAGGAAGAGAGCATCAAAGGAGAAAAATAGTATGGCAGATGGTATGGTGGTGATTGGCTTAAAGCTCGAAGGGCTAAGAGGTTGGAGGAATTTGAACACTCTACCAAATTTGGAGAGGGAATTAGTGAATAAAGAAATAAAAAATGATGAATCCTAGTCGGTTACTTTATATAGTGTTGTTGGGCTGGTGGGAATGAAATGTACTTGATGCCTATGTGGTAAGGAGAAAAGGCTTGGGTATGGCAATAATTATAACTCATGGCCCAAAAATTGGAAGTTTGAAATGGGGAATTTTTTAGTCATTTCCCTTTATGGATCATCATATGCCATGCTGAAAAAAGAATTATTTTTTAAAGATTTGTGTTATGTTGGGAATGATGGAAATGATTGGGGGATAGATCATGGCGTTTGACACGTGATCTTTCTCACCAATTTGGCAGGATTCATTATTACTATTAATTGTAATTATCATCTCTGTTTATGGGTTTATCTTTCTAAGAGTGAAGTATTTTTTAGGGATTGGGCTTTGAATAGAGAGACAGGAGAGAAAAAAATTACAGAGATGGGAGGTGACCTGATGCACATTGAACTGGCTATGATCGATGATAGTGTGAGGAAGCCCTTGGTCTAGTACTTATTGAAGGGTGGCGGTTTTGTCTCGTTCATGGAGGCTCTTAATGATCATGATGAGAATTGTTCTATGTAGTTTGTTAACTCATGGGAGAATCACAGAGTGACAATTCATGGTATCTTGTTTCACATTTTGGAGGAGGTGATTGCTATGGCGACAAGCTTAGCAATGAAGGGAAGAAAATGGCATAAGGTGAAATGGGTGACTGATGAAAAAAGCCCATAACATTTCTTTATGGAGGGTGAGGAACCAATTCGGCATAGAGGAGGTTTCATGAGGGAGAAACTACCTAACCCGTGGAACAAGGTTTCTCTGATTCTGATGAAATATCTTACCCTAGAAGGAAGCTCTCGATTTTTCTACAACTACCATTTTCCTCTTTTTAATCATTTCTAACACCGAGATTTTCTTTCACTTCCCTTCTTCTTGCTGCATGATCTTGAGGATATTGTTGCTGAGGTGAAAGATAAAATGAGAAGGGGGGTTAATTTTACTATTTTACATCATGGTTTAATTTTTAGGTTGTTCCAATTTCACTTTGCCCTGGTCCCCCCTAGGATTGTGGAAATTGATATTCTTGTTCACTCAAATCCCAGGCTCCAAATGATCTTCCTTAGGATTATAGGTCCTAGAGCCCATACCCCTCAATCCTCTCCCAGTGGGTCCCCAATAAATCCCTCCCCTAGGGGGAAAAAAGGAAAAGGTAAGGAGAAAATGTAGATAGAGTCAGAGGATGAAGGGAGGTGGGGGAAAGAGGAGGTCAGGGAGGTTGGCTATGTCTTAGGCTAAGAGGAAGTTAAAGGAGGGAGCCTCGTAGGAGGAGGAGTCTAATTCTAAGGATTCGAGCTACCACAAAAGAAGAATACATGTTACTTACCAAATTGAACTATTTTTGCCACGAATTTTGCACATTTTAAAGTATCAAATCATTCACCTTTTCAATTTATCTAAAATATTTATGCATATAATTATACATGTTACTTACATGACATTTTAATTTTACTTTAATAACTATTTCTAACTCCTACCATAGTGCATACTAAAGTTTCAAATTATCCTTTTAATATGTTAGAAATATTTATATATATAATTAAACTTGTTAGTTAATTGTCTTTTAATTTTAACTTAAATAATATTTCTAATTAATTAGATTTCACTTAAGTACTTGAAGTATTAAAATTCTAAATTCTTTGTGAATTACCATATTCAAACACTAACACAATATATTGACTCATTTTTCCTCAATTTCTATTAAAATCATTTAAAATATTATAAATAAATATAATAACTATTATACTAAATTTTATTTTTATTTTTCATTAGTTAGTGCATTCTAATAGTGCATATTCATTTGAATAACTAATACTATTAGAAATCTAAGAATAATTCAATTATAATTTACTATAACACTATAACTGTAAGTACATGCCAATACATGACACTTGTTAATATTGAAAATTATATGTATTATTAAAAATGATTTACAATATGTATATATGTTCAAAACCCTTGTCATTAAATATGCAATATTAACGAGCCCAAAAAAATGGGTCTTATAACACTAAACAAATTCTGCCAATTATAAGTGAGATATGTCATTTTTCATAATATAAATTTAATTGATGAAAATATGTAACCTTTTGAAATATTGAAATTATGTAAAACTAGTTGAATATAATCGGTTGATGTTTGGAAAACTAGTGCAAAGCAAGTAAGCCTCCAATGAGTACAGTTAGTGTCACGTAGTTGCTACCTGTTGTTATACTATAAAAAATGATTAAAGTATTGTTAAAGGAACATTTAGAGTATTACATTAATTAAAATTAAAAACTTGTTCATATAATTGACAATAACAAATTTCAAAGACAAGAACCTATAATAAAATGGTAAATTGTGAGCCTCTTATTGAAGAGTTCTTCTATTCAAACCTACTTGCACTTAATAAATAATAATAATAATTAATGTCTTAACTATATTTTGCAATTAATCAATGACAACTAAACTTCAAGTTAAATTTCAATAATATTTAACATCATCAATTATTATTTACTCATTAATTGATTTATATGTGTTACATCCATATCTTAATTAAGGCTCATTGAAAATTGATAATTGATAAGTCTACTATAGTGTATAATTATTTATAATAAAAAATATTGAAATCTTAAGAAAACATGATAATGATATATGTATGGAATATCATTTATTAAATATTATTAAATAATATATCTATTTTCTTTTGTAAACGTTAGACTTGATCTAATAAAATACATTGAAATGATTGAATATATTATTGAATAATATATTGACCTTTGAATAAATTCTAAACTAGTATAGATATCTTAAATAAATCTATCTAAAGAAATGCCGATAGATATCACTACAAAAATAATTATTATTTAATTTGCTAGATCTAAAATTATTTATATTTATTTTATTTTATTTTATTTAATGTTTTACTAATTTAAGCTTTTTATTTTAATTTTTTTAAAAATGGATGATTTATATCTACAAATATTATTTTAAATAGATATTTTATGTTCTATTTATCAAATTATTTTTAAAAGTGTATTCTATTTATAATAAGATTTAAACTTTTGACATGTAGATGGTTGTCAAATTTAACCTAGAAGAATAAAAGTTAACATTAACACGGTCACACCATCTCACTCTCCTGCCATTGTAGAATGCCTATCGGCATTAATTAGGAAGCTCTTTAT
This sequence comes from Cupressus sempervirens, assembly GCA_028749045.1. NCBI lineage: Eukaryota > Viridiplantae > Streptophyta > Pinopsida > Cupressales > Cupressaceae > Cupressus > Cupressus sempervirens. The sequence continues at coordinate 726,374,087 of CM053792.1, forward strand.
AAATTTTAGTTGCATGGATAATTAAGACTCTACACAAATTTGTTAATTTATTTTGAGTTATCTAAAATATATTTATTTATACTTATTATTGTTTCAATAAAATTATCATAAAACTACTTACATAATTCAATATAACAAAATATAATTTAAAATTCTGATATAAATAGCACCTTACACAAATAATGTACAAGATTCATTTGGCTAGTAGAACAAGTTTAATTTCTAAACAAGTTTCTAACCACTAATAGAAAATTTAAGTAAATTTGGAAATTCTCACTTCAAAATAAAATATTAGAAAAAAAATTAATATTATAAACTTTAACCAATATAAATCACATAGACAATAAATTCACACCTAGTTAGTGACAAGTTTAATAATATTTATTTTTTCTCTTATATAAAAAGCCTACAAAAAGAAGTAATTAAATATATATACATAAAACATATTTAATAAAAAATAAAAAATTATAACTTTTATACCTCAACATGATATCTTGTTTTAAACAAAATACTTGAAATTTAGATTATATTCTTGAAATTTTCATCATCTACAAAAAAAACTAAAAAATTTCAAAAAATATTATAAGTTATTTAATGTAGTAATAATTTTGAAAACAAGAATGACTCACAAAGAGCCCATCTAGGATCAAGTCTTGCACTCAAAGAGGTTTAAGGCACACATAGGCCCGTATCAAGTACCTAAAGCATGATTTTGGATGACTTCCATAAACAAACTTTTATACATAAATATAATTTTAAAGAACTAAATACACATAACAATAGTTTTGATACATAGTTTAACAAGTGCCACATAATCACATATATTTTCTAATTTGTCAAGTTTAATTCTTGAAAAAATAACTTAATTTAAATTGTTATTTATATAATTTATAATAATATTGAATATGATATATATGAACAATTAGAAAGAATACAAAGATTTAAAAAATATTAATAGTGGAAAGCATCAAATATGTGGAGTTACAATCATGTTGAATACAAGGCTCTCACTAGAATAAATGATAAAATTAATATTATATTCTAGATGCAGCTCAATATTTAATTCTTATAAATAAATCTCAATTTACATTAAAACCTTTTCAAAACATTATTGTAAAATAATAATAATACATTATACCATTTTAAAACGCTTATACATTATACATTATACATTATTGTAAAACGGTTGCTCGAGGAGGTTCAAGATGATGATGCCATGTTTATTCGTTGTATGGCCATTTTCATGGTCATCCCCCTGTGATAGATATGACAATGTCGGTTCTCTGCCGTGGCTAGGAGTTATGCATTCCGGCTATTTTTCTCAGCACCCTATAGTAAGCGGTATTTATAATTTCTCTTTTTCCTCCTCTAAAACTCTTTAGCGTTTTTTCTGCTACTAGTCACTTTCATTGTGCTTTCTTTTCTTTTAGGATCATTTTTGCTTACACTAGATGTAAATCTTATTTAATTTTCCTTTTTCCTTAAAAAACTCTGTGACATATTTTATTCCAAACGTTTCAGAAAATAGTTAGAGAGAAGTATTTAGGAAAAATAAAAATTAGTTCTTTAAGTCTTATTTAGGGATAAGCAAATATTTAGTATCTCTGATTTTAAAATTAGAAAATAAGAAACTGGAAATTGTATGTTTTTTCCTTTGCATTTTGTAACCTGAAAACAAAATGCCCCATGTGCATCAGGGGAAGATCGAATTTCATCCATTGAACACGTGATTGCTACAGAGAGACTGATAAAAATGATGCTTGAAATCTATTTCTTGCAAAAAGGGACTACAAAAAAATTATCAATAAAATTCACTGACATTAAGCAGAAGAGAAGGTAATGCCAAAAAAGAAATTATCATCCACATGGACAATCCTTACAAAGTCATACAAATATTCCAAAGAGCCCTACAACTACACTTTGCCTGCACAATAGCATCTCGACTCATGGATCCTCTGTGATTTAATCAATCAAGCAATCTTATAATGAAAGGAAAATGTAGACATAACAAATATAGTGAAAAAAAATTCTTAAGATTTGCAATACTGAAGAAATTGCAGGACTTAGCTTTTGGTCTGTCCAAAGATTTGTCATGGAAGTCGTTACATAAATGAAGAGTTAGAACACTGCAAATCTAAATCGAAAATATCCTGCGTACATAGAAATGAATTTGAAACTCAATGAAACACAACGAAGCAGCCAGAGGAGTGGAGTAAGACCCCAATAGTATTATGCAATGAATGTGGAGAAAATTAGTATAATTTTTTTTGAAAATTATAAAATGTGTATGTAGACTTTAGTGTAATAAAAATAATTTATAAGTAATAAATTAAGTTACGTATGATCGGTCAACCAAAATTCAAGCAATAAGTAATTAAGGAATTTCAATTACATTAATATTTGTCTATCTGCAAGTACTAAAAAAGTAAATACATGCAACAATTATTATGACGTAAACATTTAAAATTACAAAAAGAATCTAGTTTTACTCATTTTTTGTTATGTAAAATAATTAAATTGCATCTACTAATTACATTTAACTTACCGTTAACTTCTTTATCTCTTTTGATGTAGAGTAAGATTTTACTAATTGTTGAATTTGATCATTCTGCAAAATAGAATTATCCAATGATATTATGGCTTTCTATAAATTTGAAAGATAAATCTATTTATTAGTGAGAGGCTTAGTCACATAAAACCCTTTAAATTTGTCAATGATCATTAAACCATGAGGCTACCCTTAATTTTTGTATTGGTTCTAAATTAAAATCTTTACTTATGAACTATTTTCTCGATTTCTAGGTTTTGGATATGTTAAAAGAATTATTAGTTTTAACATTGATACTAAAGGGAATGGTCTTTAGCACTAAATCAAGTTGAACACTAATTCTTAATCAAATTGAATAAATAGTTCAAGTAATATTTTCGTAGGAACTATTCATTTTTAAAGAATAATTAATATATTAAAAAATTAATAAGAAATAAATTTTTAGGATTTGAAATTATTAAATAAGTTTAATTACTTTAAGAACAGTAGTATTCTTTCAAATAATAATTAAATCAAAATATAATACACACATTTGATAAAGTCCACCAATATGCTTGAACATATCTCTAAGTGTGAGAAACATAGGTCAATAAAATCCAAGCTAGATTGACAAATTTAGTTATACGCAGAAACCTAAATATTATTTTTTCTCTAATAGAAAACCATATTATATCCTAATCTTAAATTGAATAAAGCATTGGATACTTTTGGAAAAAGAGGGGTAAAAAATTATTAAGACAAGAAGGATTACAACAAGGAGCTCTTTCCTGACAACAAGTTCATCAAATTCTTGCACTAGCTCAAAGGGAAGCTACCCGTTATCAATAATATTCTAGCCCAAAGCATGGCTTGAAGCACATTTGGCCAAACAATCAACAACTCTGTTCCATTCATTAGGAATGTAAGTAAATCTAATGAACTCAAGAGAGGTACAAAAGAGATGAGTCTAATTAACAATAGTGGCTAGCTACCAACTAACATCCTCAAGCTCTTGCAAGGAAAGCAAGTTCACCACCACTTGGGAGTTAGACTCATAGATAATCTTGTACCACACTATTCCACAACATATAAAATGGCCTAAGCCTCCATGAGATTGTTGGTGTAGTCACCCTTATGCACTAAGAAAAATAATTTAACTTCACTAGAACCACAAAAAGTGACTCCCCTAATACTAGCAGGGTTTGGATTCCCCCAAGGAGAACCATCAGTGTTAATTTTAAGAACTCCATGAGGAGGAGTCCACTGCCCCTCTCGATTCACCCATCCTTTCCTCTATTGTCGAGGCTACTTGGGAACTCTTTGATACCATTGAGCTACAATCCATCCTGAAGATGAAAATTGAGGCCATTGCATATAGCAAGATCAACCAGATCCATACCCCCATCTAGCATACACTTCACTTGAATAGTTTCCTAAAGAGAATGTGAGATCTTCCACCAAAGATGCATAACACCAATCTAAAAATCTTGGAAGATTCAATGATTCCTCTCTAGCTAGATATGCCACAAAATGAACGATAGGCCAACAATCTATGTAGGATTGAGAGGAGAAGATTGGGAGGGAGCACTGTCCAAGAAGGCCCAGAACTCAGGCAAAGAGGAAGCATGCCTTAAAGAGCAACCCCAAGCACTCCATTAGAGGTTCCATAACTAAGTAGAAAAGGAGCCATGGAAGAACAGATGGGAGATAGACTACTCCCCATTACCACACAAAATACAATAAGAGGGACCCTGAAATCCATGTTTACAAAGATTATCCCATGTAAGACAGTGGTTGTGAGCCATTAGCCACATGACAAAATTGCACTTGGACCAAGAAACTTTATTCCAAACTTGCTTCCACCAAAGGACCTCAGCATTCCCAAATAATTTTCTAGTTATCTCCTGATACCCAACAGATACTTGATATTTAAGAAAACAAGGTAACTCCTCAAGCCAAAACATTTAGTCCTAGCAAAGAGGAACGCTCTCTAGAGGCCAAAATCTTAGAAATTTGTAAATGATCTACCTATCTACCTCTAGGAGGCCAATCAAAAGAGTGCTTCCATTTGTAACCAACAATAGATCCCAATTGATAAGGAGACTTGTAATGAGCCACTTTATCCCATCTAGCAGCATGAAAGAAAATACAAAGAGTTTGAAGATGAGGGTACATGGATAATATGGATGGGAATCCATCCCAAGCATCAGACCAAAAAAAAGCCTTAGATCCTCCCTGACATGTGTAGAAAAAACCTCTCTTGACCAACACAACACTAGCCTTCAAAGTATGTTAGACCATAAAGCCAAACCTTCAAGAGGAAGTGTAGAAATAGAGCAAGGACCAAAACCACAAAAATATTGATGGGTGATAATATGATCCCAAAGTTGACATTGTCCATGGCACCATCACCAATAAATCTTAGCAACCAATGTTTGACTACTCAAGAGATCTGATTGAAGACCAAGACCATCCTAATTTTTAGGCCTACAAACAGTCTCCTAGCTAATCAAACTCCATTTAGTACTACACAAATTACCAATCCAAAGGAATTGTCAAAAAAGAGCATCAAACTTCTTTGGAAAGTAAACAGGAGTAGCCTGAACCATACTTCTATAAGTAGGAAGAGATTAAATAATAGATTGAAGAAGAGTGACCTAAGCAGTAGTAGAAAGCCATCGACAAGTCCAATGATTCACTTTATCCTTAAGCTTGGTAATTAAATTTTGCTAGAAGAGTTGTGGCTACCTAGAAACAATAATAGGAATGCCAAGATAAGTCAAAGAAAGCAACCAAATCGAAAACTACATGATATGAACAATTCTTTGCTAGATAGAATTAGGAGTGCTAAAAAAGTAAATGGAATATTTGTGCTCATTAAAAATATCTAGAGTATGTCAAAAGGGTTCATCTTCCTTTAGCCTAGCAAGACTTGCAAGAGTAGAATCATCAAAAAATTGAAGGTGAGAAAGAGTACATAAACCATTATCCCCCCTACCACCACTAAATAGAATTTTGGGACACCTGATACTTAATGAATCTACCCAAGCCCTCATCCATGATGATGAAAAGATAGGGGGAGAGAGGATCACCCTAGACTAGACTTCTAGAGGCATCAAATAGTTGGGAAGGTTGACCATTAAGAAGAACTGAAAAAGTGGCAAAAGTAACACAACTCATAGTCCAACTCACCCAGTTAGAGCTAAAGCCAAAGGTAAGAAAAATATTCCGTAGGAAACTCCATTTAACTCTATTGTAGGCTTTAGCCATATCCATCTTAACAAAAATTGACTACTCCCTTGAACTAGGCATAGGGTGAATAGCCTTAGTAGCAATAAGGTCATCCCATCCAAAATTTATCTTCCAACAAAAGAACCACCTTGTTCCTCTTAGATAATAATGGGGAGCCACTTTTTAATTCTCTTAGCAATCAACTTAGTAATGACTTTCTAAACCACATTACATCAGATAGTTGGTCTAAAAAACTCCAATTAATTAGCCCCCTCTCTTTTTGGAATAAGAGTCAGGAAAGTAGAATTCAATGCCTGAAGCATATGCTTGCTAGAATAGGATTCCTTAACCAACTCCAACAAATCATGATTAATGATGTCCCAAAATTCTTGAAAGAACTCAACTACAAAGCCATAGGACCAAGAGCCTATCCCTTAGGCATGCCAAGGACCACCTCCTCCAACTCTTCTAAAGAGATCAGTCACATGAGATAATCATTCATTTATTTGGTAATAAGGGAAGGAATACAAGACAAAATAATATTTTCTTCATCATTAGCTAGAGGAGAATCCTTAGAGAAGAGGGTAGAAAAGTGCTGAGTAGCCTCTTTGAACAAAGTTGACAAGGAAGTTAGTTGGATACCTTGAGAATTAACCAAGGAAGAGATATTTCTTTGATTCTAGTGAGATTGCATAGTTTTATGGAAAAAAATAGTGTTCCTATCACCTTCTTGGAAACAATCAACTCTATCCTTTTGCTTCCAAAAAATTTCCTCTTGAAGTTCCCATTCTTCTAGATCTCTAGAAGCTAGGGATTCAACCCTTCCAAGATCCTCTGAGAAACCTTGATTTATAATCTACTTGGTGATGACATCAAGTTCTTCTTGAGCAAGCCTCTTCATTGAGTGAAGTTTCTAGAAACATTGTCTATTCCATATCCTAAGCTACCTTTTAACATATTGAAGCCTTTTATAAAATGAAAACATAGTATTACCATATGCATGAGTGCCATCTCTCCATTAATATAAAACAAGATCATGAAGAGAGGATTCATGAAGCCACATCAACTAGAACTTAAAAGGTGGACGCTTCAGAATTAAAGCTCCAATAGCAAAAAATTTGAGTGGCCAATTATCAGAACCCCTCTATTCTAGAATTTCCAAAGAGAGAGTAAGGGTGCTGCTATCTTGAAAACAAGAAACAAGAAACAAGAAACAAGAAATCTTTCTACACATTTTGAGATAGCATCAGCCCCAATCCTTCAATTATTCCAAGTATAGAGACCATTAGAAGGCTTAACATCAAAGAGGTGCAAAAGTGCTATGTGGGTAGAAGAAGGCCCCAATCTAACCAAGCCACCTTGCTTCTCCTCTAGACTTAAAAAATGAATTGAAGTCTCCTGCTAACACACAAGGATGAAAAGGGTGACAATTTCTAACATACTGAATATGCCTCCAAATTTCCTCCTTTTCCACAAAATCAATAGGTGCATACACATTAGTAATCATGATTACTTCTCCTAAATCCAAACCAAAAGCCATCGTAGAGAGAGCTAAGCAAGAAGACACCAAGCCAAGGGGATAAAATTTTGTAGATCCCAAAAGATAGCCAAACCACTAGCATTGCCCATAGCCCAAAAATACTCTCATTGCCCATGAGTCCAAATACTAGAGGCATATCGGACCATAGACTTCATAGACAACTTAGTCTCTTGGATACAAAAAAACATTAGGAGAATGATCAACCACCAAATTCTGAATATCCTTTTGTCTAGGGGTTCTATTCAACCCCCTAACATTTTATGAGAGAATAATAATAATTGAGTAGAATGGGGAAAATGAGCATACAATGGTTTCGCTGACCTAGACTCTATTAATATATATCATGTGAGTTTAATCTTCTGTTGGTCCATTTTGTGCCCACTCCTTAGAGGAGGAGTAAAGAAAACCCAATTAAAGGGTCTATGCATCAACCCTAAGGGGAGAGGAGGCCCCTTACCCTTACTAGATGCTAGCACATCCTTAACCAAGTCTACTAGAACAATATTGTTATCGTCTGACACCACAAGTGTCACCAAAGCATTTGGCATAGGAGCTATAGGGACCTCATAGTTCTAATGTACCACAATCTAGGATGCCCCACAAGTTTCATTAGGTGAAAGTCTCTCATCTAGGCAAACTAGGTCAGAAGAGATACTAGGAGGAATACTCTCCTCTAGAACCATACTATCCAAAAAATCAAAGCGATTAAAACTCAAATCAAATAATCTATCTTTCAAATGCCTTTTCTGACCACACTCCTTAGCTTGTGGGCAAGCAGGGGTAAGTCCATCCTTATCCTGCATTTGAGCCTTTCCCTTTCTTGTAGCATCTAGCTAATTCTTCCCTTTGGTTTTATTATCCATTTGAGCTTGTCCTTTCCTTACAAAAACTACCAGACCGCCACCATTAGCAGCCATAGAACCATCCACTCCTTTGGAAGTCAAGTTGTGAGTACATTGATGCTGTAAATGACCATACTCATGACATATCTAACATGGGAAAGGGAGGGGTTCATAATCTAACTATTGCACCTAGGAAGAAGCCCCAAGACAAACTTCCAAAGAATCTAGTAATTGGTTATTCAAATTAATTTCAACACAAATTCTAGCAAAAGAAATAACTTTTTTTAATCATGGGATTGATGTGCAATCACAATTGGATTTTCTAGAAAAGTAGCAATTAGATGGAGGATGTCTTCTCGTTAGCATTCCAAGGGAAGGTGAGGCAAGCAAACCCAAACTAGCACTATTGAGGGGAGATCCTTAGTAGAATTAAATCTTGAATGTCATGGTTTGACAAATAACCCCACATAGTTGTAGAAATAAGACCCTCCTTCAAAAACATGATCATGATTAGACATGCATGAGAATACAATAAAAAAATAGTTCTTCCCAACTAACATGATCTCCATATCTCTTTTCACCTACCATGAGTGATGGATCCATCCCTCAAGAGAAGATAAAAAAATCCAGATTCCAAGAAATTTGCATATCAAAGCATGCTTGGTCCAATATTCAATGTCCTCCATCATCACCATTGGAGGAATAACCAGAACAAAATGATAATGGCTATAGGAAAAACAACCATTAACTTTTTTTATCTTGGAGCTCTCCCCTAAATAAAATGATTCAGATCTCATTGCAAAATCATAGGCCCTACCATGCAAACAATAAAAAACCCCAATCAAAAATTGTCTACAAATGCTCTTTGAAATCTAGAACCCACACTAACTTTGTCTAGTAGCCATCAATCCAAAAAAAATAGGGAATAATATTAGCAAAAAGGGCAAACAACAAGCATAGGCTGGGATTGAGCCCTAGCCCAACTGACATTGCTTCTCATCACTCTCCACCCAAATATTCTAGAACACATTATGCTCTCAAATTCATTTACTATTAGAAACTTCCAACATTCCAAGCATTGGATACCCAGTTCAACCTCATTCTTTTAGAAAATTGACATAATTCACAAATATATATATATATATATATATATATATATATATATATATATATATATAATACATGAGGTAGAATCCGATCATGGACATGCCCATAAACCAAACTACTAAACCATACTATCAAAGTCATTCAAATAAAGAAGATGAAGGTTATCACATGTATACTAAACATAACATACTCAAGAAAACCAAAAATAAAGAGGAAAACTGGGAACCATGAGAGAAGAAGAAACTGACTCAAAAAGTATAGAACTAGAATTAATTCTTGATATGATTAGAAAATTGACTAAAGTAGAAAATGTTTGAATTTGATATGTCTACCTCCACAGGCATGTTCTTTCAAATCTTTATTCTTAGTAGATGAGAATGAAGGCTTTGATGAAAAATGATCTACCCTAGGTATATCGCCAATAGCAAGAAAGGGCAGAAACTCATTATGTGTAGATGGATCCATAGTACTGATTTTAGGAGTTCTTGAAAAAGTTGGAGGAAAATTATGATTCCCATCATGTAAGAACACCACAAAGAATATTGCATTAACATGAGCATGTTGTTGATTGCAGACATAAGATCTGTGAAAAAATATTAATCACAACTTTAATATTTTTGCTCAGCACTAACTATTGCTGAGTGCTAGTTTTGCTCGACACCTTAAGGAGCCGAGTGGCAGGAGGGTGTTGAGTGAGGTTGGCACATGAAGAAGTTGAGCGAACTCGGCACATGAATGGAAAATTGACACCAATGAATGCCAAGTGAGCTTGGTCACCATTGCAGGGTGAAGCTTAGTAGAAATGGATGCCGAGCAAGCTTGGCAATAACAAGAAACTTCTACCAAAGAAAATACCAAGTGGCTAGTCTTATAATGTGAATGTTACCACCATTAAAAACCAAAGAGCCAAAGCTTGGGGCTTTCAAAAATGAACTTCTTAAATGCAATAAATAGAGGAAGAGCAATGGATTCAAGTATGCCTACTTTCTTTCTATTCAACATTGATTAAAAATGTTAAAAAATTTGGGAGCATTCGGCTACAACCAAAAAACCCTAAACTAACCCTAAAACTTCAAATTGGTAAAACTTCAAACTTCAAACTTTAAACTTGTAGCTCTAATGGCTACATACATGAATGCCTAAAGCAATCACTACTTCAACAGGATGAATCAAACAATAAAAAACTTACAAAATAACCAGCAATGAACCATGTGCAACTACAAGCACAAAATAAACAAACTTCCTTCTATCTCTTCAATGACTAGATCTATTGATTGCTTACTTTCTTCTTCCTTCTTTGCTCTTCTCTGCAAATTCTTAATTTTCTCAACTGGCTGGTCAAATGAATACAGATCATTCCTTTTGCCTTACTGGCAAAACATTTTCCCTTTCATTTTCAGATTTAAAAACTCACCTACCACATTCAATTTTCTATCTGTTGTGTAGGCCGTCAGAGGTGGTAGGTGGACGTTTGACTCTAGGGGCAAATGATTATATGCCTTGAATATTTCAACAAGATCACGGTGAAGTTCTATTTTTCAAGAGAGAGTCATGAGTAAAATAAAAATCTGTTGTGTTAAAAGCCAGTTTAACATTATCAAATGCAAAAATATAAGTTGTTTTATCTAAGAGAAAATCATGGTTAAATATACCTCCAACAAAATCATTGCCTTTTCAAAGGCTATACTGTAATAATTCCTTATGTAATAGATCTTTTGGCACAACCTTTGGTAGAATACACATCTCACAAATAGATTTCACAAGCACAAGAGATTCAGTGAGATAAAAAAATATTAGAAACAAATATGGAAACTACCTCCCAAGGATGGATAACTCGCTGAGCAATAGGAGACATAACCTCCTCACCAATAATATAATGAGCAACCCTTTTGCATTGTAGACAACAAAATTTAAAGAGTTTTTCCAGATCCTTATCAAAAACATGGTGAATAAATGGATGAGCCTTCTTCCAGATGGGGATAATGATCCTAATATTCAAAAGTCTATATTCCATTTTTATGTGAATGCAGACAACAAAATCACCAGAATTTTGAACTCAAAGCTAAACTACTCTAGGCAAAGATGAAATTGAACTCATTGTTTGGAAGGATTAGAGAAGAAAATATGAAACTTGGATAGAATAGAGAACACCATGCCAATTTATAGAGAAAGTTATAGCATGAAGAAGATAGTCAAATACATTCAAAATAAGAAAGAATCTTCAACAACTCTTTTCCACTTAAATAAGATCACACACCCTAAAGTGGAAAAGAAATGGGCGCACATATCCAAGAATATGTTTGGGTCGATCAAAATCGACACCCAAATTAGAAATCTAATTTGCAAATAGAATACATCAAAGGGGAAAAAAAAAAAGGAAAAAAAAAGAGAGTCAAATATGATTCTTTTTCAGATTTGGAAAATACAAAATATACAGCTCATGAAGATCAAATGTTGAAAATTTTCAAAAAGTTTCATTTTCGCTTTCATTTTTTTGAAACTTAGTCAATGGTGCAATTTGTAGGGAGGATAGCTCTATCCTCCCTCAAAACTGTAAAGTTGACCAAATTTTCTGAAAATTTTAACAATTGATCTTCATCATATGTATAGTTTGTAGTAAAAAAACAACAAAAAGTTTAGAAAAAAATCATTACCAAAAGAAGTTTAACTTTATTTTAATTTTAGTAGATTTTATCATTAGCCAGTACCATATGGAATTACATAATCCTCTAAGAAGTCCATGGAACATCTGCGAGATACTCTGTAAAATGTACTTGATTTTCTAATTTTGACAACTTCTAGATTTCAAAGCCTCGATAAAAAATAATGACTACCCTTCGATATGAATATGGGAAATATGAAGGGAAATAGGAAGTTGAAGACCATGGAATAGAGCAGAGGCTTCAGCCCTATTATTTGTACCAAGTGGAAGCGGGATAGATTTTGCTATAATGATTTCTCCATTCTTATCTCTAATACAGATACTTGCTCTAGATACACTCGAATTACCATGTGAAGCACCATCAAAGTTTAGCGGCATGAAAGACGTGGCAACAAACATTTTGATTTAGTTTATTTTCTATCAACTTTTAGTTTGAACTGGAACAGATTTCTTGATGTTTCTGGAAGTTTTAACCATGCAACAATTATAACAACTCATTATCCCAAGAGGTAAAGGTAGACGAAACACAACCAATTCTAGAGATATAGTTGTTAACACCATAAATGGAAGAGATAATACGTTCCTGAACTTCTAAAGATTTATCACATATGAAAATTCTCTTATTTCTGTCCCACCACGAAGACCAAATAAAAACTGTGGGTACAATAAACTAAATGTAAAAAAACAATGATTTAGGATACAAAATTGGCCAGGTTTCAAGTAGGTCCCAGATCAAATTTATAACTGACGCTTGGTAGGCCGAATGGCTTAAACATCATACAATAAGCTTAATTTCTAGACTAAAAGTGTTAAATAGTCAAAATTGACTTTTTTTTCCCAAGCTTAATTCTTTCCTTAGCGTGTGATGTTTAAAGGTCGCCAATTATAATTAAATTAACTGCCAACAATCGTAAGAAAAAGGACAATATAAGAAGAGATGATCCACATCGTGTAAGGTTGATTAACAAAGGACATAGTTGAATGGATTCATAATGTTTAGTTTGGATAATTTGTTACTTGTAAGAAATCTTTCCTTAAACGAGCCAACACGTGGAGGCACCACGTGCGACCAGTAGAATTTCTCTGCCTGATGAGGAAAAAGTTCTGATCTCTGTGAAGAATAGTCTGACAACCCAATTTCACTAAATACCTACCTTTCAGAGATGGGAGCCAAGTAATATTATCTTGCTGATCAGGTAGAAATACTAGTCTTTCATTAAGGATATTCTGTAACAAAGCAGTTTTCTCAATGGAAATGAGGGGACACGAAATATATTTCCAACGCACTTTACCTGATTCAATATCCACTCAATCTATGTAATGATCAAGTTTTATGCACCATGAATCTGAAGCAGCCTGATATACGCCTTTAAAAGCATCTACTAAGCAAATCGGTTGGAATCCATTCCAAGAGTCTAACAATTTTTTTTATTATTACCACCTTTATGAACAACCTAAGAGATACATTGGGTGATAATATGTCATGACCCCATAATAAATTTCCACATTTCTGAACCAAAGGGTGGGTCAGCGACATTGAATATTCTACCGGACTCCACAAAGTCCAAATATTTGGCTCTCGTTCATAAATTCCACAATGAATTTGGCCTGTCATATAATTGTCAAACTAATTTGGCCCCAAAATCAAAATTACATTTTGTGAAATACAAAACATCCGTTCCACCATAAAATTTATCTTCTATCATATCCCAAATAGACACCAATCTAATGCATCTCTTCTCATCTAGATTCTATAAGAAATTTATGAAAATCTTGTCAATTTGTTTAATGATAGAATATGATTTTTTGAGGACAACAATAAAGTAGTTCGGAATAGCTGCTAAAAAAAGATTGAATAAATGTCAAGTGACGAAGAAAACAGAGCCACCTAACTTTCTGAGTAGCAATGTTTGCCTTAAAACGATCTAAAATACTCGGCCAATATTGGGCTTTATTAGTATCCATAAAAAGAGGTATACCAAAATAAGAGCTACGTAGTTGTGCTTCTTGAAAGCGTAGAATACTAATGAGTTTAGTCTTCAAAAGTTGATCAATATTGAAAATGATAACACAAGATTTAGAAAAGTTAACTTTTTGATGTGAAACTAGCTGATTGTCCTGTAACACTTTCTTGACATGATTAATTTCTTCCAAATGGGCTTGACAAACAAGGAGAGTGTCATCAGCGAAAAGAGAATGACTGGAGGAGAATTCAGTGTTGGGAATAAGAATGCCTTTTCATAAACTAGCAGCCTGATATTCAGTTAACGAACGAGTTAAAGTTTCTACCATATCAACAAAGAGAAAAGGCAACCGATCTCCTTGATGAATGCCTTGAGATCCATTAAATGGAGCTGTGTAAGAATCATTCAGATGGATACTGGGAGTTTAGTACCTTTGACACAACACAAAACCCATTTACAATTTCTCAGAAAATCCAAATCTACGTAACACTCTGAAGAGGAAAGATCACTTATCTTTGTAGTAAGCTTTCATTATATCCAACTTAATGACACATGCAGGTAACTGAAATTCTTCAATGGAATGCAAGCCAACAAAGCACCATCGATAGTCTCTCCCAAGAAAAAAGCCACATTCTTTGAGAGAAATAATATTATAGATTAAGAGTTGCAGCCTTAGATAATAAAATCTGGAAAAGAGGCTGAAGATTTAGCTCTAGGGATCGGGACAATATTAGTAGCATTAAAATGAGAGAGAATTGATCCACTCTTCCTACATTTTTAAAGAGCAAGCAATTGATCAAAACCAAAAAAGTCCCAAGTGTTCTGAAAAAAGAGTGTCGTAAAACTGTCTGTCATTCGGTCAATACAGATACTCAAGTGGACACTATATTTTATCGGTTTATTTTATTGCTCAGTCAACTCTAGCATCACTTGGCATAAAATTCAATTTCATTAATCTTATACTTTTTTTCTTGCTCAAGTCTATTTCTTCTAGACTTCAGTACAACTATCTTCTCCACTTAAGTTATGATCTAAACAATTACTATATACTGTTAAAGTCTAACCAATCAAGTGTCTATTGTAGTTTCTCACAATTCAACCTTTCTTCTAGGTCTTTTGTCATGTCGTTCTTCTCATATTCTCTTCATCAGTTATTTTGATAAGACACTCTAGTCAGATGAAAATTATATTATCAATAACGGTTGATATCAATGCCAACATAAAAATTGTCTCAACTGTAGTTTCAACAATGGTCAACATCTATCTCACTATTAAATAAGTATACCACTATTGCCCTTTCATAGCCTAGGCTTTGATCCAAACTATCCTCTAGATTTTCTAACTAATCTCCAATTTCTAGAAGAGCAAGACTTTTATCTAACAATTCCAATATGTATACTTCTTATGTTTGTTTCTACTTAACATTCTTAGACATAGGGATTTTTCTACCTTTATAATTTTGTGAGCTCACCAAAACACCTTTCTTACAATCCTTCAAGGGCTAGGGAGATGAAAGAGGAGATTTTAAAGACAAAAATGAAGCTTTCCTATAAGAGCAAGACTTTTGCATTAATTGTTGTTGCTGATCCACAAGTTGAAATTATCTTACTAGTAAGGTTTTTAAATAATAGGTATTCACCAAAATCCTTGAACCACATATTTTAAATAGGATAAAAAAAATTACTCTTAATTTATGGAGGTGGAGAACCAATATGTTTAGAGATAAATACAGGAAGAAAAAGCATAAGACTTTTGAATGAAAATTTCAAAAATGATTTATTATCCTGTTGAGTCCTGTCGCCAGATTGATGAACCTCCACTATCTTTAAATAATTATCCCTATTCCTTGGAGATAAACTATGTAAAGGAATTTTCTCCCTAAGAGTGCATAAGTCAAAAGTTAACAACCCAATTGGGATTTGACCCTTAGTTGGAATAATAATACAACAAAATCTTCACCATCACACTATATAGTAAACTAATTTTAATGGTGAATAAGGAATAAATTATTGAACATATAAACTACCAACATATAATTGTTTGGTTCTCCACTATTGACATGCCATTACTACTAGGCTGTATATGTTATATAATATATACTGAAGGTGAGAGTTTTGAAGGCTTTAGTTTAATAATCGATGAAAAACTATATGTTTTAAAAATTATATCCTTAATAACTCCTCCCTTCCATATATATTATATAATATAAATAAGCTAGTATAAGATAACTGGTAAACATATTTTTATCAAGTACATGAGTTGTTCATAAAAATTTAAAAATTAAGAACACATTGCTAAAACAATAATCTTCACTATGAATCTCTATAAATAATTTTTGAAAGAAATAGGAATCTCTATAGATAATTTTTGAAAGAAATAAAATTTTTATGGACCAATTTGAAATATCTTTACCATCATAAGTGACAGGATTTAAATAGAGAACAATAGATGCAATAAGAAGAAATACACAACACCAGATTTATCTTGGTTCACCACAATAGTAGCTATGTCCAGACTGCAGCGTATTAGATTAATATGTAAAAAGATTGTTACAAAATGCGCATGAGCAACATATAAAAAGGGCTCCAATAATATTACAAATGAAGAGTCTTTGGAAACCAAGAAACTCAATTATCGAAGGGAACAATGATGTGACTGTTAGCCTTCGCAATATCAACAAACTCCCACCTGAAGGACAACCAATGCTATAACTGATCACCCAATACCCTACTCAAAGAATGATCTATCTTTTCTTCACAAGCCCAAGAGAAGTTCTAGCACATTCGAACTTCTCTTTGGCAACAAGCTTCATGAATATATCAGCCAGATTGATCTTGGTGTCAATCTTGACAACATTCAACTTGCCCTCTTCGACTGCATGATGAACAAAGTGAGCATGTGCATCAACGTGCTTAGAGTGACATTGTGATGACTGATTATGTGCCATGAAGATCGCACTATGGTTGTCACAAAATAGATTATATTCACTTTGATGAACTTTTAAGTCACCAAGTAACCGCTGAAGCCAAATCATTTCCCTTGCACCTTCAGAAAGAGCTAAGTATTTAGCTTTAGTTGAAGAAAGAGCAATGCAATGTTGCAATCGTGAAGCCGAACTAATCATAGCTCCAGAAAATGTGAAGTTGTAACTTGTGGTAGACCTTCATTTGTCCAAGTCTCCAGCAAGATCAAAATTAGTGTAACCTTGTAGTTGAACTTTGTTTTCGCCAAAACATAAGACATAATCTGAAGTACCTTTTAGATACCTTAGTATCCATTTGATGGCTTCCCAATGACCTTTTCCTCCATCTTCTAGCTATAAAAAAATGTCACCTTTGCCAACTATTTCACAGGATTTGTTGTCTCCAAGAAATACTTCTCCAAATGCTACTTCATGTATGGATTGTTTCACAAATTACCATGAAGGCCAATTTGGAGAAGTATTTCTTGGAGACAAAAAATCCTACGAAATAG
This sequence comes from Cupressus sempervirens, assembly GCA_028749045.1. Lineage (NCBI taxonomy): Eukaryota > Viridiplantae > Streptophyta > Pinopsida > Cupressales > Cupressaceae > Cupressus > Cupressus sempervirens. Next base: position 726,391,434 of record CM053792.1, read on the forward strand.
TTGGCAAAGGTGGCATTTTGTTATAGCTAGAAGATGGAGGGCAATGGTTGTTAACAGATGTTCTCCATGTTCCCAAATTAAAGTGAAATCTGATTTTTTTCAGTCAGCTCTTTACATAAGGATATTATCCATCCTTACATACAGATACTTGGAAAGTTACCAAGGGTTCGAGAATCATTGCCAAGGGAAACAAAGTTGGTAATCTTTACCTTCTTGAGAAGCCTACTGAAATAGGGGCTGCTATGAAAATCATGGGCAGCGATGCAACACTTTGGCATCAAAGATTAGGCCACATGAGTAAAAAAGGCTTTGAGATAATGCTCAAAAGGGATCAATTACTGGGTCTCCAATCAGCAAGTTTGGAATTTTGTGAACATTTCCTTTACATGAAGCAAAAGCGCGTCAGCTTCTTGAAAGATGGACATAACCTCAACGAAAAACCATTGGAACTTGTACACTCAGATGTCTTTGGTCCAGTTGAGGTAAGCTCTTTAGGAGGTTCAAATTTTTTTGTTACGTTCCTTGATGACTATACTAGGAAAGTATGGATATACATGATGGCAAATAAATCTGAAGTTTTTGCCAAGTTTAAAGTTTTCAAAGCTCTTGTTGAAAACCAAAGGGGTCATACGACCAAATGTTTAAAAATGGATAATGGAGGTGAGTTTTATTCGCTGAAGTTTGACAATTATTGTGCAGATTGATGTAGGAGCATCACCTCCACCATCAAATTTCATATAGTGAAATCGGGTCATGACATGGTGATTTATTATTTTTATTGTATTGTATTAGACAAGGAATGGTATGATATTTGTAACTGAAATCATGAATAGATATAAGACAGGGGAATGGTTTGTAACCACCAAGATAGTCTTTAAATAGGAATCTTTTGTAATCAAAGGGGAGGTCGATTAGAAGCAGTTGCAAAATATAGTGAAAGTTAGGAAAATATTTGGGCTCTCTGGTTTCGAACCAGAGAGCCATTCTTAGTTGCAGTCATTTGAATCACATGTGTATTCAGATTTGAATTTAATAGAAATGTATTTTTTTGAAGTTTTATGTGTTCCCTTTTGTTTTCTCTGTCACGAAGAGTAGAACGGTGATAAATGAATATATCAGGTTTGATGGATGATTCAGTTGTTATTGTGGTGGGAATATGTCCAAGGTTCAAGTGTTTTTACATCATATTGATATACGAGCTCAGAAGATTCTGAGTGTGTAGAAGGCAATCTACACTAGGCAGAGTTGGGTATATGATTTTTGTTAGTGAAGTTTTTGTGGTTGCAGGTGCTAGTTCACTCACTGTAGGGGGGTGGACATGAAGGTCTACCAAAGCCCATAGGAGATGGTCTTGTGTGTCACCAATAGACTGGGGAGAGAGGCATGATGGGACTCCCAGGTGAGGGACAGAGGTTGTGATGTAATGTGGAAGAGTGGATTGTGGAATGTGAGAAGTACCTTGACGAAAACCAATTGAACTTCATTGATGGGAGTCAGTCTATGAAGAGTCATAGTTGAAAGTGGTAAAGAATGGAAGCAACAGAGTCATCAATCAAGTGAAGACATTTCCATAAGGACATGGAAATTTTGAAGCTCAGGAGTATGATGCAGGAGCATCACCCTCACCATCAAATTTCATATAGTGAAATTGGGTCACGGCATGGCGATTTATTAATTTTATTGTAATGTATTTGACAAGGAATGTTATGATATTTGTAACTGAAATCATGAATAGACATGAGATAGGGGAACGATTTGTAACCACCAAGATAGTCTTTAAATAGGCATCTTTTGTAATCAAAGGGGAGGTCGATTAGAAGTAGTTGCAAAATATAGTGAAAGTTAGGAAAATATTTGGGCTCTTTGGTTTCGAACTAGAGAGCCATTCTTAGTTGCAGTCATTTGAATCATATGTGTATTCAGATTTGAATTTAAAAGAAATGTATTTTTCTGAAGTTTTATGTGTTCCCTTTTGTTTTCTCTATCATGAAGAGTAGAACGGTGATAAATGAATATATTAGGTTTGATGGATGATTCAATTATTATTGTGGTGGGAATATGTCCAAGGTTCAAGTGTTTTTACATCACAAATAATGATATTCATAGGGTGAAAGTTGTACCCTATAGCCCTCAAGAAAATGGGGCAGCGAAAAGACTCAACAGGACAATAATGGAGAAAGCTCGATGTATGCTTTCAAATGTAGGTTTGGGCAAAGAATTCTGGGTTGAGGCATGTAACACAGCTGTATATCTCATTAATCAAAGTCCTTCAAGGTTGAACTTCAGAATTTCGGAAGAGGAATGGCAAGGTAGAAGAATTTATTACTCTCATCTTAAAGTTTTTGGTTGTCAGGCTTTTGCACATGTGCCCAAAGAAAAGAGAAGCAAGCTAGATCCTAAATTTGAGCCTTGCATATTCATTGGATATGGAGAGGATCAGTTTAGCTTCAAGCTTTGGAGTTTAACTATAAGAAAATTATTAGAAGCAGAGACGTCTTCAATGAGAAAACATTTCTAGCATTACAATATCAGGAAATGTCTGAAAAAGAATTTGTGGCAATCTCTGCACAAAGGAATGTTGGATTGAATCCACAAATAGTTCCTAACACTATCTCATATAGTTCCACCTCTGTACTATTTCCCAATTTATCATCTTCTTCCACATCTTGGAACACAGGACATGATGATAGTTTTTCACAACAGATTTTTGATATCTCTTCTCATGACAGGAATTTGTCTCTCCATCATGACCAAGTCTGTGAAAGTTTTTCAAACCAAAGTTCAAGGGATCCTCTTACTATGTTGGGTTATCAGTCAAGGGATGACACCCAACTATGTCTGAATCACTGTGGCGTTGGCAACCAAGACCCTTCATACCTACGATCTTTTGTAATTCTCAGAGAAATGCATCCAAACAACGAATGGCATGCACGACATAGTGTGGAAAACACTAACAACCCACATGATAACATTGGTAGGGACTATAATGTCATTCACAGATGCAGGGTGGGCAAATAGAATCTCAGGACATCAATGTGGAGGGTGTGAGTAATTTGTAGGGTTTGTGTAATCTGCATGTTGTAGAAGCTAATCTGCAGGACGTCAATAGGTGGGGTGTCAAAGCTATTTCACATCTTGCATGCAATCTGCAGGGTCCAAGTAATATGCAAGTTGTAAATGATATTCAACATACAGAAGTCAATTTTCCTGAAAGAATGAAAGTCGCACACCAAGACAATCTATAGGTTAGAAATGGTATTTCGCATATGCAAGTAACAGAGGTTTATGCGTAGGGTGTAGAACTCCATCTGCAATTTGTTAGAGCTATTTCACGAGGTGTGCAAATTGATCTGCAGGCGGTCAAAACTCCCCTCAATGGCATGCACACTCAACACACTGGACTGCAAACAACTAACTCTGAGTCTTTGAACCAACAGTTAACAAACATTGGTAACTCTTGCTCTCATAACACTGTGAGATTGCTCCAAATAGAGAATATGCAAATTTTTTCAAGGGACTTTACTGGTGAGACTGGGACATCCAATAGGGATGTTAAAGGAAATTTAGAACCCACAAATCCAATCAATGGCCAATGTCCTATGCATGAATATTATGATAATTGGTTCTCCAGCAGTAGAGAGGGCATTCAAAATTTAAATCAATGAACTAGAGTAATTGGTTTTCCATTTGGGTTCAACCAGAGAATAGAGAACCCCAAATAAGAAGATCCACTAGAGAAAGGAGAATGCCAGCCAAACTCTCAGATTATGAATTATTATACACTAAAGAAGCATGGAAAGAAGCTCTAGAATCTATCACCCAAGAATCTGATTTTGTGTCACTTGTAGAAAGAGCTAAAGCACTTTCATCTTTCTCATAGGCTATATTTGCTTCCATGCTTCTCTCATTTTCTTGTGCTTTCTTGTAAGCCCGACAATTTCTCTTTGTGTGGCTAGGCTTACCACAAAACCAACATTCACCATTCCTACCTCTTGACCTTGAACGATTGGGTGACTTTGATCTCTGCTAATTGTAATTATTATTTCCTCTATGATGGCTTCTTCCTCTTCTCTCAGTGCTGACCATAGTGAGAGCATCAATAGATGAGGAGTCTCTTCTCATGCCTTCACTTAATAAAGTGGCAACAACTTCATCATAGGCCAGCTTTAACTTTGTAGAGTTTGAAGTACTTATAGCTATAACTACGGGATCCCAACTGTCAGGTAAAGAACATAACAAGATGATGGCTTTGGAATCTTCATCTTGAGTCATACCAACCAAGCTTGCTTGACATAGTAGGGTATTCAAATCATTTATATGATTGGACATCATAGTTCCTTCCTTCATTCTTAGTTTGTAGAGTTTCTTCATAATGAAGATTTTGTTTGCAGCCCATGCTGTTTGATACATATTCTAAAGTTTGTCCCAAACTTCTTTCGTTGACTTCTCATTTGAGACATTGAACAAGACATTTTTTGCTAGTGAGAGAAAAATGGATGCCATCACCTTCTCATCCATCTTTTCCCAATCTTCATCAGTCGTTGTAGACGGTTTCTTAGACTTTCCTTTGATTGCGAGAGCCAAGTCTTGCTTAACCAGCAAGGAGTGCATCTGCACTTTCCACAGGCTATAATTCTTGCCTATAAATTTCTCTATTTTCAAATCCTCCATCTTTTAGGAAAATTCAACACCGATTTCCCAATCTGCACACCTCGTGCTCTGATACCAATTGAAAGGATTTAAACAGAGAAATACAATAGACACAATAAGAAGAAATACATAACTCCAGATTTATCCTAGTTCACCACAATAGTGGCTACATCCAGACTGTAGAGTATTAGATTAATATGTAAAAAGATTGTTACAAAATGAGTAGGAGCAGCATATAAAAAGGGCTCCAATAATATTACAAATGAAGAGTCTTTGGAAACCAAGAGACTCAATTATCAGAGGGAACAATGAAGTGACTGTTGGCCTTCACAACATCAACAATAAGATCAATTGAAATCATTATTTTAGTCAATATAATTTTGGAATTGTATGCCCTATTTATATCAATTTGCATTTAGATGTTATAAAAGTTGTTTAATGTACAACACATTAAAATATAAATAAATTATTTTGATTATATGGGAAATGAATGCAATACCATGTAATAATAAACTACTAAAATTAATTATTTTTCTTTGTGTACATTAAGATGATTTCATTTACATCTTTTTTTTTTTTTTTTTAAAATTGACTTTCAAGAAAATAGGAAGCAAATATGCTTCGAAAAATTATAGTTAATGAGAGAAGTAGTGATTGTATTTGATAATTAACATTAAATAATATATATTTTATAACGGTAAAATATGTTTGGTAATAAATTTTATCATATCAAAAAGAATTTGTGTTGATTTATGGTAGTTGATTAGTATTGTTTAAGTATATTTTTAGGAGTTATTGATAGATAAATAATTTTTAATGTTAAAGTGAACTAAAATCTAGCCAATAATAGTGCAATATAGAGGGTTCTCCAATCACATTTGGAATAAATTTTATTTTTTAATTGATTAAATTGAAAAATATAAATTACAATTTAAGAAAAAGTATGATCATTTTTCTTCCATTGACCTCTACCTTTCCCTCTATCACTATAACCCCCTCTTTAAAATATTTTATTTATATGTTTTCCTTGATGTGAAAGACATACATTCTCATTTGTAATATCTATTTTCCTTTAAATGCTTTCTCACACTAATTTTCAACCAATAGATCAAAAGTGATGGATTTTAATTAGTTTCCTTGTTTGAAGAGACTCTAGATACATGGAATGTGTTGAAAGAAGTGCTTTAATCAAATTTATTGGATAGATATCATTTTTCCAACCAACAAGATGAACATCTTGTGTTATGGCTCTAATTTCAAAAGAAAGATTCATAACAACATTGTTCTTCAACTCAAGCTTAAATAATTTTAGGTGTAAATAAGCAAAATGTAATTCTGAATGTCAATCAAATTTATTCTTTTAATTTGTGAAGGATGTCCCAAGAAAATGTGCATCATTATATATGTTGATACACTTCCCCATTAACATAAGCCATTATTAAAGCCAAATATCTTATATTTTTTGTATCCAAATCTATTTGTCCTTACTATTAGTTTGTTTTGCAACCTGATTATTTCCATCACACACCATAAATCATGAAAGATAAGCATATTTTCTACATTTCTATGTAACTCTATCAAATTACATTTTCCAAATAATGTTTACCCAATCAATGAAATGATAGATTGCATTGTGACTCCAAAACATAAAATATATAATCTTAAGTACCAAAATTTACAAAGAAATCAAGTTGTATAATATTTGTTTTCTTGCACAAAACTGCTCTAGTATTTACAAGCTTCATGCGTAGGTTTATTCCAATTCTATAATTCCACTATTGCTCCAATTTTTTTTTAAAAAAATATATATTTCAAAACTTGAAAATATTCATTGTTTTTAGTGAATTATTTCTTAAAGAGCAATAAACCAAATTTATAAAAGAGTAATAGGCAATAGTCTACAACACATTGGTAACTTGTGAGCCTCTCATTTTATATGTCTTTAGGTCATATTTTCTTAACAATTAAAAATGTTTAATTACATGTAACCATTGGTACATATAAGTAGGATTCATTGTTAAAGACCATAATAGATATTTTCTTTGGAATACTAGAAATATAAAAAAATTTCACTTAAATTCAAAATTGCAAGCGATACTAATTATTTTATAAATGTTGCAACAACTATATAATGGATAATTTTATTTTTATATAGATACATTCACAAATGTGGAAATTGAAATGTTGTTGTATTATAAATTCAACATCAACCTATATATGTTTTCAAGTAAAGGTCCAATGTTAATCTATATATTTTGACTCAAATAAATTTAGTGTGTTTGAAGTATGGCTATTTGCATTTACAACACAACATCTAAATAAATCATGATTCATTGTAAGGAAAAATAGATACTCAAATAATATGCAAAACCATGATAAAATAACATACCACCTTCTATGCCAATAGCGACATGTTGTGATGGTAAATTTTTTGAGTTTTTATCCTTGCCATTAAGGTTCAAATCTAATGGGGATGAGGTCCCCCATTTACGGCCTCACTAGTTCATGGGTCTAGGTTAAACTGTTTACCCCTCTTTAAAAAAAAAAAACATATCACCTTCTATCTAATATGAGTATGAAACTCTCATATTTTTCAATATTTTCAGTGACTATAAACACTATTAAAATATAGGATTTTGTATGAATGAAGGTAATCTATTTATTTTTTTCGTGTGCAATAGTAAAAATAAATCTAGATGATTGAAATAGCAATCCAATTAATCTATATATGAACTCCATAATCACAATCATCAATACAAGTGATGTACATAAGGATATGATCAACTAATACATCTTTTATTCATGTTTTCAATAACCTAAAAGACATCTTTTGAAAGTTAAAGTGTGTAATTAATAGAAATTATATGAATTTTTACTTAGGTTATTGATTGTTAAAGATAATTTTGAAAAAATGGATTAATGTTGACATTTGGTTTATAAATATATGTTTTACTTCAATCAATGTGAATTGGAATATGTAAATCGATACTATTTTTATACATTTTACCATTTCCGAGATGCTCATAGATTTTAAAGAGAGATATTTGGGGAAAGTTAAAACTATATACACCAAGAGATCTAGTCAACTAAAGGATTGCATGATAGAACTAAAGAAAAGAACTTGTCAACTGAAGCATGAATGTGTATTTTTTTATATATGTCAGGCACATGTTCGATAGACTTATGTCTACCAAATAGAACTAGTACTTCTATCTTCTTTTATTTTAGTCCATCCAGAACATGCGGATTGACTCTTTTTCTTTTTGAAATAAGATATACAATATATTCCATTGCCACTCTATTTTTAAGAGGGATCGCTACACTATTTTGAATATGTGCATTTGTAATAGTTTACTTGATAATAGCGAATTAGATGAAAGTTTGATGATTTAGGAAGCTCATTTTGAAAGTGTGTAAGTATTTCATAGTTGTAGGAAAAGTTTAATTTCAGACTTAGCATAGAAGCTTTGATAATGGAAGAAATTGTTTTGGACCTTATTTGTGTTTTGGATGTATTAGAAATGGGAGTCATTTTACTCAAATGGATCATAATGATAAGGTAGGGTTCTATCACAATATTTTAGAAACTTTGTTATTTATTTTGATAGAAATTATTTTCTTCTTTACAAGTATAGAATGTTTTAAAACAAGAATACTATTTAAATGAATAATTTTCACTAGATAAAAATGTGGTGAAAATTGATAAAGACTGTTTAGAATTAGATTAATTGTTGTAGTTGTTCAATTAAAGAATTTTCCTCATTAGTAGGCATCTTTTGAGAAAAAAAGAAAAGTTATATTTTGAATAGATTAGATAGAACCTCTACTGTTATTTTAAAATCAGGTAAGATAGTAAAGAAACATGTTAGGAATCTATTTCCAATTCTAAAATAGGAGTAAGTAATCACTTTATAAGTCATCTATAGAAAATTACAAATTGCTTTGAATTAAGTGAGCAACACAAGTTAGTCACTATTTATAGTGCAAAACTACCCAATCATTATGGTCTCATCAAATGACCCTTATAGGAGAATGCCTTGTACATGCTTTGGTGGAAATTTCAATTAAAAACTAAATAGTGCAAACTTACAATACAATAATATTGCACATCACACTTATTTTTTATTAGATACTTGAGGAGGTGGAAGCATAGTTCGCCATCCTAATTTAGAGTGATAAGAAGGTTAACTAGTCCATCCAATTGAGATTATCTAGTTAACTAGTTCTCTTCTTATAGAAATGATGTAAAGGTTCAATTAACATGCATTCTTGATTTATGAATTGATAATATCTCCTTAACTTACTTTTTGATTTTATGTTTTAAAATTGAACTATACTTTTTACTCAAACTCTTTTTTTGAATCGCTTTTATCAATTTATAGATATTTAATTCAAAAATTGCATTTTTATAAATTTATGTTAATTTAATAATTTAATAATTCCTTTTTGTCAACGTGTAATTGGAAAATGAGTTCAATTTAATTATTGTTCAAAAAATCAAAATTCTAGGACATTGAATAAATTATTTAATTTAGGATGATTTAATTGCCCATTAATGTCAATATTTAGGAATGAACTATTTTATTATTATTATAAGTTAGTGATTTTATCTAACTTGATAATCAGATCAAAGTAAGGATAGAAATTGATGAGCCTTTGGATTAGGAATTTTGATGATTTTAGGCCAATAAACAACTGGTTGAACTTCATGATCTTATTTCTAAGGAGGAGATGTTTTGGAGATAGCGCTCTAGAAAGGTCTTTTTGAAGGAAGGAGATCGCAACACCAAGTTCTTTCATATGACAACCTTAAAGCATATGATGGCTAATAGAATTTCCATACTTAATATGGATGAAGGTTTGACTGATAATGAAGAGTTTTTCAAAAGGGAGGTGGTGGAGTTCTTTGCTAGATTGCTTCAATGGATGCTGATTTGAATTTGGATAAGAAAAATATATTCCTAGAGTGCATTCCTTCTTGTATCTTTGAGGCCCAGAATTTGTTCCTTACTTCCATTCCCTCTTTGGATGAGATCTCTAAGGCTGTTTCCTCTTTTGAGGGTGACAAAGCCCCTAGTTTTGATGGGTTTCCTCTTTTGTTCTTTCATAAATATTGGCATATCATTGGTGCTAATGTTTGTAACAATGTGAAGTAATTTTTTGGCACTAGAAATATCCTTAGAGAGTTAAATGGGACCTTTATTGCCCTTATTCTAAAGAAGCCAGGTGCTGATAGAATGGATCAGTTTAGGCCTATTAGCTTGTGTAATTCTTTTTATAAGATCATCTCTAAAGTTCTTACTCTTAGAATTCTTTCCCTTCTTTTGGCTATCATCTCAAGGAAATAAAATGGGTTTGTTCTGGGTAGATAGATCTTGGATTCCATTATCTCAGTTCATGAAAATATACATTCTCTAATGGTGTCAAAGAAGGAAGGGTTTCTTCTTAAGCTTGATCTCTCAAAATCCTATGACAGAGTTGACTAGAATTTCCTCCTTAGGGGCTTGGAAGCATTTGGCTTTAATAAGAGATACTAGGATCTTATCTTTATGTTAGTTTGATCGACTTCTTTCTCAGTGCTTGTTAGTGTATCCCCTACTTCCTTCTTTAAAGCTTCTAGGGGTCTTAGACAAGGGGACCCGATCTCTCTTATTCTTTTTGTTATATTGGCTAAATGCTTGGGGGGATTTGTGAATAATATGGTGGTGAAAGGGGACTTTGTGGGCCTCAACCTTTCCTCTTCTATGCTTGTGTGTTCTCATCAACAATTTGTTAATGATTCTATTGTCATGGGAGAGGCTTTAGTGAGGAATGCTAGGAACATCAAGAAGGCGTTGACTGACTATGGAATGGCCACTGGTCAAATCATTAACTAAAGTAAATGTGTAATTTACTTTATCAATGTTAGTGAGGCAAGACAAATTAAGATTAAAAATATTATTGGCTATGAGAGTGGCTCCCTGCTATGAACCTATCTAGGTTTACCTTTGGGATTGACCCCTCCTAACAACTTTTGGAACTTACTGATTGATAAAATCCACTTAAAACTTGCTGGTTGGAAAGGCTCTCTCCTCAGTCAGGCTAGTAAGGTTATTGTTTTGAAGTCTATCCTTCAAAGTGTCTTGCTTTATACCTTGAGTGTTTTCAAAATTCTAAGAAAGTTTATTCTTTCTATTGAGAAAATTCAGAAGACTTTCTTGTGGACTGTTACAGAGACTAAAAAAAGACTCCCTCTTATTGCTTGGGAGAATGCTTATATTCCTTGGGGGAAGGAGGGATCAACTTATGAAGGATTTCAACAATGAATGAACTCTTGCTGGCTAAATTACTTTGGAGATGGCACAAGGAAGAGGGGAATGGAGAAATATTTGGACTAACAAATATTATAGGGATGACTTTGATTTTAAGCATTTCCTTTGTTCTGATGTTGATCAAGGGGGTTCTCTGATTTAGAAGACTGCTCAGAAATTTAAACATATTTTAAGGAAAGGGATCAAATGGAAGGTGGGAAATGGTACGAAATTTCTTTTTTGGGAAGATATTTTGATCTTGAATCACCCTCTTAGTGCTGATCGAAGATGGAACAGGTATATGGAGCAGTGCAAGATTCAGTATGGTACTTTTGTGAGTGATTATTGGAAGGATGATTTGTGGGTGAATCTTCATAGGGTGGACCAAAATTTGGTTGAGCTTGGTAAGTGTTTGAATGCATGTTTTCTTAACCATGAAGAGGATGTTCTGATTTGGAAATCTAATCCTAGTGGTATGTGCTCTATTGCTTCAGCCTTTGCTAACTCTTTCAATGATCATGATGAGCCTTGTTGGATTATAGCTTGGGTGAAAGGTTTGAACCCCAAAGTTAATATCTTCTTTTGGATTCTTCTGCAAAATAAAATATTAACTCTTGACAATCTTAAGAAGAGAGGTTTCATCATTGTTAATCAATGTGTTCTTTATAAGAATGATGAGAAATTGGTGGATCATATTATGCTACATTGTCCCTTTACTAAGAAGGTTTGGGATAAAATTTAGAGCTTAATGAATGTGGATTGGGTTTTCCATGCTACCATCTAGCTGTTCATTTCTAGTTGGAAGGCTCGATCCAAGAATGCTTTGATTATTAAATTCTGGGACTTTATTCTTCCATACCTATGTTGGGGCATTTGGAAGGAGCGTAATAATAAGATCTTTAGAGGAGAGGATTCTAGTTCTGCTCAAGTTTTCTATTAAGTGAAGGTTCTTATGATTGAAAACATTAAAATTTGTGATTTTGGATAGCAACCTTGTAATGAGTGGGAGGATGGGGTGCTTAATAATTGGAATATAAGGAGTCTAGGTATGAATGTTAAGGATCCTATCCCAAGGGAGAATGCTAGATGGGATTGTCCTTTGATGAATTGGTTTACGATAAACATTGATGGGACCTTGAAAGGGAACACAGGTAAAGCAGGTTGTAGAGTTGTTATTAAAAATTCTAATGGTGACTTTTTGGGAGGCATGGATATACCATTAGAGAATCAAACTAATCACGTTGCTAAAGCTTTTTCTACTCTTCATGGTCTTATCTATGCCAAAAGTATGAATTTGAAGAATATATGGGTTGAAGGTGACTCCCTCCATATCATTAATTGTTTAAATAATATAAATCCACCTTCATGGACTATCAGTAATATTATTTCTAGGGCTATTAACATTATTAATTCTTTCCAAAATTGCATTATATCTCATAACTTTAGAGAAGCCAATTGTTTAGCTGATTGGGCTTTGAATGTGGCTTGTGTTAATGATCATAAAATCATTTGGGAGTCATATGATACCTTACCTCCAGATGGCTGCTATCAGATCAAATATGATAAATGGAGATTTCAGCAAAAATACTTTAATTATGATGGTGTTAGTGAATTGCAATTATGAGTTTAACTCCTTTGAAGTGAGGTGGGTTATGATTTTTAGAAAGGTGGGCTTTTTGCATGGATTCTAGGTAGTGTTTTCCTTTCCTCTTTTTGGAAATGGTGTGGTTTTTAGTTGCAAAGAATTTGGGGGTTTTCAAAGAATGAAAACCAGTAAATTCGGTGTAGAGATTATGGGGGGAAAGAGGAAAAGGGTGGAGCCACCTAGCTGCTCTGAGTGGAAGAATAAGCTAGAGGTGTGCGACATTCTGAGGCATGTCAATTTCATAGGGTACATGGAAAGGCTTACAGGCAATAATATGACAATTACACACCAATTCATTGAATCATGGAAGGATGGCTCTCTGATGGTTGGGAACTAGTTTATGGAGGTGATCAAAGATGTCATTGTAGAGGCTACGGGGTTGAACATGAATGGGATTATTTTTTATCAGGAAAGGAAGCTTTTAGACAAGGCTATTGATGACTTTGTGGAGACAGAATAGGAGAGAAATCATTTGGTCAAAATAGGTTACTCATATTATAACCCGACCTCTATTTCTCATCCTTGGCATTTTGTGCTCTTTGTGATTATGGAATATTTGACTTTGGATGGGAGATTCATAAGTTGTATGGGTATCATTTTATGTTGGCAAATAATTTTTGACATGATGTTAGGATCAATTTTCCTTTTTATCTTCTACAGTCTCTTAGTATTTCTACCTAGGGCATTCATAAAGACCTAAATGGAGAGCATGTTTTCCATGAGGGTCTCATGGTCTTGATTATGAATTTGTTAAAGTTCAATTTTTTTTTGAAACCCAGGAGTTTGAAAGGGTCTGACATGGAAGGGAGTATCCCAGACAAGGGCTATGATTCTAAGACTCAAGATGAAGCTGAAGGGGATTTAGGTACCTCGAAAAAGGGCTCAGGTGGAAGTTCAAAAAAGACGAAAAAAAATATTGAGGATGATGACTCTGACTAGGACCAGGAAAGTGACTCCATGGAAGAAATTGTGAGAGACCATTACAATAAGAGGAGTGGAGGCAAAGGAAAGAGTAAAGGCTATCATGATGATTGGGTCTCTCCTCCTTCTGATGATGAGCCTTTGGCTCAATGCTTAGAGAGGAAAACAAAATCCTTAAGGTGGCAGGAGGATAGGTATAAAACTAAGAAGGATGGGGAATTAGACAATGAGGATGATGGAGAATAGGGGCATATGTCAGATTTGGGTGATAAAGCTGAAGGTGGGCTTGGGTCTTTGAAGAGTTTATTTGGTAACCTAGGTTCAATTATGAAGGAGATTGGTATCCTCAAGCATCAAATGTAGCTGTTGGGCAAGGAAATGGAGCAACTAAGAAAAACTTCCAGAGGGGAGTGGACATTGGGTCAACATATTGACAAACTTTCAGAGGTTATTGTGAATGCATGGCTGATCCTACAATAATGGGTTCCACTTTTTGACCAATTTTGACATTGAAATCAATATTTTTGCAACAAACATAACGTTCAAGTGACTATATCTCCAGAACTATAAATAATTTCAAGATGACATAAAATAGTGATTTTGAGTACTTTGTCCTACTTTGTAACCATATTTTTTAATCTAAAAAAAAAAATTACTTATGTCAATTTTTTTTATCTCTTCTGAAAAGTGGTAGATAATAAAATTCAATATTTTAAAGAGTGACAGTCCGTTTGATACACATAACTTTTTTTCTAGAAATGATAATGAAGTAATTCTTTCAGTGTTAGATTTGTAACATCAATATCTAGAGCATGCATTTGGTTTGATTTATTTTGGTTGAATATTGTATAGTTTATGAAGTTTTGAAGTGACATGAATCGTAATTCAAACATACATTCCATTTGACACAAATAATTTGAAGTCAATTTATCATAAACCTATTTTTTTTTTGAATAGAAAGGTATCTCAATAAGCTAGTTCCTACATATTTTTCAAATTTTTTTGACCTAATTTACTGTTTTTCTCGAGGTGTCAAAGTCGGTTGATGTTCAATTGGTAATGAACCTATAATGAGTTAAACTCATATTTAAAAGTCTTAATGATTAAAATATGTATTACAATTATAGTCATTGGAAAGCTTGCTCCGAGCAGCACATTTTGACATTTTTTAATTTTATAGTAGGAGATCATTCTTCTGCAATTATGGAACTCAAAAGAGCAAAAAAATAAATATATGAAAAAAAGGTTAAAATTTTTCTAATTTTGCACGTTTGCGTGAACATACCCTCCAAAACTTTGTGGCCGCTGAAAAAATTTAGGCGTATGTTCGGGCGAACATGTCTATAGTCAACGTGTTCATGTGAACAATCTAAAAAACTCAAAAAAGTTGCCATTTGTAAAGCTATTTTCCATCAACCTGACCAGTAGCACATTGTCTGTCTTTGCCATGAATTTTGTACTTCTAAATTATTTATTTATTTATTTCATTAGTTAAGTTTTTTAATGGATGCATTGAAGTTAAATTAAAAATTAGTAACAAATTAATGGTGTTAAGAAATGTATATTCTTATTGTGTTACTAATGGTCTCCTTACAGCATGTGGTAATCGTGGGATGAAGACATGATCATAACAAACTACTAATGCTTGCTTTGCAGGACGTTGTCGAAGACCACTGTGTGTTTTTCAAAATCATGTGTGTGGATTTATTAGATTAAATAACACTTCGTTTGGTGCTTAAGATGAACTTTTTATTTTCTATTTGGCATGTCTACAGTGTTTAAATCCTTAAGAGTTGCATTGGATGTATCCTCTCCCCTCGCCAGTCGTGGATCTTGGGTGTAAGAGAAATCCATGTAACTTCTATATGAGGTCTACCTTGGACCAAGATACTCGATATTGGGTATGCCAAGGGACAACCTCAGAGTAGTAATGGGCCAAAAGCCAAGTCAACATTCTAGTCACTATATAAAACTTGATTATGGTGAAAGCCGTGTCGGCAGTATTGCTGAGTGATAGCTCTCCTACCCTTATGGTGTGTCAAACCCCTATTCTCGGGGCTAGGAGACCTTCTGAGGAAGTTTATCACTCACTTGTTGAATGGAATGCCCTTACTAAAAACCATGTTTTAGTGGCCAAAATCCTTTCTATCCATTGGCTCAAGGGGTCACCCATGCCTGTGAAGACATCCTACATTCTCGCGATCCTTAGTAGAGACAACAGTCCCTTGGGAAGTCATGCCCCTTGATATGTGGATCTTGGTTGTCCCGAGAAGTGAGTGTGCTATAAGGGGGAGCCTGTGGTGCCAAGGTCCTAAGTTTTCCGCTTTGGATAAGCGCGGTTGAACTTTGGTTCAAGTAAGAATTCAGTGGATATAGTCCTAAAGCCTAGGTTGTGGTGTGATTGTTCACTTTTAATAATAGCTATTATTGTATTAATGTGTCTTGCATGTGTGTAAAACATAATCAAGATAAAAGCCAACATTCAAATTTACACCTTGGAAACTTGCAAAACCTTGTCAAAACATCAAACATTGTCAAAACCTTATCAAGATTTCACCTAAGTTCAAAAAACCTTATGTATACCTCTATCATTAGCATAATCATATTCCTAAATGTCATTTTTGACTTACCCGAGTGGAATATCCCCCTCATATTGCATTGCTCAAACCCTAGCATCATTTTCACTATCAAACCTATCAAATTGTCCATCAACCAACTTGTCTTCTTGATCACCTATCCTCATTTTGCATAGTCTAAATGTCATTATCAACCCTAGGAAACCATCCCTTGCATAGTACACTTTGCGTACACCTAACTTTAGCATCCTTACCAAGTCCAAAACATAACCCTAACCTTCATTTTGCATATCATAATCTTCATCTTGAATACCTTCAAAACAACACCTTGCATTTGCACTTGCATAACATCTCTAGGAAATTTTCACTTTGCATATCAAAACCCTAGGTCATTTAGAATTTCCTCACTTTTCATAACATCCCTAAACACTTGAAAATCCCAAAAACACTCATATCTTGCATACCCACATCTTAATTATCAAGTTTTGACCTCTTTTACCAACTACAACCCTGTTTTACCAACTGCACACTTCATGGGCGTAGTTGGTAGTTTCAGGGCCCAGTTGGTAGTTTTAGGGTGCACTTGGTAATTAGGTGTTTCATTTTGAGTTCCAAAACCCTAATCTGCAGTTCCACACCTTGCATTGCATCCCAAGACCTTAGGAAACACTCTAAATCACTCAAAACACTTAAAATTTGCATTTTAGGCACCTTGCAACCCTGTTTTACCAACTGCAACCCTTTTTTATCAACTAAACTCTTCAAGAGCATAGTTGGTAGTCTAGGTACACACTTGGTAGGCATAAAGTTCATTTAGTTTTCCCTCCACTACATCTGCATTCTGAGGTATCATGCCAGCACTCACTAGGACACAACCTTTGGAGTTGTCAAATTCAATAATGACACTTATAAGGTCTCATCAAGAATCAACCATCGAAATCCTCCAAGGTAAATTTTAACACATCAATGTTAATCCCTTGTTTGATGAGATATCACCAATTCCTAAATATCCCAAAAGGACGTTAAGACTTGATTTTAGGACTCACATCATTTGGAGCTACATCATTTGGAGAAGAAAGAAGGACATGAGAGCTACAAATGAAAGAGGGGATTTATGACATTATGTTTTCTTTTTTTGATAGCTGATGCCATTGTCCTTTATGAAGCAATTTATTCTTGAAAAATTAGACTAATATTTTTCCATAAAATGAAAAGCAATTTATTTTTTAGGAGAAACATTCTAGTATTCATACCATGTTATTTGTTTGTGATTCAATGATGGCTTAAGAAGGATTTGGTGCTTTGCCACTTGTAAAGAATGTGACTCACAGATTTTAGTCATATAATGAAGAATATTTATGCTTTTTTGTAGATGACTGCATTCTATTGATTTCTGTGAAACAATTTAAAAGTACCAACAATGACAAACAAATATGTACAGTGATTTTTTTATCTGGTTACTGCACGAAATTTATCTTGAGGCAAGGGATACATTTTTTTTTTATAAAAATTTTATAATGGGAAACAAGAAAGGAAGGCAAAAAAAATATTCAAGGAAAAGATCTGATGAAGTTGAACAAACAAATATTCAGAAGACCACAGGATGTTATCATCAAATTAAACAAGGGTGAAGGAAATCTTGAAGAATGCTCAATAGAAGTAGAAGTAGTGCATATGCGAGAGAGGTCAGGAACACTCCCTACAAAATCTCAAACAATTAATGTTGAAGAAGGTTCAAGTTTAGTCCCTATAGAGGTTCAAATAATAGAAGTCAGAGAAGGGTCAGAATCTTTCCCTGTTGAATCTCAAACAATAGATGTTGGAGAAGGCTCAAGATTGGTCTCTATAGAAATTCTAGTAATAGAAATCAGAGAAGGGTCAGGATTAGGTGCAGGAACTGGTATGGATGAACTCTTAAATATTGTCCAATCTATAAAGTATGCAATATACTTTGTTGATTATCAACCTAAAAACAAGGTTTTACAATACAACCACCTGGTCGTTGCTACAGGGCTTTGTCTGCATCTAGTCAAACTTAAGCATGTATGTCGCAAGTGGAGACTAGACAATGAAGATCATGAAAAAATATTGCATGTTATAAGTGTACATCATGGTTGATTAGACCTTTGAGATTTATTTTATAATAATCTGAATATCAACTTTGGTGAAATGTGTTTTCAATTGTACTATGGTGAAATTGTGAATATCAACTTTGGTGAAATTGCGTTTTTAATCTAAATATCTAAGTCTCAGTTATCATTAGTTTATTTAAAAATTATAATATTAATTGTACTATGGATGAATTTAATAATTTAACAACTTGATATAAATAGGCTCGAAGTTAGTTCAAACTTACACAATTTCATTATCTATGTTACAATTCTCAAATATCAACTTCTTTTCAAACTATTGAATTTCATCTTGAATTAAATGTGTTTAAATTAATTTTATGATCATAAGTTCTTAATTTTCATTAATTTATTAAAAAATTAGATAATTTAATAATTTAAATTACTTGTACCATGGATGAATTTAATAATTTAAATTTATTTATCAACTTTTTTTCAAAATAGATTGAATTTCATAAGTGATAAATTATATTTATTTTTCTACTTAATTAGATTTAGGGTTAGGTTCAATTTTACTCATTGTTAAGAATGAAATTCAATTAGTTTTATAGTTATGGTTTAACAAGATTAGCATATAAAAAGTAAGAACTTGTTTTTAAAAAGAATTGTGTGAGATTGCTTGGAATTCGATACCCGAAATAGTATCACTACAAAATTTCCTAGCTAAGAAAAGGGTTTCCCTTAATCATCTATGATACTCCATACTCCACCTTAAAATGTTCCAAGGGAATTCATGTAGTTGCAAACAATAAATATGGTAATTTTGTATCATTGTAAAATAGAACACATACTTTCTAAGACCACAGAGGTCCTCCAAAAGTTATAATTAAAAACCATCCATTAAAGAAGATCAGAAACATTATTATTACGATAAGCTTCCATGACAAACCACTTTAGAGTCAGTTCAAAGAAATTCATTGGACGACTGAAAATTGAACTCTCGTTAAAAGAAAAAAGTATTTTTTGATTGTATACCTTTATAAAACTAGTTTGAAAACAAAAAAAAATTACTATTCTTAGTTAGGGTATGTAATCCTTTGATTTGACAATTTAAAATCAGTAGAGAGCATTCTATTCTAGTTAAAATCCTTTTCCATTTTTCAAGTAGTCTATTAACATTGAGCTATTTACAAAAAAAATGAGCCTACACATTGATCAGGAAAAATTATTAGCTGAGGCTTTTGAGTGCATTATTTCCCCCACTTCCATCACAATGTGAGGAAACTCATAAAAAAAAAATACAACACAACTTAAATGTATCCCAAGTTGATGAAGAGAAACTTCTACTCCACCAATACTAGAAAATAGAGAAAGTACTCTGATACCATTAGGATATAATGCTTTCAAGACTGATAAGTGATATGCAATTGTATCTGTTTGGAATGAATTACCCAAACAATGCAAGCAATCAGTCAGACAAGAAGTTCCACGAGTGTGATCTCTATCAAATCCTAATATAAGCTCTATCTCATGAAGTTCTAGAGGGATGAGGTCACATGGCCCCACCCTTACCAAATTCCACTCTTCACACTTTTGAAGTATATATTTCTGCGCACTATCTTGCAGTTGCCCTCCTGAATTCTGAATAATAACTCTCAGTTGATCAATAAGGACAGTGCCACATCGTCTTGAGTCTATGGAATTCAATTTTGTCCTCTGATCCCATGAAGGCCAATACTTTTTTATTTGTGGAAGTGCTTCTTGAATAGTCATGGGGGGGAGAGGTTCTGCTTGAAATCTCTCTTCTATTGGAAGGTTATGCACATACCCTCTTGCTCTTTTGGAAGATGAAAAGAACATTGAGTCCACCAACTATGGTTCAACACTATTAAATTGTTCAAATATTGTCTTCCAAATATCCTTCGATGCAAAAGCATCATTCTCATAGTAGAAAAAAGGTGGCCCTTGCATGAATGCATTGATTTCCTTTGAACACTGGCCAATAGGTTTCCCAAGAACTCCAAAACCAATTAGTTCTTTGGGACACAAATTAAGGACTGCATCACATACTTCAAACATTGCTTGGTTGTCTTGCATACCCTCTATGTATTTTTCATACTTCAACACTTTCATTATCTATGTTACAATTTCGAACTTACACAATTTCATTATCTATGTTACAATTCTTAAATATCAACTTCTTTTCAAAACTATTGAATTTCATCTTGAATTAAATGTGTTTAAATTAATTGTACAATTATAAGTTCTTGATTTTCATTAATTTATTAAAAAATTATATAATTTAATAATTTAAATTAATTGTACCATGGATGAATTTAATAATTTAAATTTATTTATTAATTTTTTTTCAAAATAGATTAAACTTCATAAGTGATAAATTATATATATATTTTTTACTTAATTAGATTTAGGGTTAGGTTCAATTGTACTCATTGTTAAAAATGAAATTCAATTAGTTTTATAGTTATGGTTTAACAAGATCAACATATAAAAAGTAAGAACACAATTTTAAAAAGAATTAAAAATTGATTAAAGAAAGTGATTTTTGATTAAAATTGTATAGTACAAGTTTACAAGTTATTATTAAATTATGATCACAATTTTATACATCAATTAGAGTTACATGATAAATATTATAGAATAACCATCTACAAATCTAATATATCTCTATGTAACTAAAATACAAAATGTAAATCTTGAATAAATACATGTACGTGGCAAAATATAAAAAGTCATATATATGTACATGTGATGGTATCTAACTACTGAAGTACTGAATAATCAAATAAATAGTGAAAGTACATGTATGGACCATCAAGGTACTGAAATACACATATGTGTACATGTAAATTATCTCCAATATATAAATGCACCAATATATATATATATCTCATCTACTACTGGAGGGACCCCTCAAGATGCATACGAACAGAATGACCCTCTGATCAAGTCTCCTAGCCATCCTCTCTTCGAGGTGCATCAACTGAGCCCTGCAAATATATATACATGTACATGTTAGAGTTATATCTTTAAAGCATATATATACATACACATGCACATGTACATTCAAATTAAATATGAACTTGCATATATATAGATATATATCTAGTTTTCAAAATATTTAAATAATTTTAAAACAAACTATTTCAAACTTAAGTACCTGAGCACTACCGGGTGCCTCAATAGAATCATCTGTCTCATGTACATAATGCCCTAAACCAACAATATGTGTAACCATGTGCTTAGTGACCTGTGCCTGCATGATTTATTATGAGTTAAAGGTCAAATTAAATATTCTAGATATATATCTGAACTGAATTTTTTAATAAATGAACATATTTTTTAATTTCATATATATTTAAAATTAAAAATAAATTATATATGTACTTGGGTCTCCGGAGGTGGAGGATGGTCAACAGACTCCATCATATCAGCTACCAATGCACATGAGCCTAAAACTCTTACACCTACTGAACCTCCCTCAACACCATGTCCAAATGCTGGTAAATCCAAGTGAAGTGGATTGTGTAACCAGGTGGGTAATGGTGTAGAATAAGTGCTGCCATGTTCAAACAACAAGTCCATGTATGATGAAACACCTAGGCTCAAACTAGCATCAATCTTAGATAGGCCTCACAACTACTCACCAAACTCATTAAGACCCTTAGCTGTGATCTGGACATCTCCAACTCCTATGCCCGAGTCCTTTGTAGAGTATCGTGAGCTTGGTGCTGAATGCTATGAGCTATGCACAGGTGTATAATCTAGCACTGGTGTGACAGCCTATGTCTATGGAACCATGTTAGGGCTCTGATGCTATCTAACAACATCCATCACTGCGTGTAGTGGAATCCCCTATGTATCAAAAATATATCTGACAATATGCAACATATCCTCCAAAAAATATAGTGCCACATCCATATGTCTCTATTGTCCTGAAATACCATGAATATCGCGTGGCATTAGTAGCCCAACAACTCTATATGCATCATTAGAGGAGGCGCCTAAAGTGCTACTAGATGCCTGTGAAGATGGTTGACCAAGTGGACGAGAAAACTGACTATGAAGATAACGATCAATAGAATCTGATGTGATACTAGTCGTTGTAGATGCAATGTGCCCAATAGTGTCAATTGCTCCCCTTTGGGAAGCAATGACAACTCTATCTGCAATAGGAGCATGCACAGGAGTCACATGAGGCATCCTCTATCCAACAAATTATCTAATATCTGCAGGTGACAGACGATGTGCACTACGATATTGGTCACGATCTGCGATCCGACCATGCCCCTATCCGTAATAATTAGGAATATCCAAGTAACTGACATTGAACCCTATACGAAACTTAGCGTACAATTGCTATGCAAAATAAAGAGGTATCTAGTCATTACGAGGATAATGACTGTGTGCTGCTAAAAATCATGGATAAATCATGCTAGAAATAATAGGGTCTCTGCATTGTGTGACTCTGTAGCCTCTCACCCTACCCCGTGTACCCTCATACTTTGGAAAGAGCTCTCTCTTGATGACGTCTTTAGGGGCTACCCTCTTGACATCATTGAAAGATGCATCTCCTGAAACCTTAGCCCTAAGCTCGCTAGATATGGAAGCTAATATGGTAGGAGTAAATGAATGGTGAGCTCGAAACCTAGCTGTCAAAACCTGTAAACTCCTACATATCGTAGTACATATGTCTCTATAAAGACCATCATTAGAGGTCGATATAAAGTGTTGTAATCTAGCAATCTCCTAATCTAAAAATGAAAATAGAGCATCGATATTGATGTGTGGAGGTGGTGCAGTAGGACCTCCAGCAAGAGCTATAGGTGCAGCCTAACCTGGAACAAGAGCTGCATCAGGAGCCATGACAGGACCTCCACCACCTGGAGCCGCACCAAGAGCCAAAACAAGAGCTGCATGATGAGCCCTACGTTGAGGTAAACCACAAACTATAGCATGAGCCCCACCATGAGCAACATGATGAGCTGCATGAGGAGCCACAACATGAACTACATCAGGTGCCGCACCAACCTATGTTGCAAAAGGAGTCGCAGCAGGAACTACATCAGGTGCCACACTAGGAGTTGCATCAAACTGATTGTGTGAAGCCATAATTCTATAGAAATGTATGAAGCTGGCTAAACTGCCTACTGTACACACAATTTTTTATTTTCAAAATTTAAAATTATACACATGTATGTAATTGAACATACATCGCACATCATGGACTTAGATGATCTATAACACATGGACTTAGATTAATTTGCATATAGGTAAGAATATGACATACACATGTACATATATAAGAACATATAATTTAGAACACATGTATGACCTAACTTAGAATACATGTTACAACATTTAATTAATAAAAGTTAATTATAATCTTTAACATAACTTATTATAATATATACAAACATAAAGAATGTACATCATGTATATTTGAACATGTAAAGAGCTTATATATCTTAGGAGAGTCAAGGTATTTAATATCTCTTTTTGTTCATGATCAATTAGGCCTACTTGTGAAATTTTAAGTTCATTTGGGAATATGCAAAATGAAATGGGTTCTCCTTTTTAACTCCCTAGAAAAATTTTCATGTAACACGAGTTATCAACGCTCAAGGATAGTCCCATGGTGATCATGTCTTTAGAGAATGAGGAGTCACGAATAAGGAAGGTAAGAGCTATTGTCCATTGCATTGTTATTTAAGTTTGATCACATTAGCCTTTAGGAGGATTTAGGGTTTTGAAGTTTCTTTTATGTTTTTTAAATTGGGTGTAAATGATTTTTTATTGAAGTCATCAATTCAAGTTATGATTTGGGGAGGTCAATTGATATCTAGGAGTTCATTCCAATAATAGGAGTTTGATCAGCCTTTCTGAAGTTTTACATTTTAGAAGATATTTGTCGAATTTTTCAAATTGAATTTGAATGATTTTGATTGGGGTTATTGAGTCAAGATATGAGTTGGGTAGAAATGATTTTGATTGGGGTTATTGAGTCAAGCATGCATTTGAAATCATACCATTCCCATGATTTAAAGACGTATCCTACTTGGGAAAAGGTTTCTCAGAATCATAAATATTTTTAAGGTAGCGATGTTGCAATAATAATAATATGGTTATGATTGTATTAATCAGTTCAAATCAATTAATTGAAATGCTAGCCAAATTAAATTAACCTCCTCTATTCCTTAACATTTTTATTTGATTTTATTTTGGCAAATTTGATTAAATTATATTTTAAGAGTATAAACTTATAAAATGAACTTAATGGTTTCTTAATATTTTAGATTTAAACTAATTTTTATTTTATGAAAAACTAAACAATTTATAAATTATAATGTGTCATGTAATTTTTTTAAAAAAAAGAAAATTTATATAAAATGTTAGATTTAAATATTTTGAAGGTAATATTATATATTTATTATTTGTGCAAATTATATATTATTAATTATTAAATTTAATATAGAAGAAAATAATATAATATATAATAAAAATTTAAATATTAAATTAAAAAAATTAATATGATATAAAACAAGAATAATGAAATTAATTTTGTTAGCATTATTTAATTTGTATTATAGATATGTCTAAAAGATATATGATCTACTTTTTAATGAAATTGTGAAACTAATAAGATAGCACATAGACTATTTAGTTATATTGTTTAGTTCTAAATTTAGTTCATTCAAAATTTCTATTATTATATTTAACTTAAATAATGTGATATTTTGTTTATTTGTTAATATTATGTGATCCTGGATATTATAGTTAGAACAAAAGTTTTTATCAAGATTATTGTCAAGTTAAGATTACAATTATTTTTTAGACTGTAGGATTAGAATTATAGTTACTATTATGATTAGGGCTAAGATTTATATCATAGTTCATATTCTTATTGGGATTTGGATTTGGGTTTAATATTATGATTATGGTTTTCTTGAAAGTTTATATTGTGGTTGTAATTATGATGAAGGTTAGGGATTTCATTTAGATTCATAATTAGGGTTAGTGGTAGGATAATGATTTAGGTTTATGTCACAATTATGGTTAAGATTAGGTTTAGAGTTTGGGCTATAATCTTGTTTTGTGTTAGGTTTTAATGTTTGGGTTAGGATTAGAGTTAATATTAGGAAAATGTTACAATTATGGTTAGTATAAGGGATTACAACATACATATTATCATGGATTAGGATTAGGGGTAAGGTTAGAATTAGAGTTAGACTTTGGAAGACATTTAATTTTATGGTTAAGCATAGGGTTATGGTTAGGATAATGGTTTAGGTTTATGTAATAATCAAGGTTAGGGTTGTGTTTATAATCTAGGTTATGATCTTTTCCATAATTGACCTTCAAAATTTATTTGACATACCTATTGTGCACTAAGGTTTTGATAATGGTTAGGGTTATGGTTTGGATGTACATGTATGTTATATATTCATGTACTAGGTGGATATGAAAATTAATGTACATTCTTGTATATGTATAATTTAGGATCTCCCCTTAAGACTTGTCATTGAATTGTATTATATAGTTAATTATATACTTAGATTAAGACATTAAAGTCTAAGTATTCTTTTAGAATTACAATTTAGCATTTAAATCTAACATTTTAAGATAGATTAGTGTACAAATATTAGGGTTTACTATTTAGGTTCATGGTTTAACATTTATGGTTTAAATGATTATTATTAAAAGGTTAGATGTAGAGGTTAAAAATGGGTTTGTATCATTGTTAGAAGTATGGTTTAAAGAGGGTTACGGTATGGGTTTACATCATTGTTAGTTCAACATGGCTAGAGGGTTAGGATTTGTATTAGGGATCATCTAAGATTTGAAATTTAGGAGTTATGTTTAATCATCTAATATTAGGGGTTATAATTTATGAAATTTATGGTTTTGCAGTTGGGATTATGACTATGTTTAGTATTTAGGGTCCTATTGTTTAACATTAAGGTTTAAGAGTTAAAATTTAAGTAATATATAAGATCTTTACATGTTCAAATATACATGATGAACATTCTTTATGTTTGTATATATTCTAATTAGGTTATGTTAGATTATAATTAAAACTTTTATTAATTAAATATTCTAACATGTATTCCTTACGTCATACATGTTCTAAATTATATGTTCTTATGTATGTACACATGTATGTTATATTCATACCTATATGCAAATTAATCGACATTCTTATATATGTACAATTTAGGATCTCCCCTTAAGACATGGACATTGAAAATTATATAACTAAATATATACTCTGATTATTAAGACATTAAAAATAATTACACATTTAAACATGAATATTGAACACATACATGTATGCACGTCTATGTTAACATGAACATATTTACATATACATTTATGAAATAAAATATACATTTTATTCTACATTCTTATACATATATAATTTAGGATCTCCTAGGTTAAGACATGTGTCATTAAATATAGTTAATTGTACACTTAGTTATGAGATAAATTAAAATCAATAGTTAACAAATATATATATTCACAAAGTATACATATAAAAATATGAATTTATTAAAAACAAGTACATACATCTACTTTTAACCATGAAGAAATATACATGTACATCTATGTTCAAAATAAAAAATTATACATTCTAATCTATATTGTTACATGTACAATTTAGGATCTAGACCCTTAAGATATGTCATTTAATTAAACTTCTAAGCTTAAGATTTTAAGGTAAATTTGACACACACACACACACACACACACACACACACACACACACACACAATGTTTTTCTAATATTTTTAAAAACATTTTTCTAATATTTTTCTATATTTTATATTATTATAAATTTTATAATCTTTTTCTAATATTTTTTTAAATTTGTTTTCTAAAATTTATATTATTATAAATTTTTAAACGTTTTTGTAATGCTTTTTCTAAATTTTTTTTTTCTAAAATTTATATTAAATTATAAATTTTCTAATGTTCTTGTAATGTTTTTTCTAAATTTTATATTAAATTCTAAATTTTCTATTGTTTTTGTAATATTTTTTTTCTAAAAATTTGTTTTCTAAATTTTATATTAAATTATAATTTTTTTAATATTTGTCTAATATTTTTTCTAATGTTTTTCTAAATTTATTTTCTGATTTTTAAAAATATTTTTCCTAAATTTTCTAATATTTTAAAAATATTTTTTCTAAACGTTCTTATTTTTAAAAATATTTTTTCCTAAATTTGTTTTCTAAATTTTTTATTAAATTATAAATTTTCTAATATTTTTGTAATTTTAAAAAAAATATTTCGAATATTTTTGTAATATTTGTTTTCTAAATTTGCTAATATCTTTTTATAAATTTTCAAATGTTTTTTAATAAATTTTCTAATTTGTGTTTATTAATTTTTTTTTCTAAATTTTATATTCAATTATAAATTCAAAAATATTTTAGTAATCTTTTTTGTAAATTTGTGTTCTAAATTTTCTAATTTTTTGTAATGTTTTTTCAAAATTTGCTTTCTAATGCTTTTGTAATATTTTTTCAAAGTTTGTTTTCTAATGTTTCTAATATTTTTCCTAAATTTCATATTATAAATTTTCCACTGTTTTCCCTAATGTTTCCTAATATTTTCTATATAATATTTTATTGTTTTCTAAATTAATATAAATAAACAATAAAATTTTTAAATTAACATTTAGATATGCTTTCAAAATCGTTGAAAACATAAATAACATTCAAATATGCTTAAAAAACATTTTAAAAATGCTTTCAAAACATTAAAAAATGCTTTAAAAAATGTTCAAAACATTGAATTAATAATATTTCGACATACCCAAAGATGAAGAATCCGAATGAAAGCAACAAGCGATGCTAGTGGGGGCAATAAAAATTGTATGTTTGCTCGGACCCGTGAGTCAACAGTAGTCGCCATGAAAATGAAATGGAAAAAGTTAAAAAATGTGGTTTTAAGTGTCAGAAATGTTCCTTTCATATGTTTGCGCAAACATATTATCTAGATATGTTCGTGCAAACATAGCATTTTGGGCGTCAATATGTTTGCACAAACATATGTAGATAATATGTTCACGCGAACATATTATATAGGTTTGCGCGAACATGCCATACCAAATGCAACAAGCCAAAATCGCGATTTGGTAAAATTTTTGAAGTTTTTTCATTCCACTAAAGTGGAACCCATTAGTGTGGGTTCACCCACATAAGAAGTGAAAAATCTCATGCATAAGCTACCAATGCTTGAAGCTAAACAAAGGGTCATGGATAAAGATATTAGCAACATTCAGGAGAAGGTGTTGAAATTAGAAACCAAGCTGGGTAATTTGGATAAACTATTCAAATAGCTGGTGGACAATGTGAGTAACCTCTTGAAGAGGAATGAGTGTGATAAGGGTCGGGACTCCCCACTAGGGCAGAAACTCAGGGACCAAGCAAATGTACCCATGCTCACTCTAAAAAGAATGAGGAAGTTAGTAAGAAGGATGAGGTAAAGGATACTATTGAAAATATGCAAACTCTAGTGGATTAGGTTGCTGACCTGATAAAGACTTTTCAGCTGGCCAGTTGGTGTACTTTTGTTGTTTTTTCTAGCTCTGTCTTGTGTGACCTCATGAATATTTTTGTTTGAGGTCTATTTCATGCTGTTCTGTGCTTCCTTTTTTTGATGTTCTTTTCTCTTAGAATTTTGATGTTGTAAAGGTTTTGGGTCCTTTAAAACCTATTTTTAGTTAATCAAAACAAGACTAGTGACATCTATTTTAAAAGACTAATTTTAGGTGGTTACATTAGCCCCTCTTTGAGTTGATATGCAAGAAGAACATCTATTCAAAGAAATTTTTATGTATAAGTATAGAAAAAATTCATACTAATAAGAGGAAGCTATTATGAAAAGATCATGAGAGATAACATCATCTCCAAGCTTGATTGGACAAATAATGATTGAGATAAATAGAGATAGCTGAGTTTGAACTTCATTAAACAAAGGTCAACTTAGCACAAGAATTGATTATAAACTTAATTGTGTGAAATTTGATTGATACAAAGAATTGACTCTAAACCTAATTGAACAAAGCTCAACTAATACAATAGACAAATAGACTTTGAACTTGATCGAATAGAGGTCGATTGGTAAGGTGAATTGACTTCAAACATGATTGAACAAAGATAAATTAAGACAAAAGTAAACTCACTCTGAACTTTATTGAATGAAGATCAATTGATATAGAGATATTAACCAATTTTCAGATTGATTATATAAAAGTTGATTAAGAAACAAAACAATTATGGACTTGATCAAGAGAAATTGAATTGAAGCTAACTTTGAACTTGATTGAAGAAAGAAAAATTAATATTTAAAATAATTGACTCTAAAACTCAATTAATGAAGGTGACATTGAACTTTATAGAACAAAGTTCAATTAATCAAAAGAAGTGCTTGTGACCTTGATTGAAAAAAAATTGATTTATGAATTAAATTAACTTTGACCTTCCTTTAAAAAATATCAATTTGAGATAAAGATCAAAACATTTAGTTTGATGGGTGTTGTGATGAAATTTACATGCCCCTAGTCATAAAATTGCCCCTATAAATGAGGACATTTTGTTTTAAACATAGGTTGATAGTTATGATAGATGATGTTGTGTTTAGCTTGCTCCCTTTGGAGAAAAATCAAAAGAAGATATATAGATTGGTAATTTGATGTAGCTTGATAAATTAATAAGATAGAAAAATGGTGGGAAATGATATAATGTTGATTAGGTTTTATTTACAAAAGAACAAGAGCATTTTTTGCATCTCTTTGAGATCCTATTAATAAAGTCTTACCTTGGTTGATTGAAGTTGAATATTTGTGGTGATGTTTGATAATTTGATGAAAATGAGTTTTAGCTATTTTTCTAGGTTGGTTTAGTTTCATTGCAATTCTTTACAAGAAGTAGACTGCATTGGTCTTACAAAATTTAAATTTTTTTTTTGAGCTATTTAATAATATTAGGTTTTTATTTAGATCATGAAAATACATTTACGACTAGCAAATCATGTAAGGGGTGATTTTCATGCCAATCTCAACACTTTCAAAAAATAGTTGGAAACCTATATAAGTCTTAAAAGTTTCATTTTCAATTCATTTGATATATTTAACTTTTCTATTTCTTCTCTAAACCAAAGCGATGGTCCCCATTTACACTCAAATATTCAAGCTTTAGAAGTTCCAGAATTGCACCTAGGGATTACCCACCTTTAGTAAGGCTTCAAATACAATGTTGTTCATATAGAATTATTTCAATTTGGTTAGAAAATTCTTTTTTTATTTTCCTTAATTTCTCTTTCAAGCACTACAAGTCTATTTTCTCTTCTTGAATGGTGAGTAATCTCATGCTAGGATTCTTCAGAAAAATAGTTTATCACAGTAAAAACCCTTATTTCAAACCCCAATGATCCCTTCTTGTCATTTAAAATTCCCTATAATAGGTCACTTAGTCAGTTCACATGGTGGAAATACTCACCCAATAGAGAGTATTCACATTGGAACACATTTATTCTTACCCAAGAATTGTTAAAAATTTTCATCTTTTTATTTTATGGCATTGAAATACTGAGATAAACTCCTAGGATTACACGTTGAATTTTTCAATTTTGATTTTGTAGATGCGTTTGTCATTCAGTTTAAGACCTGTGTATATGTCTATTGAATAGTTCTTTCATTGTACAAATATCTTTTATAAATCAATTACTAATACATATTTCATTTTCATTCTTTGTAGGTTGATCTCCCAGATGTTTGCTAATGTTCTATGTATCCACCGATATAGGGGCTTATCAAATAGGTATCTAATATTGAGGTAATACATAAATATTCTTGAATTACCAAATCTTCATAAGATACCTAACATTTCAACAAATAACAACCCTCTCACTACACTAGTGGAGAATGTCCATAGTGAGAGAAACACCTTTCACCTCCCCCTTGGTGAGATGCAAATCAAGCCAAAGGATAAATAATATACCTTGAGGATTCATACCCATGGTCCTATATGATTTTGAGGATTGGTCAAGCAATGATTCATTGAGGCATATCTTTGGAAATGCAATGATATTGGATAGAATTATTACATGGGACAAGTTTTTCCAAATATATGGTCCTAATAATCCTCATCATTTTGTGTTAAATGGATTCCTTGATTGATTTTTGATGTCACCCAAAGATTAGCACAATTTGGCCTACATATGGGGTAGGATAGATGAATAGATGATGTAGTTGACAATATTCTAATGTGGCCAAAGCATGCTAGTGCATCTGCATCATGAGAATTCATGAGGTCTAATACTATTGTACAAAGAGCATAGTAGAAGGGGTTATAGTTTTTCTAGGCCTATTTTCATGACTAGTAAGAGTAGGCTCAAAGCTATATCAAATGGTATAGAAGTGGGATTACACATCCTTTATTGGTAAAGACTGACCATTGGAGACAATAGTTGGATGATCTTATGTCCTAGATATGGATGCTATCCAAACTCACTAAGGCCTAGAGGCATGTAGGATTATAGTTTTGGGCATGTTGGTATCCTAACTACTAATTGGCTAGTTGGCATATAAGATTGAGATAGTTACTCTCACACCTTTATCAAGATAGTTTGATAGGATGTAAGATGTCGTAGAGGAGCACTATTCATATCCTTGTTTACCAATGAGGTCAAGAACCACTTGGGTCCTTGGTTAGATATAATTCAAGTAGTGGATGGTATGGAGAGACTAACAGTATAGAGATGGGATTATCTTCCAAATATTGGAGATGCAAGGCTTATACCATACTACATGGTGTATTTGGTGACATATCCCTTCCCATACTTCAAATGTCTCGAAAGGAGAGCTCCATAGCTTGATCTAGTAGAGGTACCTCTAGCTAGAGAGGAAATACCTACACATGTTTATAGAGTTATCCCTATTCCCTTTCCACTCCATATAGTGAGGTTAGGTCAAGGTTTGATCAGTAGTAAACATGCTCCAAGATCACTACATCATAGGTATTGAGGAGAGTATGGGACTTTGGGTGTAATTGGAGGCCATATGGGAGTGCCAGGTGGAGGAGATGATGAACACAATGTGAGGGTATGACCTTGACTAAGAATAGGACACAATATGAATGAAGATAGAGGGTGGATGTTTGTAAGAAGAGAGGAGTAGAGGGACACGATATGAATGAAGGTAGATGGTGGATTTATGTAAGAAGAGAGGAGTGGAGGAGGCACAACAATAGTATAAAAATGTTCAAGATGAGGAGATGAAAAAAAAGCACCCATAAGAGAAGGATGTAGAAGGATATCCAAAATCATACAAGAATAATATATCATCTAACTCTAAGGTTAGGTTGGAGAGATGCTGCTCTACTTGGCTTTGTGAGATACCGGTATAGATGAGAGTGAAAATTGGATTGTGGAGTTGATGAGGTTGTGGTAGATTGAGTGAGATGATAGGATCCATAACTCATAATGAGTAGAATATTATTATGGAGCCTATACATAAATTATTCCTATTAAGAAACATGTTATGATATTTTCTTTGGAACTCAAGATTTTTTAGGGTACAATTCCTCCTGCACGTGCAAATGGTCCACCTCCTCCAACACCTAATGAAGAGGGAGAGGGTTGTAGTTAGATGTCCTCTTTCCTTCATTTGGATTTATTCCATTGATAATTTTTATGTATCATTGTTCCATGTTCAAATGTATAGAATCTATTATACCTTATATCAATTTGAGACCTCTATATTAATAGTGTTCTAATTGACTGCTCTTTTGAAAATTTGATTGCACTACACCTATACACATTTCATGATGTATACGAATATTAAAAATTTTGATTTTATTTTATTGTTATTAGATAATTAGGAGGGGAGGGAAGAGGTGGGTGGGGGTGAATAAATTTTATTTAATTATCCTACAGTCCATAGAAATAATTTTAGAACCAAACAACATAAATAAACACTTTGTGTGCTTATTCAACTAATTCGTTAACTTCCTCAATAACTTTACTCCAATATTATATCTAACTCTTTCATTATAACCAACTTATAGTAATATTACTTAGTTCTTTCCAATCGTTAACTTAGTTATCATTGAGTTGTAGTAAAATAAAAATAACATGTAAATCAACCTACAATATAATAACATCAACATATTTGACACCAAAATTTTTAACGTGTAAACCTTGTGAAGGGAAAAATCAGTTCAGACTACAACCCAAAATTTTCACTCCCCCAAAGTGAGCTCAGTTAAGAGATAACCTTGTTACAAGTTACATACACAATGTTAATGTGACCTTGTTAAAGGATTTTAACAAAAAGATCATCTAGAGCTTATAATTACTTGATCCTATCTACACAATGGCCTACTCTAAATGACTTGCAAAAATTACTAATTAATGTTACCATATATTATTTCACATACTGGTTAGGCCAACTCGATTTACGCAATTTTATCCTATAATGATTAAAAATTGATAGTTTAAAAATTGATCTATTAGGTATAAGACTACTTCTCTTGTTCAAATCTCCTTTCTACTTGGTCTCTTTTGGATCTTTGTTCTCTATTCTCTTGACTATTTGATTCACACTTATACTCTTTCTCCTTCTTTCAACTCTACTTGGTTCACCTAGTAAAACTATCTTCTTTTAGCTTCAAAAACTTTGCACAATCACCACCTTAACAATAACAATCAACCAGTGACCTCATCAAAAACAAAAAAAGTAACTTAAACATCTCCTTAAATAGTCATTTATGTACTTCCAAATTCTACCAAATTGTATCACTTAATCATAATTTTCAATATTATATTTTACCAAATACAATATATCTAGCTATTTAGAAATATTCATAGAACATTGTGCACATCTTTATCATTCTTAAATTTCCATCATTATATCCATTTTTAATTTTCTTAGTTATTGATCTTGTATAAAACTTTGACTCACACTTTTGATCATCTTGAGAATTCTATATTTTCGTCAAAAGGTAGATTCCATCTTTACACTTTTTTCCTTCCAACCATTACTTTGTGAACATAACATTTCACTTTGATAGTATAGTACTTGGTTAACATTAGACTTGATTGGGAAATACAAAACTTATTCCTTACTCTACCAACCACTCAATGAATACTATATTCACTTGGAAAATATTGAGTTCCCTTTTTAACCTTGTCACTCAATTCAACTTGTGTATCTCTATATATTACAATATTACATGGTTGTAAAATAATCAAACCAATATATTATGTTATCATTGTCCAACTTAGTTAAGTGCCTACTAAGTAACATAATTATTAACTCTATCTTCAAAATACTTTCTTCAAATCCTCTTCATCAATCAAATCCTCTTCATGACTAAAATGATACGTAACTCTACTGAATTAACATAATGTCTAGCGAACTAAGATCTGACATCAATGAAAACCTAACAATTGATATGACTCTTTTCCATAAATTCATAGAATTTTCAATTACATTACTAGTTGGGGCTAGCAATATCCCCCTTTGCAATTGATGGAAACACATAATATATGGTTTTTTATTAAAAAGCATTACATAAGATAATCAAATATATGCAATGTCAACAATATAACTTTGCAACTCTTTGTTTGCAACATCAAGTTTCTTGTGATATGTCAGACCTAATTTGCCAAGAATACAAAAGAGAAAAAGGAACTAGTGAAATGTGAGACCTACTATGAGATGGACTCAATTAAAAAGCTCTAGAGGTATGTGCTAAGGGCCATTGTTGAGTATATATCTTTGGATACTAGATTTGATAGGGTTAGAACCCATCATTTTTTTTTGCTTGATCATTTTCATTATGAGGTTAATTTTTCCTTTCCATTTTATTTGTATTCTTCTATGTACATGTACCTACTTCTAACTCGGCCTTGCATGAGGGTTTATTGCTCTTAATCTATGAGCATTTTAAGGCTCAATCTAGGAGTAAAACCCTAGCTCATGTAGGGGTTACTTCTAAGGACACGGGGAGTTCTAACATCTCCTCAGATTGAGAAGAGGTTCAAAGTATAAGATTAGAGGAGGAGGAAGCTTATCTCTCATCCAGAAAGAAGGCAAGAGGTAAAGATAAGGAAATGCCTACTTCATCTAAGGTTCTGTGTAGGAATAGCCCCAGGGGCCTTTGGCCCAAAATTATTGGTCAAGGGGAAGAGGAATATAATGAAGAAGGTCAAGACATGGATCAAGATGA
The DNA here is from genome assembly GCA_028749045.1 of Cupressus sempervirens. NCBI lineage: Eukaryota > Viridiplantae > Streptophyta > Pinopsida > Cupressales > Cupressaceae > Cupressus > Cupressus sempervirens. The sequence continues at coordinate 726,426,846 of CM053792.1, forward strand.
GGAGAATAAGTGTGAGGAAGATGAAGATAAAGAGGAGCTGGTTGAAAACCCTAGAAATAAGAAGAGGAGGATGATAGAGGAGGACATACCCTTAGAGGGGAAAACCATTTCTAGTTTGGAGATTTCAATGCTTCCACCCTCTCCAAGTACCCCATAGGAGCATGGAAAAGAGAAAACAGAGGAAGTGGTGAGGTGGTTATTAAAGATAGGTGTGTGGCTTGGAAAAATTTCAATGTTAGAACTTCAAAGATGGGGATTCTGAGAGAAGTCCGAAATCCACATATCCTTGACAAAAAAGAGGGAAAGATCCAGATGGAGGAACTTATTGATCTGATGCTAGTGGCCATCACTAACAATGCAAGAGAAATGGGAATGAACTTGCTTAACAATAAAAAAAATAGCATGATAGACAATTTTAGATCAATTATATGGTTGTTTCATGAACTAGAGGAGGTAAAAGAAAGAATGTAATTGGAAAGCTAGGGGAAGAAATTTGAGAAAGGAAATTTGATAGATCAAGGGGATGCTATCAAGTTGGTAAAAAAAAGGATGAAAAATTCAGAGACTTACAACCATAACATGGCTAACTAGATGATCTCTATTCTAAAATTTCTCAATGAAAACATTGTTACTCTTGCCGGAAATCTTAAAGCCAGGGGTATTCTATAGAAAAATGAGGAAAAGTATAGGGATGAAGATAGGATGGATGATGAAACCATCATGGATGTAACCCATAGCCATCTAGATTGGACCTACTTGAATAAATAAGATCAAATGGCTGAGGAGTGTCAGTAAGCCTATGAAGGGGCAAAAACTATGTAGGACCTTGAAAGGAAGGTAGAGGAGTAAGTAAAGGATTATCAATATATATCTTTTGGCTTTTTGGTTTCTATAGGTTTTTCCTTTTTCTTTTGGCCTATCTTTCAATTTGGCCTTTTTGATGGTAGTAGTTATATTTTTGGGCTTATGTTGTTTCATTTACAGCCCTCTAGTATGTAACAGTTTTTGGGTTTTAGGTTCCCTATATAACCTATTTTTCTTATCAAAAACATCACATTTCTTGTAAGTCAATTTATAGCTCTAACAAAAATCTTCTTCAACATTTCTCCCCCTTAAGATATGATCCTTTTTTTGTATTCTCTCCCCCTTTGGTATATATCTCTTCCTTTGTTAATCTTCTCCTTTTCTAGTTCTCTACCCCTCTAACAACAATGCCAAAGGTTATCATATATCTCAATATGAAACTTATGTATCTCTATCATTGATTAACATAGTAATGCTGATTTTAATGATATTTATTAGGGAATCATGCGAGATACACAACCCTCTTCTTTGGAAACTATGAATGGATTGGTAGAACCATCAACGATATTGAATAAACTATAATGTAACTTTTTTGAAATGAAGTGAAATAGAACAATTTTTTTGGCATTGTGGATACATCACTTGTGGCTCACCTAGAAATAAATGTTGTAAAATAAAGTACCATCACTGACCTGAGTCCTAAATTTATTTATTTTTTAAAACACTTTTATGATGTCACCCAATAAATATTACATTAAACTATATTAATTACCATTCTTTTATATAAACATAAGAAGAAAGATTACCAACCAATTCAATTTAAAACCTTTTACCAATTGGTTTTAAAACATCCCAACTTTAAATTAGATATATTTATGATAGAATAAATTCAACTTTAATTATTCTTAATTAAATTTCCAATATTCTTTAATAGTGTTATTTGCACAAATTTGTGCATTGCTAGCATTTTCTTTCTTTGTGAAAAGCTTTACAAAATGTACCATTAGAGATTAAAAATTCTAGATAGCTTATAGAGAACAAAACAAAATCATCCATGTTTAGTGTTTAGTATGAAGCACTATTCCAGTAGGACCATTCAATGTTTTTGAGCCATGATTTTGTACAGATTTTTGAAGATGTTTCTTATAGATTATTGAAAATGTTTCTTATAGATTATTGCTTCTAAATTATAATTTTGGAAGATCAAATTAGAAAGTAGAAGTTTTGGAATTCTAGAATTTAAACCTAAATTTTATTGAGATTTCTTTATGGCTTTATTTAATTAATGGTGGCTCGCTAATAAAGACTCATTGAAAATTGATAAGTCTACTATAGTGTATAATTATTTATAATAAAAATATTAAAATCTTAAGAAAACATGCTAATAATTTATGTATGGGATATCATTAATTAAATATTGTTAAATAATATATCTATTTGCTTTTGTAAAGACTCAATGTAATAAAATACATAAATAAAGCTCAATTGAAATGATTGAATATATACTAGTTTATCTTGAACCATACACATCTGTTATTGAGAATAGGAATGCATATTCCCATTTTGACCCCAAATGAGCATATATCTATTCTCAAAAAAATGTTTAATTAGAATTGCTATTCCCATTATCATTTTACTTTTGACTATTTAATCAAATTTTCATGTCCCCTGACATGAGATAGTAAGAAATTCAATAGTAAACATAAGATGGGCTCTACTTGATTTGTATACTCTTTGCGTGTTGATTAAATGATGTAGACACATATTTGGGAGAGCAAGGAGTGCACTAACTTTCTTCAGAGGAAAAGTGTGAGAAGCAGAGTAGGCTTTGTTGATGTGTTTTTTATGACTCACCAAACAGTAGAACAAAATACTGAAATATCTTATCCTCTCTTGAATAAAGTCTTGTGTATGCTAAGATTGCTAGAAAATCATACAATGACTTCAAGGTTCCTTTAATGCTAGGTCTTGACTATGGATAAGATCGGTGGTTGATGTGATTTGCTGATGATCACAAGGGGCCTTACATGTTTATTTAGATTCATTTCAAGCCATACTGGATGCGAGAGCTATATTAAGGTTTTTCAATGAAGTACTTTTCAAAATTTTCACAAAATATGCAAAATTAAATAAGATAGGGTTTAGGAACTCTATTTTAATCCTAAGGGTGGTGATAACAACAAATAGTATTCTAGTGGACAAATTTCTCAATTTACTGAATTTCGCTTCGCCAAGTTATACTACAACTAAGCGTGAACTGGTGCAATCTTAAAGAGTTATGCCAAATATTTTCATATCACCACATATGCCATCATAAAGAATAATTTATACAAATGATAGAAGTTAAGCATATGCATGAAAGGGGTTCAGGCTAACTTTGCATGATGAGTTAGAATCACTAAAATGTCAAAAGTATGAACCAAAAGAATTCATCTATACACCATCATATTCTTCATTGCAATCACCACACATTAACTAGGGTAAACTTAACCTAATTGAAGAAATTTAAGAGAACAAGAAAGCACTAAGACATGTCAAGTATTCACCAAACTCCAATGAAAAATTTATTATCTTAGTAACTCAGAGTAACAATCTCATAAAAATCTCCCCTTTACAATTGAGAAATGAGGCCTTTATATAGGTCCTCAATTACAATAGGTGGCTTGGATGATCACAATAATCGATGGCCAAGATTGTGCCACATCAGCCCTAATTAGGGTTAGGCCAAAGGAAAGGAATCAACATTAATGCAACAAGGAATCCATTACTGTAGTGGGTAATAAATGCCTACTATGCATGCTTGTTTAGGAAGGAGTGGGGTGCAATAAATATCCACCATGCATGTCCATTACTCAATAAATGCTTAGTCTTCCTTGAATAAATTATTCTTGAGTCTTTTCCAATTGCATCATTTTAACTAAGATCCAACTTTAACTGACTTTTCTGAAAATCTCTCTTCGAACATTCTCGTCTTCCATGTACTTGCTTGGAAATTTATCTCCCTAAAATGGATTGGAATCCCTTGCTGATGATTATGTTACTCTATAATTTCTTCATATTGAACTTCCTTCACCATGTTCTTGGATTTTTGGATTTGAACTTTGATCTTTGAACCTTGAATGTCTGGGACCGGATCACTTAGTAATTTGATCTTGGTAATAGAATTTTTGATTTGAGCGTCTTTCTTGAATTTCTAGAACTAGATCTTTCTCCTCCTTTTTCTTCAAATATTTTCAATTCATTGTTGTGCCTTTTCTTACATTTTGAAGAATTATCCCTTTTTAAATCATCATCAATCATTTTTCAAGTCTTGGGTACACACTTCAAGAGGGTGAAATTCAAGATTTGGAGGAGAAATTTCGAGCACTTAATCCTTTTTCATTTTTCCATGAAGGAGAAAGTTTACAACACTTAGCCATTTATTCTTCCATGAAGGAGGAATTGCCAACACTTACCAATTTTTCTTCCATGAAGGAGAAAATTCCAACACTAGCATTTTTTTCTTCCATGAAGGAGGAATTTCTAACACTTCATCATTTTTTCTTCTATGAAGGACAAATCTCGAACACTTAGCCATTTTTGCTTCCATGAAGGAGAAATTTCAAACACTTCGCCAATTTTTCTTCCATGATTTCTTATTCTCTTGCTCGTGGAAATTTTGAGTGGTCATGGATTTTGTCCATGATGGAAGAATTCCACAACAACCATTTTTCTCCAAGGTGGGATTTTTTGAGAGATCATGGATTTTGTCCATAATGGAAGAATTCTGCAACAACCATTTTTCTGCATGGTAGGATATTTTGAGAGATCATGGATTTTGTCCATGATGGAAGAATTCCGCGACAACCATTTTTCTCCAAGGAAGGATTTTTTGAATGATCGTGGATTTTTTCCATGATGGAAGAATTCCACAATAACCATTTTTCTGCATGGTAGGATATTTTGAGAGATCATGGATTTTATCTATGATGGAAGAATTTTGCAAAAAACCATTTTTCTCTAAGGCAAGGTTTTTGAGTGATCTTGGATTTTGTCCATTATGGAAGAATTTTGCAACAATCATTTTTCTCCATGGTAGGATATTTTGAGAGATTGTGGATTTTGTCCACGATGGAAGAATTTCGTAACAACCATTTTTCTCCATGGCAAGATATTTTGAGAGATTGTGGATTTTGTCCATGATGGAAGAATTCTGCAACAACCATTTTTCTCCAAGGTAGGATTTTTTGAGAGATCTTGGATTTTTTTCACGATGGAAGAATTTTGCAACAACCGTTTTTCTCCATGGATTTTGAGAGATCATGGATTTTGTCCATGATGGAAGAATTCCACAACCATTTTTCTCCAAGGTAGGATTTTTTGAGAGATCTTGGATTTTTTGCATGATGGAAGAATTCTGCAACAACCATTTTTCTCCAAGGTAGGATTTTTGAGTGATCTTAGATTTTGTCCATGATGGAAGAATTCCGTGAGAACCATTTTTCCTATTATTTTCATGCCTTTCTACTTTTGGATATTTCATGGGTGATTCTGAACTTAACCATTTTTTTCTTGTGTCATTCTTGCTCATTCTTTTGGATATAGAAACATGTACCCTTTTGGCTCTTTATCAACCATAGCTCACTTGTTGTAGAAATAGACCTACCAAAAATAGACATTCTAAAAATAGTAAGTTGTCCCAAAGACAAAATAAGGCCAATCTGAGAGGCAATAAAATTTACTAAAAATAGACTCACTAAAAATAGACTTTCTAAAAATAGTAAGTTGACCCAAAGTCAAAATAAGGCCAATTTGAGAGGCAGTGAAATTTACTAAAAATAGACTTACTAAAAATAGACTTTCTAAAAATAGTAAGTCAAGACATTCAATTCTCAAACAAGCAAATAATTTCCATTCTCAGAGCCACATGGACAACACTTTCCACATCTGGCCAATTTTACCAATTCTCATTTGAAAGAGGGGACTTTAGATGAATGAGCTCAATACTACCAAGAACTAAAGCCAAAAGGACAAGACCAAGAGACAAAATGGGGCACCCCATTTGCAATGGGGCGATGGTGTGGAAAGCCCACAATAGGCTTCATCATTATCTTCCACATAGTTAGCAGAAAGATTGGAAATAAGAGGAGGGCCACTGCTATCATTTGTTGCAACCCACTTGATTCTACTCTCTACTCATTATTTGGATATTTCAATCCCATCTGAGGTTTATTGGGATGCACACAAATAATGCCTAATTACCCAGGTGTCCTTTTCTCTACGAGAAAGGTAGACAACACTTTGCACTTAGACTCATCATGGTCCTATGTAATAAGATTCCTTGATTCTCCAATAGACTTGTGGTTAGCCATCTAGAGGCTTTGAGGAGTCTCTTAGCTTCTCCACCTCCATTTTACCAATGACTACAAATGGAGTGATCTTCTATAGAGAAAAATGTCAATTTTAATTCTAATTTCAATTTGGTGAACCAAATAGATAGAGAATAACAAATGGCAATCCCGATTCTCGATATCCATTCCAATTCTTATTTTCACTTCTCACGAAGAATAACAAATGGTAATTATTTTGAAAACAAGAATGACCCAGAAAGAGCCCATCAGGGATCATGTCTTGCTGAGGGCAAGGCTTAGATCAGATGCCACTTAGACGGAGAGGTTTCAGGCACGAGTGGGCCTGTATTAGGTACCTAAAACATGTTTTTGGATGACCTCCATAAAAATCAAACTTTTATACATAAATATAATTTTAAAGAACTAAATACACATAACAATAGTTTTGATACATAGTTTAACAAGTGCCACGTAGTGGCATATATTTTCTAAATTGTCAAGTTTAATTCTTGCAATAATTATAATTGTAATAGTTTAAAAAATTAATTTAAATGAAAATATTATTTATATAGTTCATAATAATATTAGATATGATGTATACGAACAATTAGAAATAATATAAAGATTTATAAAATATTAATATTGGAAAGCATCAAATATGTCGAGTTACAATCATGTTGAATACAAGACTCTTAGTAGAATAAATGAAAAAATTAATATTATGTTTTAGATGGAACTCAATATTTAATTCTTATAAATAAATCTCAATTTAAATTAAACCTTTTCAAAACATTATTGTAAAATAATAATAATACATTATTCAAAATTTTATCAAATTATCTCACACTCCAAAAGCTATTTTCCTATGTACACTAAATCATTGTGGTGTGTCTTATCTCATAATACTACCACTTCTAATGCAATCAAGAAAATGAAAAGACCAGATTATGTTATTTAATCATTCTTGCTAATTTTAGTTTGTATGTCTTATTTCAAAAGTGTTCAACTTTATAGTCCAACTTTTTCTATCCATTTGGCAAAGGGAATACAAGTAGAATAGGCATATTTAGATTCTTGAAATTTTGAATTCTTCATTTTGATGCATCAAATCAGAATTGGAATACAAAATAAAATTCGAATATGTATTCCAATTTTGGCCCAAAAATGAGGGTTTTCAATTCTACCCAAATAGGTGGAATTGGAATACGTATTCCTATTACAATTTTATTTATATTAGAAAATATAATTTTTTGGGTCTATGAATTCCCCATCAAATTCTGGTTAAACCAAACAAAGAATAGGAATACATGCCCCATTTTCTATTCCAGAATAGCTATTCCTATTCCCATATTCCTATTCCCACAGCCAAATAGACCCTTAATAAATCTTTCTATGAAAATTCTTGCTCGAGTAGGTTCAAGATGATGCCATTTTGATCCTATTGGTGGTCATTTTTATTCATTGTATGGCCATTTTCATGGTCATCCCCTGTGATAGATATGACAGTGTTGGCTCTTTGCCCTGGCTTGGGGTTATGCATTAAGGCTATTTTTTTCACCATCGATAAATGGTATTTATGATTTCTTTTTTTCCTCCTCTAAAACTCTTTAGCATTTTTTCTGCTACCAATCACTTTCTTCGTACTTTCTTTTCTTTCAGGATCATTTTTGCTTACGCTAGATGTAAATCTTATTTAATTTTTCCTTTTTCCTTAAATAAACTCTGTGACATATTTTATTCCAAACATTTTAGAAAATAGTTTGAGAGAAGAATTTAGGAAAAATAAAACTTAGTATCTTTAACTCTTATTCAAGAATAAGGAAATATTTAGTATCTTTGATTTTAAAATTAGAAAATAAGAAACTAGAACTTGTATGTTTTTTCCTTTGCATTTTGTAGCTTGAAAACAAAATGCCCCATGTGCATCAGGGGAAGATTGAATTTCATCCATTGCAATCAACACATGATTACTATAAAGAGACTGCTAAAAATGATGTTTGAAATCTATTTGTAAAGACTAGAACTACAAAACAAATGCCACATTAGCAATCTCTATAAATTACATAAAATTCAATGAGAGTCAAAGTATTTTGAATAATGACCAATCAACACTACTTTATTAACTATATTTAATTTTAACAAACTGATACATATACATATATGCTCAATTTAAAGGAACCATAATTTTGTTACTAGATTACCAATGCCAGATACTAGATAATAGATTGTTTAATCATGACGACCAAGTTGAAATGAGCTACAAAACCTATCTAAGAACACAAGGGTGAGAATATTTTAGGAGTGCTATACCATCTTACCAAAAATATGTTAAGCTTCCCTAGAATCTTTCCTGATATGAAAGATACCCATCTCAAGAATGCCATAGTCTAAATAGGTAAAACTAAGAAAGTCATGGAATTGTGCAACATATTGTCTACATTTCAATTAGACAAGCAATGCATATTTGTAAGAAAAGTAAAACAAATGATATATTTCAATTAATTACATAGGAAAAGTAATTAAGATTAATAAGTTTTCTTCTCATATATCCATTAGGAAGCCATATCACATGTTAAGGAAAACTCTTTCCAAAAATTCAGACCCCACCACATAATAGTCAGGTAGTACAATCACTCTCTTAATGACTCATAGTCCATTTCAACTAAATCATTCTACAATAAATCTAAATATTGAGAACAATCAATACTTAGTTATCTCAGTGTGCAATATTTCTAGATATCTAATCTAATGAAGACACACTTTGCTATGGTTGCGAATATTAGCATCTATCAATCAGAACTATGTAAATCACATTCTTATAAATTGGACCTTTACTTAACACAAGAAAAATTATAAAAAAATAATACTTCTTCTCTTTAAATTCCATATTCTACACAAAATTTTCACGCAAGGAAATTTAATGAGTAATGAAGATGATAGTAACATGGCATTTCGACAACAAGAGTATTATTAATCTTTTCTTTGGTAAAGGGAAAAAGATAGGACATTGTATGAAAATAAAAAGAATAACACAATGGTCCACATAACACTTTCTTCTAGTGAAATTTATTGAATAATCACTTTTGATAATTCTACTTATATTTACTCCTAAGTTTTGTTATGGTTTTGTAGTGTCTCTCCATTTAGTTGTGTATAACTTGTTACATGAAGTCTTACCAGGTTAACAATTAATTTTGTTTTAAGGAGGCATTTCAAGGAAGATAGATGGAATCGCATATTAGTAATAACTTTAGAATAACAAGGCCTCATTATGCACCATCCATTTGTATGCATTCATTGCTTCTATCTGAGCATGATTAAACTAAATGAGAATATTATGGTACTTCATGTGAATAATCTTCAAAACTGTTGTTTTCAAAAGAGCAGACAATTCTTGGAAAATACCTTACATAACCAGTTGCAGATCTATACACCTAGTTTAGAGTAGGTCATTCCTTAGTCTATACTCACATCTCAGTCATGGCGGGGTATTCATTCACCTTAATGAGAAATATATATAATTATCGTAATTCAGGAATAATGGAGAAGAAATTGGTTTTATTACTCTGAAGTTGAGACTATGAATTTCCCTGTGATGGCATAATGCATGAGGAGATTCTAAGTAATTATTGGAGGTCTTTCTGTCTAGAATGTGTAGTTTAATTTCATATGCCTATGATGCGTACAAGTGGGAAATGTGTTTCTAACTACCACAATTTATTCATGTCCTTTGAATTCAGAGAAAGACCAATCATCTTTCTAAACAATGTTTCACAAGATCATTGCATGCCTACCATAATTAGCGATTGTCTATTCCATTAAAAAATCACTTTGAAATCAACTCATGGGAGGGAAAGGGGTGCATTGAATGCTATAGAAACTAGTCAATTTTGCCCACAAGGGAGGCGTCCAGGTGAGAGTTAATTATATGTCAATAATCACAATTTCAAAATGTTTCAAGTTCCAATTGATCAAGAACCTCTAACAAATTTATTTATTTTTGAAATGGAAATGAAGAATGATTCCAAATCATTCTCTTTGGTTAATAGTCCTTTCCATGAAATACTCACATAACACATAAGGAAGGAAAAGCAATACTTTATAAGAGCATAGGAAGACTCTATAACAATAATCATCTGATGCACAAATTCTATACAATGTTATTAACTAGCTTTCAATTAACCATTGGAATAGCATAAAGATGAAATGAGAACATGAACCTGGTAAGATCTTGTTGTTATCCATTCTCTCTTTCAGATTGGATTCTCTACTTTCCCGCATTGTCTCCTAGCTTTCTCTATTATTTTATTTCATCTTTCCTTGATCAATATCTAGGACCAAATGCCCCTCCCATGGTGATTTTCTTTTCCAAAATTTGTTTCTTCAAGTCCTTCTGCTTCTTGTGTACTCTCCAAGATTAGTTAGTATATTAGAAAGAGTGTCTTCGGTGTATAATTGACCTCTCTTCTCTCTAACTATCATAGTGGTAGTAAATATCCCTAATTAATAGATCCCTCAGTAATTGACACTCCAAAAAAAATTAATTAGTTACAATCAAGATTAATTTGAATTTTATAAAAGATAAAATTTTAGACAGGTGGCAACAATAATGCCAATTTATCAGGATGAGACAAATAGGTTGTGACATCATCCCCCTCTTAGAAAATGCATCATCCTTATGCAGGTATGTGGAAATCACAATCACATACTTAAATATCAAGAATTATATATTGTAATGATCAGTAGTTTAACTTCTATTATCCATAACAATGCACATATCGACATTCAATTCTATCAACAAAACCATCTATCATTTACTCAAATAAAGTCAAAATTTCATTTGCTTAAATGAATCCTACATTTCATTAACACATTAACACACTAACTCTAATGGAACTATATTTTCAAGACAATGTTAATGTATAGTTGAAATAAAAAGTTAGTGAAAATAACACATGTTTAATATAAGTGCATGGGTAAGTAATCATTTCAAGAACTTTTCTACGAGTGGGTGTGTGAATTCCATTATGTCTCTATAGTTTTATAAGGTTAGACTACCTCTCTCTAACAATATTACCCTTCCTTATGATGTGTCATTTGCTCTATTGCATTACAAGAACAACACCAAAATATTAGTCCATCATATATCACAAATCAATCAAATATCCAATGAATATCAAATCAATTACTTGATTATCTCAAGAAGTATCAAAATTAAGTAACATATTACCTTAAAATCACATGATACAAACACTTACTTGTGCTCACTTATTATACCTTTGCATCAACTGCATTTGACCCCACCATTAGGTACTTCATAGTCACTTCCTACCATACTTATACATGTACAATTACAATACCTTTAACTCATCCATAACGTCAATAGCTAATGAAGCTAATTTTTAATTTATAAATCTCAAGAGTCAATATTTTCCTTTAACTCATCTTTAATCAAACCTTGATCATAGTAATAAAATCAATCAATCATACATACCATCTAAATGTGGTGCTAAGAGAGTATGTGTCCATATCAATAAGTCAATTCCCATGAAATATATTCAAGGAATATAATTAGGATACATCTAATTCAACATTAGTTAAATTGACGTGAAATGCACTATATGTAAAGACACTCACAAAAAAAAAAAAAATCAATGTACTCATCATTATGCGTACAAATGCTTGGAGAAATAGACATATGAATATATCTACATCACACTGCATCATTCAACTCAAAATGAATGACATATATCCAAACACTATGATTAATAAATAAATGATATAAAGGCCACATAGCCAAATGCATTGTGCAACATTGAACCACAGTTCTTCATCATTAGATAATAAACCCAAATCCCAATTAGATATATCGACCAAAGGTGTAAGTTGAAGACATAATTACCAAGTCTATATCTAACAACATATCAACTAAGAGTCCAAAACATACAACTCAAGATGACCAAATCATTGATTGTCATTCATCAACCAAGTTGGATAGATAAAATGAGTCAACAACTAGAAGTCACATGCATGGTGAATAATCACATATTCATAACACCAATAAAAAATACTATCAAAATTAGATAAAAGAGGGATCTATACTTACCCATTTGCATTCTCATAGGACAACCACATATCCATACACTTGCCACATAGGTTAAAAGTCAAATCAGGTTAGTCAGAGATTGACAACACATAGTTTTATTCAACAAGTAGAAGCAATATCTTCTAATTAATTATGCAACTTCATTCTAGTTTCCAACTTACATATTGAAATGATAGGTATAATAATAATTTACATTTCATAAACCAACTATCAACCAAATTGTCGAGTACAATGTATCATTACATGAATATTCCACACATGAATATACTAAATAAGTGGACCTACATGTCAAACTATATTTCATCATATGTAAGAATCATTTCCTACTAAATGATTGCCTCATTATCAATTGCAAGAATACATAAAATAATCATTAAAAAGCCTAGTTTGAATAGTCAACAACTATTTCATTCACCATGTTCACAAGTTATCAATAATTATTCATTTAAGAAGGTAACACATGACATTACCTAGAGATGTTGACCTATACGTCATCCATCCATCAAAAGCATGATTTACTAAATACACTAAGTATAATTTAAAGCATCATATGAAATGTTGACCTACATGTCAAACATGGAACAATAAGCACATCATACAAGTTTAATGTCATCTACCATATGATTAACACCATTAAGTTCATCATTCCAATCACCTACAAGGATTATTAAATCCAATTTTTATCAATTTAGTTACCTTAGGCTCTCAAGCCCATCTTGTCACCATAGTGTGCTTAACCAACATATAAGCACATGTTGTGATGTATGACCTTAATGCCATTGTGCTTAACCAACATAGAAGCACATGTTGTGATGTATGATCTTAAAGCCATTAAATCTCCACATAAAATATGGTTTGAGGTGCTTTAACCTTGCCACCCATGGAGTGAAACCTCCCCCAGGATTCTTCCTAACATGAAGAATTTCCCAACCCTGGCACGAGAAGCCTAGTTTCCCAGAACAAGATGGATTGGATGGATTCGATGTGGCTATGAAACATACTATATTGCAACCATGTGCCTAGTAGCCTAATCATGAAATGTAGCAGGGAATAAAATAAACTCCACATCTACACATATGTAGTAAAACCAAATAAGCATAACCATTTACATATATGCAATATCTATAAAACAAATGGCTTGTCCAAGCACTTTAAAATCTAGATTTACCTATAGAAGAAATAAGAACAGCATGTATCCATTCTATAGAACTAGCAGATGGAGAAACTAAACGTGAAGTATCCATCTAGTTGTCCCATAACTGCTACTTTACACCTAGCCATGCATGAAAATACACAACATTTTGTAGTACCAGTATTACATTGGCAGGAAGAGTAGAAAAATTAAAGCAACACTTCTACCCTTCCCTATTTGTCGACATTTGGCACCCATGTTGGAAGGTAAGCTTTCCAAAATAATAAAAATAGGATAAATGCAAAAGGAAGAATGGTGTGTTCTTCACAATCTACTCCCTAATACAACCTATCAATTCTCTATAATGAAGATCATAGATGACATCACTTCCAAATCACATGATTAGCATCATCAAAAGTACACACACACACCCTAGCCACCTCAAGATCAAAGAAATCTTGAAAAAAAGATTCATAATTCTCAAGTCAAAGTCCAAAAAGGGGATACAAAACCAAAATAAAAGTGAAAAAGAGTCATAGTAATTAGATTGCATAATAAATTAGTGGCTCGATGGTCATAAAGAACATAAATTTCAAGCTAGTCCTTCATCACATCCAAGTTCATGAAATTGAACATAATAAAATGAAAACCCAATTCACTTAAAAAACAATGACTCTCACTAGTCACCAAGAGGGAGTAGATGTTTAATGATACCTTGTGTCCAAGGGTTGCTAAGAACATAACAAAACTTCTCATTTATCACATGCAATTTATCTTGATAGTCACACATTTCTAAATGCATAATGGAACATGCAATACTTTTGCAAATGAATCCATGTTCTTCCTACTTATTATATTAGGTTAATAAATGAACCTCATGAATTTGGCATAAAATAGAAATAAACTCTTGCATGACATGTGCATCACATGCTATTTACACAATTAAAGGCATTTTCATTGCTATCACAAGCCAATTCTTCATTTGGTAGGCTTTCATAGCCTATTGCAAAAGTCAACCATCTTTTGACTATCATAATAGTTGAAATTTAGTACTTTGATATGCATATTATCCCATCACATGGTTTAAATTAAATATAACCATAAACATATGAGGTACCAATTTACCAGTCATTCCATAAACTTTCCATTTTGATAATCTTTTAAGGAATGCAATTTTAACTCAAAATCATGACATGCATAAGGAACTTCATATCCTTCTATGTCAAAAATAATCATAACTGAGAGATGCAAGATGCAACCCATCTCATCAATTTATGCAACATAAAGAAACAAGTTGACTTACAGTTATATGTCTAACATAGTGAACTCAAGGCCCAAGTGTGGAGAAAAGAGCTTTGATACCATATGCAAAGACTAGAACTGCAAAACAAATGCTACATCAACAATTTTCATAAATTGTAGAAAATTCAATGAGAGTCAAAGTCTTTTGAACATTGACCATTCAACATTACTTGATTAACTATCTTTAATTTTTAAAAAATTCATACATATACATATATGCTCAATTTAAAGAAATCATAATTTTGTTACCAGATTACCAATACCAAATACCAGATACCAGATTGTCTAATCATGATGACCAAGTTGAAATGAGCTCTAGAAACTATCTAAGAACACAAGGGCAAGAATATTGTAGCAGTGCTTTACCACCCTACCACAAAGGTGTTAAGCTTCCCATAATCTTTCCCAACATGGAAGATACCCAACCCGATAATGAGATAGTCTAAACAAGTAAAACCAAGAAAGTAATGGAATTGTGCAACATATTGTCTACATTTCAACCAGAAAAGCAAAACATCTTTGCAAGAAAAGTAACACAAATAATATATTTCAATTAATTAAAAAGGAAAAGTAATTAATCTTAATAAGTTTTCTTCTCATATATCAATCAAGAAATTGGTTTTATTACTTTGATGTTGAGACTATGAATTTCCATGTGATGGTGTAATGTATGAGGAGATTATAAGTAATTACTAGAGGTCTTTCTTTTTGGAATATTTAGGATAATTTCATATGCCTACGATGCATACAAGTGGGCAATGTGTTTCTAACTACCACAATTTATTCATGTCCTTTGCATTCGATGAAACACCAGTCATCTTTTTAAACAATGCTTCACAAAATCATTGCATGCCTACCATCATTAGCGATGGTCTATGCCATTAAACAATCACTTCAAAATAAACTCATGGGAGGGAAAGGGGCGTTTTGAATGCTATAGCAACTAGTTAGTTTTTCCCACAAGGGAGGCATCTTTGTGAGAGTTAATTATATGTCAATAATCATAGATTCAAAATGTTTCAAGTTCCAGTTGATCAAGAACCTTTCATAGCTTTATTTATTATTGCAATGGAAATGAAGAATGGTTCAAAATCATAATCTTTGGTTAATAGTTCTTTCCACAACATACTCACATAGCACATAATGAAGAAAAATTGATAATTTATAAGAGCATGGAAGACTCCATAACAATAAACATGTTTTCCACAATTACTACCATGTTTCCAACTAGAAATAACATATGATGCACAAAGTCTATAAAATTTTATTAACTAGCTTTCCATTAACCATTGGAATAGCATAAAGATGAAACGTGTGTGAAAAATCTAACTATTGCAGTCATTGATTATTAATCTCCTATCATAAACAATTATTAAACTGCTGAAAATAAATTCCCAGGTAATATCAAAAAATAACACAACTGTAACTTCACTTATAAAATATGGAAAGAAATGTGCAACATAATGAACACAATATTTTTGGACAAATTGTCCCTGGAAAAACCCCTAAGGGAAAACCAATTCTACAAATGAGGAATTATATTAAACTTCAGCAAATCAAGAGATACAAAATTCCTTGCCTCTTTACTGGTAGAACTCCGACAACCTCCTAATTTCTCCTGCTGATATTCCCCATCGCTATCCCCACGCCAACACTGCACCCTTGCTAACACTGCAAGACAATTTTCTATCACTACAAATGCTTCTCCAAAACTTGTCTCTCCAAATAACCCAATGACCCCTTTTTATACTACCCTATTGGAAAAACCAATGACCGAGATTAAATCAAACCAACGGCTGAGATTAAGACAACTCAACAGCCAATAATAGAATTGGTTGCGAGGTGTCCAAAAGGGAATCACTAAAATTAGTAAATAATTATCCTTGCAACAACCATTTACTAATTCTCAGCAAGTGGACAAACAGCTATCCAAACTACCCATAACTAATGCTGCTATACATAGATAAGGATGAATAGTTGTCCAAGCTACCCATAAATACTACTGCTATTTATTGGTTAGAAATAACAGCTGTCCAACTAACAATAATTAACAGTCCCTCTTAGCGAGGAAGTTGTTTTGCATGACACCCATCTTATCTTTAAAAAAGATAAATTTGGTCTTTCCCAAAGTCTTCATTAGAATGTCTGCTACTTGCTCATCTATAGGTATGTATTGTAGTCGAACAATACCTCATTGTACACAATCTCTGATGAAGTGATATTTGATATCTATATGTTTAGACCTATCATGAAACATTGGATTCTTAGACAACTTGATGCAACTCTGATTGTCACAATGTATCACAGTAGTCTCAACCTTCTGACCAAACAAGGCTACTAACAACTTTCGAAGCCATATAGCTTCACATGTCGCCATGCTAGCTGTTATGTATTCTGCTTCTACTGAACTTAGAGCCATAGACTTCTGCTTCCTGCTGAACCAAGATACAACTCCTGACCCCAAACTAAAACAACACCCTGAAGTGCTCCTTTTGTCTTTGTACTTCTTGCCCAATCTGCATCAGTAGAGCTTATCAACTTGATAACTTCACCTCGGACATATCTGATCCCATACTTGACTGTACCATACAAGTAATGTAGTACATGCTTAGCCGTTATCCAATGCATTCTCTGTGGTTCAACCATGAACTGACTAAGAGAGTTAACTGTAAATGCTATATCTGGCCTAGTGTTGACCAAATACATAAGAGAACCAATCAACTGTCTATATAAAGTGGGATCTACATCCTTCTCCTTAGATACATCGTCATGCTTTGTGCTCACCTCCGGAACAACTATCATCATCTCACAAACCAATCTAAGTGCTCCATGATGAATATGGCCCATCCTCCTATGCCATAGCTCTCCAAGATCTCTAGGATTATTGTTGCTCATGAGTGCCTTAGGAGTATCAAACTGTAATCTATAAAGGCGACCACTCCTAACTCCAATAGTTATGGGTGATTTCCAATCCTTGTGCTTAATCAACACATTTGTCCCTCCAAAGAGTACATTATACCCCCTATCCTGAAGAACAGATATAGAAATGAAATTCATACCTAAGCCTGGCACATATAACACATCATGAAATGGAATTATCTTTCCATTCTCCCTCTGAAACTAAATAGTCCCTTTCCCAATAGGGTTGAGTTTGGACAAGTTTCCCATAGAAATCTGGATGTTGGTGTCCTCCTCCTTATATCTGGAGAAGTACTCTCTAACTCCTGTCATATGAAATGATGCCCCACTATCTATATACCAAACACACTGTGAGGTTGAGCTAACCATACAAGCTATGAGTGAAAACTCATCTTCCATTCTACTGGAGAGTTCTTCCACACTTGCTAAAGCTGCCACCTGCTTCTTACCCTTCTTCCTCTCTGGGCAATCACTGACATAGTGGCCAAACTCATGACATCCAAAGAACTTGACCTTAGAAAGGTCATTCTTCTTCTTCTCACTTTGTGAATTTGATTCTTTGCTAGATCCCTTCTTTGCTTTCCCTTTACTTGCTAGGGCAACATTCTCTTGTTCCACCTCATTTTTTTGATTCTTGTTGGCCCCATTGGCAAGACTTAGTCTAAACTCCTCCTGAGTGAAATCAGTCCATAGTCGATCCCAACTTGGTAAAGTATCTCACCCACTGACAACTTGAACAAAGACACTCCATTGTTTAGTAAACCCATTTAGGGCTATTCTCACTAGCTCGTCATCACTAGGGCTATCTCCAACAACTGCTAACTCATCCTTGACAAGTCTGAGCCTGGTGAGGTAACTTGTGACATCTTCTCCCTGATTCATTTGGGTATTCTTTAGCTTCTCTCTGAGAATCAACTTCCTATTGGTGGTAGCATTTTGGTATAGATTTAGAATGGCGTCTCACATCTTCTTCACCATATCTAGCTCTGCGATATGTGGAACAATATGATCCTTGACACCATCAAGGATAATCCTCCTCGCTTTGGCATTGTCCTTTCTATATGTTGCAAGCTGGGTTGCATCTATTGGTATAGGTACAAAACTGGTAGCATAATTCTTGATACCATTCTCTTCCAACAATAAAGAAATTTTGGCCTTCCAGACACCAAAATTTGAGGCACCATCCAATCTATCCTGATCTCTCAAACCAGCTGAAGCCATCTCAAGGGATTAAAGCAATAATAAATCTAAAGAGATCAAAATTTCTTTCCTAGGGAAAAACTCTTCTACCCTTAACAACGCTCTGATACCATGTGAAAAATTTAACTATTGTAGTCACTGATTATTAATCTCCTATCATAAATGATTATTGAACTGCTGAAAATAAATTCCCAGCTAATATCGAAAAATAACACAACTGCAACTTCACTTATAAAATACGGAAAGAAATGCGCAACACAATGAACACAATATTTTTGGACAAATTTTCCTTCAAAAAACCCCTAAGGGAAAACCAGTTCTACAGATGAGGAATTATATTAAACTTCAGCAAATCAAGAGATACAAAATTCCTTGCCTCTTTACTGGAAGAACTCCGACAACCTTCTAATTTCTTCAGCTGATATTCCCTACTGCTATCCCCATGCTAACATTGTGCCCTTGCTAACACTGCAAGACAATTTGCTATCACTATAAAATGCTTCTCCAAAACTTGTCTCTCCAAATGACCCAATGACCCCTTTTTATACTACCCTATTGGAAAAACCAATGATCGAGATTAAATCAAACCAACGGCTGAGATTAAGACAACTCAATAGCCAATAATAGAATTGGTTGCAAGGTGTCCAAAATGAAATCACTAAAATTAGTAAATAATTATCCTTGCAACAACCATTTACTAATTCTCGGCAAGTGGACAAACAGCTACCCAGACTACCCATAACTAATTTTGCTATACATAGATAAGGACGAACAGTTGTCCAAGCTACCCATAAATACTATTGCTATTTCTAGGTTAGAAATAACAGCTGTCCAACTAACAATAATTAACAACGTGAACATGAACCTGGTAAGATCTTGTTGTTATCCATTCTCTCTTTTAGATTGGATTCCCAACTTTCCTGCACTGTCTCCTAGCTTTCTCTATTCTTTGCTTTCATCTTCCCTTGATCACTATCCAAGACCAAATGCCCCTCCCACGGTGATATTCTTTTCCAAAATTCATTTCTTCATGTCCCCTCACTTCTTGTGTACTCTCTAAGATTAGTTAGTATATTTAGAAAGAGTGTCTTCAGTGCATAACTGACCTTTCTTCTCTCTAACTATCATAGTGGTAGTAAATATCCCTAATTAACAAATCCTTCCATAAATGACACTCCAAAAAAAATTAATTAGTTACAATCAAGATTAATTTGAATTTTATAAAAGATAAAATTTCAGATAGGTGGCAACAATAATGCCAATTTATCGGGATGAGAAGAAACAGGTTGTGACACTATTTCTTGAAAGGAGGCACTATAAAAAAAATATCAATCAAATTCACTGACATTAAGCTGAAGAGAAGGTAATGCCAAAAAAGAAATTATCATCCACATGGAAAATCCTTACAAAAGTCATACAAATATTCCAAACAGCCCTACAACTACACATTGCCTGCACAATAGCATCTCGACTCATGGATCCTTTATGATTTAATCAATCAAGTAATCTTATAACTAAAGGAAAATGCAGACATAACAAATATAGTGGAAAATTTTCTTAAGATTTGTAATAATGAAGAAATTCTAGGACATAGCTTTTGGTTTGTCCAAAGATTTGTCATGGAAGTTCTTACATAAATGAATAGTTAGAACATTAAAGGACAAATCTAAATGGAGAACATCATGCGTACATAGAAATGAATTCGCAATTGTGACTATGGAGTAGCTAGAGGAGTGGTGTAAGGCCCCAATAGTATTATCCAATGAATGGGGATAAAATTAGTGGAAAGAAAATTTGTTTAAAATTACAAAAAAATTCTAGTTTTGCCCTTTTTTGTTATGTAAAATAATTAAATTGCATTTGCTAATTACATGTAACTTACCTTTAACTTCTTTATCTCTTTTGATGTAGGCTAAGATTTTACTAATTTTTTTAAAATTAAAAGTAGTTAAAAATCAAGGGGGCTGGCCCTATAACAATCAAATTGGTCAACAACCAGCAGATAACCATACATCAAAACTACCTCCTACAACTTAATAAAACAAAAACAAGGTGGCTAAAAGTATAAAGTTGTGTCACCTTTTAGGCTAACTTATCAGAATGATGGAATTTGAGTATTTATATCTAAAAATCATTTGTTTCAAACATATGATCTACATAAATTCATTCTAGCTAAGTTATATATGGTCTCACACTTTTCCAATTGGAAAAATCTATTAAATGCATGCTTTTATACTAGTTTGTATCTAATTACTAGAAAACCAAAATTATTTCAAAAAAGTTATGTTTCAATAGCTCTTACTATTTTTTATGCTATTTTTGTAATAACATATAAACAATATTTTATAGAGCTTAGATTCAAGAACATTCTCATATGGATTTTAAAGTGCCTTAATTAGGTATAGTATATTGTAATTAAAAAACTCTACAAGCGCGTATTTTAACACTAAAAAAGATGTCAATTTTTACAAAGAAAAAAAAAAGTTAAATCATATCAAAAATAAAATAAAATAATATGATGTTCTAGAGGAGAGAGTCCTCTTCTTGAATATATAATTTTTTTCCTAGTTAGAATAGATTTATTTTGAGAAATGTGGTGGGACATGAAAACTATCAATTTTAGGTGAGTTGAAGTTTGAATCATTACAAAGGAGAAAATATAGGTCTAAACCCAAATTTTATTCTTCAATGTTCTACCTATGTTTGTTATCTATAACATAGTCTAAGATCGAAGTTAAATAAGTTAATTTCTATATAATTTTGTGGTGGGAACTAGACCCATAATTTTCAACATTTTTTAGTAGCTAAAAAACCATGTATAAAAATTGGGAAAATGTGTCAATTCCTATTCCAAATAATTACTAAAAATTATAATCCTAAACATCATCCAATTCTACACCTTTCATTAATTTACTTTATTTTCAAATTCAAAATAATATTACCAATTTTATGTCATTGAAGGTGAGCGGTTATACTTTTGTTAGCCTTTTCCTTTACAAAAGGATGACACGGGTTTGTGCTTTTACTCAGGTTTGGATCCATAATTAAAAGAGTATCAATAGGCCTAACATACATATTACCTGTATTAAAATTAGAAAAGCTACAATAATATATGAACAAAGGCATGACAAGCTTAAACCCCTTCAAGTTCAATAACCAGTAGATTAACAACATAAAAACAAAAAAAAACCATTAAGGCTTCTTAGCCTCTTTCCTCACCAAGAGGATGTTAGCCCAATCATCTGCACGAAAGTCAAACAACATTTTCGTATCCTCCTTTGGTAGGTTTCCCTCTAACTCCTTAAGCAGGTTTAGTGTTGTAGTAGTAGCATGTGTCACTTTGATAGTGAACTTTGTTAGGAGGCGTATTCTCCCCTCTAGCAGATGAATTCTTTCCCAGACTTCACTGCTATCCTTCTTCATGATCTCCACATTGACCTCTTGCATGTCAGTAGGAAAATCATCCACTTGCATTGTATTTTTACTAATTATTGAATTTGATCATTATCCAAAATTGTATCATCCAATGATAATATGACTTTCTATCATTTTGAAAGATAAATCAAATAATAATCTCTATTTATTAGTGAGAGGCTCAATCACATAAAACCCCTTAAATCTATCAATGATAAAAAATCCATCTTTCAAAATATTATTTAAAATTTGATTAACTAATGTGAAAGAAGAATCTAATTTATCATCTACACTCTGATTTATATGACATAAAAAACTAATCACCTATAACTAAAATGTAACCAATTTTGATTTAGAGTTGAGATCATATCATAACAATTTCTACAAGATGAGGCTTTGCCTCAAATTACCCTCAATTTTTGTATTGGTTCTAAATTAAAATCTTTCCTTGTGAACTATTTGCTTGATTTCAAGGTTTTGGATATGTTAAAAGAAATTTTTTAATTTTAACATCAATACTAAAGTGAATGGTCTTTAGCACTAAATCAAGTTGAACACAAATTCTTAATCAAATTGAACAAATAGCTCAAGTAATATTTTTAGTAGGAACTATTCATTTTTTAAGAATTATTAATATATTAGGAAATTAATAAGAAATAAATTTTTTGCATTTGAAATTATTGAATAAATTTAATTACTTTCAGAACAATAGTATTCTTTCAAATAATAATTAAATCAAAATATAATGCACACATTTGATAAAGTCCACCAATATGCCTGAACATATCTCTTAGTGTGAGAAGCATAGGTCAATAAAATCCAAGCTTGATTGCCAAATTTACTTATACACAAAAACCTCTATATTTTTTTTCTCTAATAGAAAACCATATTAGATCCTAATCTTAAATCAAAAAAAGCATTGGATACTTTTTGAAAAAGAGAGGTAAAAATTTATTAAGACAAGAAGGATTACAACAAGGAGAGCTCAGCAAGGAGCTCAGCCCTAAGCAACAAGTTCATCAAATTCTTGCACTAGCTCAAAGGGAAGTTGTCCCTTATCAATAATATTCCAGCCCAAAGCATGGCTAGAAGCACATTTGACCGAACAATCAACAAATCTGTTCCATTCATTAGGAATATAAGTAAACCTAATGAACACAAGAGAGGTACAAAAGAGATGAGTCTAATTAACAATAGTGGCTAGTTTCCAACTAACATCCTCAAGCTCTTGCAAGGAAACCAAGTCCACAACCACTTGGGAGTCAGATTCACAGATAATCTTGCACCATCTCTACAAACAACACTATTCCATAGCATATAAAATGCTCTAAGCCTCCATGTGATTATTAATGTAGTCACCCTTATGCACTAAGAAAAATAATTTAACTTCACCTAAATTGTAATGAACCACTCCTCTAATACCACCAGGGCCTAGATTCCCCCGGGAAGAACCATTAGTGTTAATTTTAAGAACTCCATGAGGAGGAGTCCAATGCTCATCCCTATTCACCTTTCCTTTCCTCTTTTTTCGAGGCTTCTTGGGCACTCTTTGATACCATTGAGCTACAACCCCATCTTGAAGATGAAAATTGAGGCAGTTGCATATAGCAATATCAACCAGATCCATATGCCCATCTAGCCTACACTTTACTCTAATAGTTTCCTAAAGACAATGTGAGATCTTCCACCAAAGATTCATAACACCAATTCAAACAACTTTGAAGATTCAATGATTCCTCTCTAGCGAGATATGCCACAGAATGAATGATAGGCCAACAATCAAATTAGCATGGAGATGAGAAGACTTGAAGGGAGCACTATCCAAGCAGGCCCAGATCTCAGGAAAAGAGGAAGCATGCCTACAAAATGAACTCCAATCACTCCACTAGAGGTTCCATAACTGAGTAGAAAAGAAGCAATGGAAGATCAAATGGGAGACAGACTCCTTTGCATTACCATAGAAAACACAATAAGAGGGGCCCTGAAATCCATGTTTACAAAAATGATCCCATGTAAGACAACACTTGTGAGCCACTAGCCAGATGAAAAAATTGCACTTGGCCCAACAAAATTTATTCCAAACTTGCTTCTACCAAGGTACCCTAGAATTCCTAAATAATTGTCTCACTATCTCCTGATACCTAGCAAATACTTGATATTTACCAGACAAGGTAACCTGTAAAGCTCAAAAATCTATTCCTAGCAAAGAGGAACAATCCCTAGAGGCAAAAATCTTAGAAAGCTCCTGATGATCCACCTATGTGCCTCTAGGAGGGCAATTAGAATAGTGCTTCCATATGTAAACAACAATAGGTCCAAATTGATAAGGAGTCTTGTGATGAACCACTTTATCCAATCTTGTAGCATGAAAAGAAACACAAAGAGTCTCAAGATGAGGATACATGGATAATATGGATGAGAATCCATCCCAAGAATTAGACCAAAAAAAAGCCTTAGAGCCTCCCTTACATATCAAGAATAGACCTCTCTTGGCTAACATAGTACTAGCCTTCAATGTATGCCAAACCATAGAGCCACAACCTTGAAAAGTAAGTGTAGAATTAGAGAAATGATCAAAATTGCAAAAATATTGATGGGTGATAATACAAGCCCAAAGTTGATATTGTCCAAAGCACCATCGCTAATAAATCTTAGTAACAAATGCTTGAATACTCAAGATAGCCAATCAAAGACCAAGTCCAAGCTAATAAAACTCCATTTACTACTATAGAAATTACCACACCAAAGGAATTGTCAAGAAAGAGCATCAAGGTCCTTTAGAAAGTAAATAGGAGCACCCTGAACCATGGTTCTATAAGTAGGAAGAGATTGAATAAAAGATTGAAGAAGAGTAACCTGAGTAGTAGTAGAAATCTATCTATGAGTCCAATGATTTACCTTATCCTAATGCTTGATAATTAAATTTTTCTAGAAGAGTTGTGGCTATCTAGGGACAACAATAAGGATGCCAAGATAAGTCAAAGGAAGCAACCCAATCTGAAGCCACAAGATATCACCAATCCTTTGGTGAATAGAATCAGGAGTGTTAAAAAAGTAAATGGAAGATTATTACTCAATAACTTTTTGGCCTAAAGCTCCCAAAAATTTATCCAAAGTATGTCAAAAGGCTTCACCTTTGTTGATCATAGCAAGACCTACAAGAGCAAAATCATCAACAAATTGAAGGTGAGAAAGATTAGTTAAACCATTACCCTATTGCCACCACTAAATAGAATTCTAGGATGCTTGATACTTAATGAATCTACCTAATCCATTGGCCATGATAATAAAAATATATGTAGGAGAGGATCATCTTGGATGAGACTTCTATAGGAATCAAATAGTTGGGAAGGATGACCATTAAGAAGAATTTAAAAAGAGGCAGAATTAAAACAACTCATAGTCCAAGTCACCTAGTTAGAGCCAAAGCCAAAGGTAAGAAGAATATTCCTCAGGAAACTTCATTTAACTCTATCATAGGCTTTAGCCATATCCAACTTAACAAAATTGATCGCTCCCTTGAACTAGTCATGTAGGTTGAATAGCCTCACTAGCAATAGCCACCCCATCCAAAATTTGTTTTCCAACAACAAAACCACCTTGTTCCCCTAAGATAATAATGAGGAGCCACTTTTTAATTCTCTTATCAATCAACTTAGTAATGATTTTGTAAACCACATGACATAAGGAAATTGGTCTAGAAAATTCCAATTAATTAGCCCCCTCTCTTTTTGGAATAAGAGTCAGGAAAGTAGAATTCAATGCTTGAAGCATATGCTTGCTAGAATAGGATTCCTAATCACCTCCAATAAATCATGATTAATGATTTCATAGAATTCTTGAAATAACTCAACTAGAAACACATCAAGACTAGTAGCCTATCCCTTAGGCATGCCAAAGACCACCTCCTCCAACTCTTCCAAAGAGATTGGTCACACGAGATAATCATTCATTTTTTGGGTAATAAGGGAAGGAATACAAGACAAAATAATATTTTCTTCATTATCATTAGGAGGATAATCCTCAAAGAAGAGGGTAGAAAAGTATTGAGTAGCATTCTAGAACAAAGTTGGCAAGGAAGTTAGTTGGATACTTTGAGAATTAACCAATGAAGAGATATTGCTTCGATTTCAATGAGATTGCACAATTTTATAGAAAAAGTTAGTGTTCCTATCACCTTCTTGGAGCCAATCAGCTATATCCTTTTGCTTCCAAAAACTTTCCTCTCGAAGTTCCCATTCTTCTAGATCTCTAGAAGCTATGGATTCAACCCTTCCAAGATCCTCTAAGAAACCCCTATTTCTAATCTACTTGGTGATGACATCAAGATCTTCTTGAGAAAACCTCTTCATAGAGCGAAGGTTCCAGAAACATTATCTATTCCATATCCTATGTTGCCTTATAACATATTGAATCCTTTTAGAAAAGGAAAATATAGTAGTACCATATGTAGGAGCACCATCTCTCCACCAACATAAAACAAGATCACAAAGAGAGGAGTCATGAAGCCACATCAAATGGAACTTAAAATGTGGATGCTTTGGAATCAATGTAAGAAAACTTAGGTGCATAAATAGCTTCCTACAATAATCTCTTAAGGAAAGTATTGTGCAAATTCTTTCAAATCATTATAATTTCAAATTTGATATTATGTAAACAATAATATTGTCGTCAACCATTAATACAAAAATAGATAGAGAAATAATAACACATGAACACAAAGATATGCTAGTGGGGAAAATCCTTTTGGTAAAAAAACCCCACCCCTCCAAAACCTACAGAATGTATTATCTTTAACTCAAAGGTTACTATTATCATTTGTTCACCCCGCCAAGATTCAAATTTCAAATGTCCAGCTCATCCAATGGCTAACTCCCAAGTTAATATTATTTAATGCCTAAGCCTTATAACATGGTTTCTACGACCCGCAGGTTCTCTATTGTCAGATCTAAGATAGATTGATGGTTGGCGCTATCTCACCATCGAAAGCTGCACAAGATTTATGTTTGCGACATGGCACCCTGATGAAACGTGTCCGGTGGGTCCAACGGGTTGGGCAACATTTTTTGGCAGGTCAAAAAAGTTCCACGACACTGTGGGCACTATGTCGCTATCATGTGTTGACCGAAAAATCTTCATAGCGACATAGTGCCCGATAGAAATGTCTTACGGTGGGCAGGTTACATCACCGAAAAATGTTTGCGGTGGGCTGGGTGAATATGTGGTTCACAGGCCAATAGGGAGGTGCCAAGTGTATGAGTCAGAGCATATGTGGTTCATGAGCCCAGCAATTTTTAGAGGGAAGGATGTGTAGAGTATGGGGTGTTTCTGATCGTTAGATTAAGATTGATCTACGATGGGTGCCATCGCACTACGAGGAACTGCTCGAGAGATATCAATAGCGACATAGCGCCTGGGCACCACGTGTCTCCTCAGTAGGGTCAAAGTAGTATGAACCCTCCAAGTTGGTGCCTTGTCAGACCAAGGTGGTGCTTCATTAGGCCAATGGGGAAAAACTACGTATGCTAGTTAGAACACAGATAGATTGTGGGACCGGATCTTCAACACGGCCAGTACAGTAAAAGGTTAACTTCTCCACCATCAGATCTGTAGAGATCAATAGTAGGCACCATCACACTGTGGATAAGCCACACAAGATTTATGATATCGAGTTGGTGCCTGGAGGACATGTGTCCTCCTGGGTCCAAGTTTGGAGGCGCAGGAAATATAGGTAGTTGGCACGTGGCCCGTTCCCATTGATTGATACACAGTGAGGTAGGGGGCAGTATCTATCTTGCTTGCCGTCAGATCAAGGAAAATTGATGGATGACGCCATGTCGCTATGGTGAAGATGTGTGATCTTTACCATAGTGACATAACGCCCATCCGCCACGTGGATCAGCAGGGCCAGGTCTCACCAAAGTATGCCAAGTGTCATTTGAGTGTGGTGCATTTTTGAGGTGGTGCCAAATATGATGGGCCCAGGGTAAGGACATCACAGTGGTACGACGAGTCTTCATGATCATCTAATTTTAGGCAGATCAATGGTTGGCACTATCTCGCCATTGGAAGCTGCACGGTAGATACCATGGCGACACAACACCTTGTTGACATGTGTCTTGCTGGCACGACCAAAGTTGGTAGTTAACAGCTAGTGGCCAATGCAATCATCGCAGTCAATGTGGCAGTTAGTTTTAATGTTGCAGCTAGGTGGTGGAAAGGTGGTGCAGTTAGGTTGGTGACCACCGCAGTTAGAGATATCAGCAGCGACATAGCGCCCAGTCCAACGTAAGGAATGGTCAGTGCGTGGGATCTGGAGGAGGTGGAAAAATAAAGAGAGACGATTGGCCCACATAGCCTAGTTGGCACATAAGGAGCTGTTTGACTTGCTTTGACCTCACAGATTCATGAGCCAGAAATAATGAATCAGGTTTTTTGCTGTGAGATTTCTATCCTGTGATCAATGCCATCGACTCAGAAGTGAATGCAAAATGCAAGGACATTCTACCACCATTACAGATCTATCTACCATGTCAGGGGATTTTTTTCGCGTCGTTCTATCTTCTCCAAGCTCTTTCTTAGAGGAATATCAGATTTTGGTACTCAAAACCACCAGATCTTTGATTGGATTTTTAGGGTGAGAAGTTAATGCTAGTAGGTGAGAATTAAATGTAATGCAAAAATCCCTCAGTCATGCCTGAACTATAAAGGAAATTTTTGTGATCTTTTCTAGGAGGGGACTCCTTTTTTGATTTCTCTGCTACTGCTCCCAGGTCTGTAGTGTAAAATTCCCTTTGTCTCTGAGCTGTATAACATTCTGTATCATCTCCTTCAGCCATCAATGTATATATGCATCCATCTTGTCTCTCATTGGTGTATTGTTGAGATCTATGGCCTACATACTGTATCTATTTTTGACCTATTGGATAATATATAAGTAAAATCCTTTTCATTGTGTTATTCAATTTGGTTTCTTCATCTGTGTGTGGTTATTGATTGACATAAGTCTGGGTGTCTATGTCTTTTGAATGTTATCTTGGTTTTGTAGTGTATATATGGGCAGAAATGAAGTTTGAACACTCTATTTTGGTGCATCACCTCCTTAGATTAGAACTAGGTAGATTTTCTTTCGTGCTCTTCTTCTCCCTTTTCCTCTCCAAGAGTAGATAGGTGTGCCCTGATAGTAAGAGGAAGCCGACCTTCTCCAGAGACTTAACCTCACAGTTCAAGTCCCACAGCTTGGAGGTTGTTTCCATGTTTCACTAGGTTGTCCTTGTGCATAGGCCTTGGACAAGGGTGCAAACCTAAGTGACAATAGTTTTTGGCACGCCCGGTGGGACTATTTTCCAAACAAAATTTAAAGTCTACTTGTGTCAGGAAGAAAGAGTTTCAGAGATTAATACTGAAGAGGTAGTGCTAGCTTCAGTATTCAAGCCTTCAAGAGGTTGATTCTTCAAAGTACTTGGCGACTCTGAACATCAACAAATCTGGTTCCATGCCAAAGTTGTAGTGATTCATGCCCAGAGCTGAAACAAGGGCGTGTTCTAGAGGTAAATTTCAATATCAAGAGCTTTCTCTTTCAAATCCTAGAAGAAGGAGGACTAGAACTTCATTATCACTGGTTGGGGGTTTAATAACAGTTAATATACCTGTAAGATCTATCTCTACTCCTCCTATTGCTCGAACTCAGCCTAGATTGCCATCAACACTCATCAATAGAACACTTGTTTACATGGCATAGCCAAGAGTTCATGCTTTTGCCACCTTTAATGGTGGAAGTCCTCTATTGTTAGCCCAAAGACATGATATGCCAGTATCTACACTAAAAAGTATACCTGATTTTACTGGTGAAACTTCTGTCTCCCCTTTAGAGCATATCTAAGAAGTAGCAAATGTCTGTAACATTCATGGTATTATAGAGGATGATGTTGTTGTTAGACTTCTAGCCTCATCTTTAAAAGGAAAAGCATTACAGTGGTATAGAGGCTTAGCTCATGGTTCTATAACTGATTGGGATGGACTAGGAGAAGGGTTATGCAAACATTTTGAGGATAGAAGTGACCATCTGTCACTTTTAGAGCAGCTAACTACTATAAAAAGGGCCCCCATGAATGCATGACTGATTTTAACTATAGATTTCAAAAGACATGGGATAGAATACCTACTACAGTGAAACCTACCCTTGGTAATGCCTTCTTGCATTACCTTAGAGCTTTTAACAGTGATATTGCCACTACAATCCAAACTATGGGAGGAGATATCTTGCCTAATGCTTATGAGATAACCATAAAAGATGAGAACATCCTAATACAAGGAGGAAAGTTGGCTCCAAGGCCCCCTAAGCCTTTCTTTCCCAATGTTCCTAACCACCAACGAGCAATAGCCCCTCTTCCTACAACTTCTACATCACAAGCCCTTACTCCGATCCCTCAAGCTTCCACATCCTCAAATGGGATAGATGAACTCAAAGAGATGCTCCAAGGTCTAGTGCTGAATACAGATAAAAGAGAGAAGACCCTAGATAACAAGTTGCAAGAATAGGGGAGGGAGTTGAAGGACCAAGGGAAGAGATTAGTGGATAGTTTTTCTATAATACAAAAAATGAGTAACAAGGTGGTGGCCTTAGAAAGGCAACAGGCTCAAGATGGCAAGCCTCCCCAATTGCAATATCAGGCTCCAAATGGTGGTAGGCCTCCTAATCAGTGGAATAGCTCTTTTGATCAGGGTAGGCAAAATAGTCATGCTTCTGCTTCAAGCTCAAATCAAAATAGAGCTATAGTCCCTCAAAATAACTTGGCCCAAGATCAAGATTTATGTCCTTCCTGCAACTATTCTTATGCCTATTGCATGTGCTAGAACGCAGAATCTTATTTGGCCCTAACTGACCAAGAACCTGCAGCAAAGCAATCATACAAGGAGGATCATCCCAAGGAGGCCTCATATATTCAAGGACATGATGTTTTCTCCTTCATGAATCATTAGATTGGGGAGCATTGTAATGTAAACCAGGATTCCATTGCTCATAACACAAGAAGTAAGAGGAGAGCTATAGAACATGCTACTCCTCCTTCTCCTAGGTAGGCCTCAACTTCAACTATTGCACCTCATACACATGCAGCAAATGAACAAAAAATTACTTCACAGCAGCAAAAGAAAGATCCAGGAAAGAAAGACGCAAGTGATCCTTATGTTGCCCCATATCAACCTCCTATAAGTGCAGCTGCCAAAGTTTCTACCAAAGTTCGTAGTACACCATTCAGTGTGGTAGATCAAATGAAGAAGACAAATGTGAACATTTCTATGTGGGACGTTGTTGGTACCATACCAATGCAGAAGAGGATGCTGCAGCAAGAATTAGAGAAGATTGAACCCAAGGATCAACCATCTACCATGGAGAGTGCCACAAGTCTAGTACAACCAGTAGGGGATGTCGAGACAAATAAAAAGGTTAGACCTCCTCCATTCTATGTTTCTCTGATTATAGGGGGCAAATTAGTCCATAATTGCATGATAGATTTAGGGGCTAGTAGCTCAGTAATGCCTAGGTGTGTTGCTGATGCTTTTGGAATGAAATATGAGCCCATTGTTAGGGATGTGTTACAATTAGATGGTAGTACTATCAAAATTGTAGGTATCCTTAGGAATGTGGAGATGGCCCTACATGCATGCCTTGGTTGCATTGTGATTCAAGATATATCTGTTGCTGAAGTCAAGCCCTATTTTGCTATCTATCTTTCAAGAGACTTCACTGCTCAAATTGGTGGATTCATATCTGCTGATTGGTCATATATGTCATTTAAGACCAGATATGGAGCCAATGCCTCAATTAGAGCAGAGCCTCAAGCCCTTCATCACACTGAATCTTACAACCCCAATCCCATCAACATGAATTGCCCTATTCTAGAGATGGATGAAAATGACATAGTAAATGAGCTTGCCACTTCCATAGCAGAGATTCTTGATTTCTTCTTGGATGAGTGGGCAAATGCATATCAGTTTGAACCCTTGTTAGAGACTCTTGAGATAGGCCTTAGTACTAATGATGATGTAAGTGGAACATGGAGTATGTACTTTGATGGATCAAGGAATAGAAATGGATCAGGGGCTGATATTATGTTGATCTCTTTTGCACAAATAAGATACTACTTCTCCTTTAGGCTCCAATTCAATTGCACCAATAATGTGGCCGAGTATGAATCTTTGATTCAAGGTCTCTTACTTGCCCAAAAGAGAGGAATTCAAGCCTTGAGAGTATATGGGGATAGTGAGTTGGTAGTTAACCAAGTGAGAAACTAGAATATCACCAAAAATGGCCTGCTCAAGTCTTACAAACATAGAGTCTGGGATTTGCTTGATGACTTCAATGAATTTAATATTCAAAGCATTCCTAGGAAAGAAAATAGACATGCTGATAGACTTGCAGCAGTGGGTGCAGCTTATGATGTACCAGGGAATCTCGAGGAAGAAAAGAAGCAACAAATAAAGGTGGTAGTGAGGCCTTCCATCCCTGACAACAACACTCATTGGCAGGTGTTTGATTCTGATGAGAAAATTGTGAGTTTCTTGCAGAATGAGGCAGAATTCTCAGATAGAAACCAGTCAAGACTACAAGATCAGTATGGTGATCAGATCATTCATCTCAGTTCTAACAAGTTGCCCAAGGGTCTCATTACCTTGGAGAGTGTCTTTAATCCTGATGATCAAACAAGAGGCAAAGGGATGAATCTAGCTGCAAAAAAGGATGATTATGCCCCAGTTACAATTGCTGATGGAAAATTTCTGAATATGGGGAAGGTATGTTCTGAAACTGAGCAAGAAAACTTCATTCAATTATGTCAAGAATTTAATGATGTATTTTCTTGGACATATGATGATTTAAAAGGGTTTGACCCTATTTTGTTTCAGCATACCATAGATTTAGTTTATAAGGCGAAGCCAGTAAGGCAAAAAAAGAGGCCAGTGAATCCTAAGATTGAACCTCTAATGAGAAAAGAGCTATCCAAGTTGATAGAGGCTAATATAATATTTCCTATCAAACACGCATGATGGGTAGATAACCTTGTCCCTGTAAGGAAGAAAAATGGAGAAATCAGATTGTGTGTGGACTTTAGAGACCTTAATCAAGCTTCTCTTAAAGATCACCATCCTCTCCCTTCCATGGAGCAAATCCTATCTAGAGTCAGCGGGTCAAGGAGATTCTCTTTTCTTGATGGATTCTCTGGTTATAACCAAGTGTTGGTTAAAGAATATGACAGATATAAAACAACATTTACTACTAAATGGGGCACCTATGGTTATTGTAAGATGCCATTTGGGCTAACAAATGTAGGTGCCACATATCAAAAGGCAATGGAGATGGCCTTCAAAAAATTAATTGACAAGTTTTTCTTAGTATATCTTGATGATATAACTGTATATTCAAAAAATGTAGAAAATCATTTTGAGCATCTAAGGCAGGTATTTCTAGGATGTAGAGAGTTTGAGGTTTCCCTTATTCCAGCCAAGTGTGTCTTTTCCACAAGCCAAGGAAAATTATTGGGACACATTGTATCTAAGGATGGGTTAACCATTGATCTAGAAAGAACAAAGGCAATACTTGCCCTTCCTCTTCCTAAACACAAGAAGGGGCTGCAAAGTTTCCTTGGTAGAATAAATTTTGTAAGAAGGTTTATTCCTAATCTTGCTACCATGGTGAAACCTCTTACAGCTATGCTGAAGAAAGGTATGGTCTTCTCATGGACCAAGGAAGGGAAGGAGAGCTTTGAAGAGATCAAGATAGCCATAGCCTCAACCCCTACTCTCATGAACCAAAATTTTGAAAAAGATTTCATCCTGTACACTCTGGGTGGTGAGTCAAGTATCTCTATTGTCTTGACTCAAACAAATGATAAGGATGAGGAGCAGCCCATAGCCTTCTTTAGTGAAGGGCTCAAGGAATATGAAGATAAGTATAGCTTTGTTGAGAAGCAGGCCCTTGCGGTCATCAGAGCCTTGAAGAAATTCAAGCACCTCTTATCCTACAATAAGATCCATTTGTTGGTGCCCCATGCCAGTGTAAAGGATTTCCTGTTAAGCAAAGATATTAGTCAAAAGAGAGCTAGATGGATCACTAAGGTAATGGAGTATGATGTTGATATTTAGATTACCAAGCTGGTAAGGGGGAAGGGGTTGTGCAAATAAATGTTATCAAGCCAGGATCCTGATGAAGAGGCTACTATGGTAATCATAGAGCAGCAGGAGGTAAGAAATGCTAATGGTCCAAGGAGTTGGATAAATGATATGAAGAGCTTCTTATCAGGGAATGGATACCCTCAGGGATTGGACAGAGCTAAAAGAAGACAATATAGACTACAATCCATTCCCTATGTGGTAATTGATGGTATCCTATTCAGGAGGGATTTTAATGGGACCCTATTGAGATGCATTGAAGAGGATCAGGCTGAGAGGATGATTAAGGAACTTCATGATGGCCCTAATGGTGGCCATTTCTCTGCAAGAACAATTGCCATGAAGATCATGAGGGCTGGTTATTATTGGCCATCTCTGTTCCATGATTGTTATGGCTATGTGAGAAAATGTGAGAAATGTTCTTTCTTCTCAGGCAAACAGAGGCTTGCAGCTCTCCCCCTTCATCCTATTTAGGTGGATCAGCCCTTTACCCAGTGGGGGTTGGATTTTATAGGCCCCATTAATCCTCTGTCTAGTGCAGGTCATAAATGGATTTTGGCTGCTACTGATTATTTCACTAGATGGACAGAGGCAGTTGCCTTGAAGGATGCCACAGAACCATCAATTGTTGAATTCCTTGATGGAATTGTATCTAGGTTTGGTGCTCCTTATACTATCATCTTGGACAATGCTAAGTCTTTTGTTGGAACCCAGATTTGTGCATGGGCAATGAATCACAATATCTACCTGAGCACATAATCAAATTACTATCCCTAGGGTAATGGTTTGGCTGAGTCTTCCAACAAGAATCTGATCATAATCATGAAGAGGACAATAGAAGACAATCAGAGGGTCTGGCATAAGAAATTAAGAACTACTCTGTGGGTTGATAGGATAACAACCAAGAGATCTATTGGGAATTCACCTTTTGTATTGGTATATGGTAGGGAGGCCAGACTCCTAATTTCATTGGAATTCCCATCCTTGGAATTGGCTCATCAGCTAGAATTGATTGAAGGTAATGCCATGACAGTAAGAATGGCAGAGCTGATTGAACTAGAAGAAAAGAGAAATAAAGCTATGAAAACCCTAGAGATACATTAGCACCAGATGAAAAGGAGCTTTGATAAGAAAACTAGGGTCAGAACCTTCAGAGAGGGAGATTTAGTTCTAAAGTGGGATTCAGACAGAGCAAAACCAGGAAGACATTCCAAGTTTGACCCACTATGGACTAGCCCCTATCTGATTGCCAGTTGCAAGCAGGCTAATGCATTCCAGCTAAGCTGGCCCAATGGAGAGGTTTTTCCCATTCCAGTCAATGGGATCTATCTAAAGCCCTGTTGCTGAAAATTTGTGGATCCATGTACATAAGTAGTTTAGTTTCCTTCCATTGTTTCTTTCTTTCCAATAAGTGCGCATGTACATGGTTCTCTCTTTGAGTTGCCAGCTTCCGAAGTTTTGACAGTTTTGAGGTTACAGTTGTAGAGTTTTAGGGTGTTCATGTTTTGATCTCCTCACAGAAGGGTTAGGGTTTTGTAGTTCTCATATTCATACTTTTTTGACTCCATAGCCCAATGGATACATGAGGCCACTGATCATACACATAGCAGGCTTGTGTCCCCTGTGAGTCACTAGAAATGTTATCATTTGTTCGCCCCACCAAGATTCAAATTTCAAATGTCTAACTCCCAAGTTAATATTATTTAATGCCTAAGCCTTATAACATGGTTTCTACGGCCCGCAGGTTCTCTGCTGTCAGATCTAAGGCAGATCGACGGTTGGTGCTATCTCACCATCGGAAGCTGCACGAGATTTATGCTCGCGACATGGCACCCTGATGACACGTGTCCTGTGGGTCCAATGGGTTGGGCAACATGTTTTGGCAAGTCAAAAAAGTTCCACGGCATCGTGGGCGCTATGTCGCTATCATGTGTTGATCAAAAAATCTTCATAGCGACATAGCACCCGACAGAAATGTCTTATGACGGGCAAGTTACGTCACCAAAAAATGTTTGCAGTGGGCTAGGAAAATATGTGATTCATAGGCCAATAGGGAGGTGCCAACTGTATGAGTCAGAGCATATGTGGTTCATGGGCCTAGCAATTTTCAGAGGGAAGGATGTGTAGAGTACGGGTGGTTCTGATCGTCAGATTGAGATTGATCTACGATGGGTGCCATCACGCTATGAGGAACTGCTTGAGAGATATCAACAGTGATATAGCGCCTAGGCACCACGTGTCCCCTAAGTAGGGTCAAAGTAGTACGGACCCTCCAGGTTGGTGCCTTGTTAGACCAAGGTGGTGCTTCGTTAGGCCAATGGGGAAAAACCATGTATGCCAGGTCAGAACACAGATAGATCATGGGACTAGATCTTCAATGCGACCAATGCAGTAAAAGGTTAACTTCTCTATTGTCAGATCTGTAGAGATCAATGGTAGGCGCCATCGCGCTATGGATAAGCTGCATGAGATTTACGATAGCGAGTTGGCACCTGGAGGACACGTATCCTCGTGGGTCCAAGTTTGGAGGCGCAGGAAATATAGATAGTTGGCACATGGCCGGTTCCCATTGATTGATACACAGTGAGGCAGGGGGCAGTATCTATCTTGCTTGCCGTCAGATCAAGGAAAATTAACGGATGATGCCATGTCACTATGGTGAAGATGTGCGATCTTTACCATAGTGACATAACGCCCATCTACCACGTGGATCAGTAGGGCTAGGTCTCACCAAAGTACACCAGGTGTCATTCGAGTGTGGTGCATTGTTGAGGTGGTGCCAGATATGATGGGCCCAGGGTAAGGATAGCAAAGTGGTACGATGAGTCTTCATGATCGTCCAATTTTAGGAAGATCAACGATTGGCACTATCTCGCCATTGGAAGCTGAATGGTAGATACCATGGCGACACAATGCTTTGTTGACACGTGTCTCGTTGGCTTAG
Organism: Cupressus sempervirens; assembly: GCA_028749045.1. Classification (NCBI taxonomy): domain Eukaryota; kingdom Viridiplantae; phylum Streptophyta; class Pinopsida; order Cupressales; family Cupressaceae; genus Cupressus; species Cupressus sempervirens. Next base: position 726,464,165 of record CM053792.1, read on the forward strand.
CCAAAGTTGGCAGTTAACGGCTGGCGGCTGATGGAATTTTCGCAGTCAACATGGTAGTTAGTTTTAATGTTGCGGCTAGGTGGTGGAAAGGTGGCGCAGTCAGGTTGGTGACCACCATGGTCAGAGATATCAACAGTGACATAGCGCCCAGTCCAATGTAAGGAATGGTCAGCACGTGGGACCTGGAGGAGGTGGCAAAATAAAGAGAGACAATTGGCCCACGTGGCCTAGTTGGCACATAAGGAACTATTTGACTTGCTTTGACCTCACAAATTCATTAGCCAAAAACAATGAATCAAGTTTTTTGCTGCAAGATTTTGATCCTGTGATCAATGTCACCGACTCAGAAGTAAATGCAAAGTGCAAGGAAATTCTACCACCATTACAGATCTATCTACCATGTTAGGGGATGTTTTCTGGCACCGTTCTGTCTTCTCTAGGCTCTTTCTCAGAGGAATATCAGATTTTGGTACTCAAAACCACCAGATCTTTGATTGGATTTTTTGGGTGAGAAGTTAATGCCAATAGGTGAGAAGTAAATGTAATGCAAAAAATCCTCAGTCATGCTTGAACTATAAAGGCATTTTTTGTGATCTTTTCCAAGAGGGGACTCCTTTTCTGATTTCTCTGCTACTGCTCGCAGGTCTTCAGTGTAAAATTTCCTTTGTCTTTGAGCTATATAACATTCTGTATCATCTCCTTCAACCATCAATGTATATGTACATCCATCTTGCCTCTCATTGGTGTATTGTTGAGATCTGTGGCCTGCATACTGTATCTATTTTTGACCTATTGAATAATATATAAGTGAAATCCTTTTCCTTGTGTTATTTGGTTTTTTTCTTGATCTGTGTGTGGTTATTGATTGACATAAGTCTGGGTGTGTATGTCTTTTGAATGTTATCTTGGTTTTGTAGTGCATATATGGGCAGAAATGAAGTCTGAACACTCTATTTTGGTGCATCACCTCCTTAGATTAGAACTAGGTAGATTTTCTTTCGTGCTCTTCTTCTCCTTTTCCTCTCCAAGAGTAGATAGGTGTGCCCTCATAGTAAGAGGATGTCGGCCTTCTCCAGAGACTCAACCTCGCAGTTCAAGTCCCACAGCTTGGAGGTTGTTTCCATGTTTCACTAGGTTGTCCTCGCGCATAGGCCTTGGACAAGGGTGCAAACCTAAGTGACAACAATTACTACACACTTGCAGTGCAAGTTCTTTTAGGATATGAAAGACTTATTGAGTAGCTCTTACGTGTCATAGGAATTTGTAATAACCATTGCAGTCATTATTTTGTTACACATAATTAAATTCTGCAAAGATAGCTCTTATGCATCATAGGAATCCATCATAGGAATCTATCATAGGAATCCATCATAATTCAAGATGCCAACACATGCAAGTGGAATGACACATCAACATGCCAAATAGACATGTACACTTACACTTAATTACATTATTTGCGAAAAATACATTTACAAAACAAATAATAAGAATAGGAATTATCCAAGGTTGAGACACCTTATTCCTAACATTCTCCCACTTGTTGAACACCTTGTAAGAGAAACATGAACATAACAAGAACTAACCGCTATATAGAAAAAAGCCCATAGACTTTGAACACCATTTGAACTTCTCTATACCCATTGGTTTGATCAATGCATCTACCACATTCTTTATAGTATCTACCTTCTCCAAATTTAGGTTTCTATATTCCACCATATCTCTCACAAAATGAAATTACATATCAATGTGCTTTGTTCTGGCATGGAAAGTTTGATTCTTTGCAAGTAAGATAACTCTTTGACTATTGCAACAAGTAGTAATTTGTTCTTCATCAGCACCAATATCAGAACACAATCTCCTAAACCAAATGGCTTCCATACAAGCATGAGTAGCATCCATGTACTCAAATTCTATAGTGAAAAAAGTAACCATAGGTTGTCACTTGCTCATCCAACTGATGGTACCACCAAACATAGTGAACACATAAGCATTGGTGGATATCCCACTATCAATATCACCTACCCAATTTGAATCCACAAACCCAAGAATACAAATTGAATGTAGAGCTCAAGAAGAGTTACAATGATAAAAAATGGAGTAATCTGATGTACCCCTCAAATATCTGAATACTCACTTAACTACATCCTAATGTACCAGTCTAGGATTAGCCATGAATTAGCTTAGAACTACCACTGCTTGGGTAATGCCTTGTCTAATACAGACCATAGCAACTTTTCAAGAGGATAGAATATTTCACCATAATCTATTCCCTCTACCTATGAATATCCCTTCATAACCAATCTAGCTTTGTACCTTTCAACATTGCCATCTGCACATAATTTCTTCTTGAAACCCAATTTTCTACCAACAAGTTTCTATCCTTTAGAAAAAGGTACAATGTCCCAAGTTTTGTTTTTATCCAATGAAGCCTTCTCATCATCCATGGCCTCAATCCAAGAACCTACATCTTCCAAATCCAAATCCTCTTTCATAGATCTAGGCTCATCAATGTTAGTAATCAAAGTGAAGGCACAAATGGAATTTAACATAGAATAACCAAACCTCTCTAGCTGCTTTCTTACTCTCATGGATCTCCTCAAAGGTTGAGGTTGAGGTTGCTTTTCCTCTTCTTTTGAACTATCAAAGCTACTAGTGCTCTCCTCATCATAGACCCAACGCGGTCTTTCTACTTAGTCTTCTCAGGGGTAGGAGGCAACTAAACAATATCTTCCTTCTTTTCTTTTTCATTTGGTTGTAGCACAATAGGAGAATATTTTAACTCTCTAAAAATTACATTTATTCTATGCAACATCCTACTAGTCACAGGGTCCCAAAGCTTGTATCCTTTCATACCAACACCATATCTGATGAAAATACATTTGACAACTTTTTTTTCCAACTTAGATCTTTTCTCCTTTGGAACATGTACATAAGCTTCACAACCAAAAACATGAAGATGTCCAATTGAAGGCTTCTTGCTAGACCACACCTCCATGGGTGACTTACCAACAAGAGTTTATGTAGGAGATCTATTAACTAGATAGAAAGTAGTGGCCACAACTTCAACCCAAAAATTTTGGTCAAGACTAGCTTCACTAAGCATACTCCTAGCCCTCTCCATTGGTGTCCTATTCATTCTTTCTGCAACTCCATTTTTTTGTGGGATATAAGGAGTTGTTTTATGCCTCTCGATATCTCATTCTTTACAAAACTATTTGAACTCTGCTGAGCAAAACTCACAACCATTTTCAGTTCTCACACACTTAATATTCTTACTAGTCTAATTCTCTAGAAGGGCTTTAAACTCCTTAAACTGACTAAAGACTTATGTCTTACTTCTTAGGAAATACATCCATGTCCTACTATAATTATCTATGAGAGATACAAATAATACAGACATGGAGATTGAAGGAAATTTTATAGGACCAAATACATCAAAATGAATAAGATCCAAAACATCAAAAGATTTGAACATAATTTTGTTTACCATAGACACAATGTTCACAAAATTCGATCTCGAGATTACAATTATTTAATTCCTCAATGAACTTCTTATTCTTCAGGGTTCTAAGACACTTCTCACCAATGTGGCCAAATATCATATGCCACAACAGTGTCTTTTCAACAAGAAGCTCTCCTTCTAATGTGTTTACACCCTTAGTTACACATGTTACACTGCCATCAGAACCAATAACCATAGTCTTCTTTACTGCTTGTTCAAATGGTGGGGATGAAATGATAGTTGCTCTCTTCTTTGAAACAAAAGAACAATTGCACTAAGAAATGCATGCATCAAGCTGAAATAGAGTACCTCTCTTAGTACCCTTATCAAGCATGATAGCTCCTCACATCATCTTACATCCATCTTTAGAAAAAATAACTTGCACACCCACATCATTTAGCATGTTTATAGATAATAGGTTTTGTGCCAAACTAGTAATGTGCATTACCCCATTGATCACATTTACTCATCCATCAGGGAATTTGATAGTGATCTATCCTTGTCCAACTATCTTTGGGTGAGAATAATCACCCAAGTGCAACTTTACACCATCAAAAACTTAATACTTTGAGAACTAGCTTCAATGATAGATGTGGAAAGAAGCACCCAAGTCTATTAACCATACATCATTAGATGCATGTGCTACCAAGGCTATAATCAAAGCATCACCATCTTCTTGAGATTTTTTTGAACTTGAATCTGAGGCCTTCTTCTTCTTCTTTATCTCTTTACAATCCTTACAAAAGTGCCCATTCTTATCATAGTTCTAGTATTATGCATTGGACTTTTTAGGAGTCATTGATTTTCCATGGGATTTGGATCTACCCTTTCCAGACTTGTTGTCATTTTGCTTGCCTCTATTGTTGGATCTACTATTAACAACAAGAGATTCCTTAACGAAATCTGATGACTTTCTCCTTGTCTCCTTAGATAACAACAAATACACCACATCATCCATTCTGAAAGTGACTAAAGTACTTGCAAGAGTAATCACAAGATGGTCCCATGAATTTGGCAAGGAACATAATAGGGTCATACATTGATCCTCCTCCTCTATCTTGAAACAAGATGATATCAACTATATAATTCATAAATTAAAATCATTTAGATGATCTATAAAAAATCCTTCTTCCTCCATTCATACAGAATACAGTTTCTTCCTTAGGAACAACTTGTTCACCAGAGATTTTTCCTAATACACAGACCCAAGCTATTTCCACAAAGTATTTGTAGTCTTCTCATAAAGAACATTTAGGAGAATTGAATCAACTAGAAAGAGTCTAATAAGACCCTTAGCTTTCCAATTATTGAGATCCCAATCTACTTGAGATATTGTTGTAGGTCTCACATAAAGTGAAGTCACCTCCCATAGATCACAATCTTCAAGAAAGTATTCCATATTGAGTTTCCACAACTCAAAGTTAATACCATTAAATTTCTAAACCATTTTTCTGTATGATGAACTAGCCATCTCAATCTATAAATAAGATTCAGAATGCTCTACACAAAGCTATCACTCAACTTGAGATTAGCTCAAAAAACCCTACCCAACAACTAGGATCAAAAGTTGATCAAGCTCTGATACCACTTGTAAGGAAACTCAGGTGCATAAATAGCTTCCTACACTAATCTCTTAGGGAAAGTATCATGCAAATTATTTCAAATCCTTACAATTTTAGATTCAATACTATGTAAACAATAATATTGCAGTCAAGCATGGATACAAAAACAGATAGAGAAATAATAACAAATAAACAGAAAGATATGCTGGCAGGGAAAAATATTTCAATAAAACAACCCCACCCCTATAAAACTTACACAATGTATTATCTTCAACTCAAAGGTTACAACACACTTTCAGTGCAAGTTCTTTCAGGACACAGAAGACTTATCCAGTAGCTACCAACAATACACTACTCACACTCTCCACAACTATCTATGGCCCTCAAAGTGCTTATATAATGTGCTTTCCATTTTTAGGGCATCTTCCAAACATAGCTCTTATGCATCATAGGAATCCGTCATAATTCAAGATGCTAACACATGCAAGTGGAATTACACATCAACATGCCAAATAGACATGAACACTCATACTTAATTACATTATTTGCAAAAAATATATTTACAAAATAAATAACAAGAATAGTAATCATCCAAGGTTGAGACACCTTATTCCTAACAATTAAAGCTCTAGTAGCAAAAAATTTGATTGGGCAATAGTTAAAACTACTCTAGTCTAGAATTTCCAAAGAGAGAGTAAGGGTGCTGCTAACCTAGAAAAAAGAAACAAGAAATCTATCTTGACGTTTTGAGATAGCATCACCCCTAGTCCTTTGATTATTCAAATATAGAGACCATTATAAGGCTTAACATCAAAGAGGTGCAAAAGTGCTATGTGTTGCCAAAAAAGAGTAGACAAAGGCTCCAATCTAGCCAAGCCACATTGCTTCTCCTCTAGACTTAAAAATGGATTAAAGTTCCCTCGTAACACCCAAGGATGAAAAGGGTAAAAATTTCTAACATACTGAATATGCCTCCAAAGGTCCTCGTTTCCCACAAAATCAACAAGTACATACACATTAGTAATCATGATTACCTCTCCTAAGTCCAAAGTAGTAGCCACCATAGAGAGAGCTAAGCGAGAAGACACCAATCCAAGGGGAGAACTTTTTCATAGATCCCAAAAGATAGCCAAATCACTACCATTGCCCATAGCCCCAACACAGTGGCATTGTCCATGAGTCCAAATACTAGAGGCATATTGAACCATAGACTCCATAGAGAGCTTAGTCTCGTGGATGCAAAAAAAAAAAATTAGGAGAATGATCAACCATCAAATTATGAATATCCATTTTTCTAGGGGTTCTATTCAACCCCCTAACATTCCATGAGAGAATAATCATCATTGAGTAGAATGGGGAAAATGAGTATCCAATGGTTTCACTAACCCAAACTCTATCAATATCTCTCCTGTGAATTTAATCTTATCTTGGTCTATTTTGCACCCACTCCTTGGAGGAGGATTAAAGGAAACCCACTTAAAGGGTCTATGCATCAACCCTAAGGGGAGAGGCGACCCCTTACCCTTATCAGATGCTAGCACATCCTTAACCAATTTTTCTAGAATAATGTTATTATCCTTTAAGACCACAAGTGTCACCAAAGCATTCGACACAAGAGCTACAAGGACCTCACAGTTTTGATGTACCACAATATTAGATGCCCCATAAGTGTCATCAGGTGAAAGTCCCTCATGTAAGCAAATTGGGTTAGAAGAGATACTAGGAGGAATACCCTCCTCTAGAACCATACTATCTAACACCTCAAAGTGTTTAAAACTTGAATACAATAGTCTATCTTTCAAAGGCCTCTTCTAACCATGTTCCTTAGCTTGTGGCCAAGTAGGGGTTTATCCATCCTTATCCTACATTTGAGTCTTTCCCTTTCTTGTAGCATTTGGCTGATTCTTCCCTTTGGTTTTATTATCCATCTAAGCTTGTCCTTTCCCTAAAACATCTACCAGACCATCACCATTGTTGGCCATAGAACCATCCACTCCTTTGGAAGTCAAGTTGTGGAGACACTGATGGTGTGTATGACCATACTCATGATATATTTGGCATCGAAAAGGGAGGGATTGATAATCTTACTGTTGTACCTAGGAAGAAGCCCCAAGGAAAAATTCCAAAGAATCTAGTAATGAGTTATTCAAATGAATTTCAACACAAATTATATTAAAAGAAATAACTTTTTTTATCATGGGACTGATGTGTAATAACAATTGATTTCCCTACAAAAGTAGCAATTTGACAGAGGATGTCTTCTTTCCAGTATTACAAGGGAAGGCGAGGCAAGCAAACCCAAACTGACACTATTGAGGGGATATCCTTAGTAGAATTAAATCCTGAATCCAAGGGTTTAACAAATAACCCCACATGGTTGCAAAAATAAGACCCTCCTTCAAAAACATGATCACGATTAGACATGCATGAGAATATAAAAAATAAAATAGCTTTTCCCAATCGGCATGATCTCCATATCTCCTTCCCCCTACCATGAGCAATAGATCCATGCCTCAAGAGTAGATAAGAAAATCTAGATTCCATGAAATTTGCATAGGAATGCATGTTTGGTCCAATATTCAATGTCCTTCATCACTGCCATTGGAGGAATAACAAAAAATAAATGAATATGGCTATAGGAAAAACAACCGTTAACTTTTTTCATCTTGGAGCTCTCCCTTGAATAAAATGATTCATATCTCATTGCATGCATAGTTGGAGAAGAACCATCTATCCTCACCAACATAGAAGAAACCCTAGGCCCTGCCATGCAAACAATAAAAACCCCAATAAAAAATTGTCTAAAAATGCTCTCTAAAATCTGGAACCCACACTAACTTTGTCTAGCAGTTGTCAATCGAAAAAGAATAGAGAAGAATATCAGCAAAAAGGGCAAACAACAAACATAGGCTAGGGATTGAGCCATAGCCCAGCGGACATCCATCACTCCTCATCACTCTCCACCCAAATATTGTAGAACACATTATGCTCTCAAGTTCATTTCCTATTAGAGACTTCTAACATTCCAAGCATTGAATACCTAGTTCAACCTCTTTCTTATATATATAAATATATATATAAATATATATATAAATATATATATAAATAAATAAATAAATAAATAAATAAATAAATAAATAAATAAATAAATAAATAAATAAATAAATAAATATATATATATATATATATATCTAATGTTATACTATTTTGAATAATAGATAATACATGAGGTAGTATCAGATCACTACTAAACCATACTATCAGAGTCATTCAAATAAAGAAGATAAATGTTATCGCATGTATACTAAACATAACATACTCAAGAAAACCAAAAAAAAAGAGGAAAATTGGTAACCATGAGAGAAGAAGAAACTAACTTAAAAATTATAGAAATAGAACTGATTCTTGATATGATCAAAAAATTGACTAAAGTAGCATATGTTGGAATATGATATGTCTACCTCCAGAGGCATGTTCTTTCAAATCTTTATTCTTAGCAGACAAGAATGAAGGCTTTGATGTAAAATGATCTTTCCTAGGTACATCACCAATAGCAAGAAAGGGCAGAAACTCATTATTTACAGATGGATCCATAGTACTGATTCCAGGGGTTATTGAAAAAGTTGGAGGAAAATTATGATTCACATCATGTAAGAACAACACAAAGAATATTGCATTAACATGAGCATGTTGTTGATTGCAAACATAAGATCACAGTGAAGCTCTATTTCTCAAGAGAGAGTCACGAATAAAACAAAAATCCTTGGTCTCAAAAGATAGTTTAGCATTATCAAATGCAAAACTATAAGTTGTTGTGTCCGAGAGAAAATCATGTTTAAATATACCTCCAACAAAACCATCACCTTTCCAAAGGCTATATTGTAATAATACCTTATGTAATAGATCTTCTGGCACAACCTCTGGTAGAATACACATCTCACAAATAGATATCACAAGCACAAGAGATTGAGTGATGTTGTGACCGCCAATCACCATCACCCCAGCCGGGGGCCCCCTTCCATTTAAAAAAAAAAATTTGCTAGCTTTTGTGGAGCAGAAGACTGAAGGAGACAAGGATTTAATCCCATTTAGGAAATATGCCAGCTATTCCTGAAAATGTGGAGCGCAATTTTCAGGAACTAAGGGAATGGTGAAATCCTCAACTCCTTGAAAACTGCGATGTCAACAGATTGTGGAGCACAGTTTTGAGGAACTAAGGGAATGGTGAAATCCTCAACTCCTTGAAAACTGTGATGTAAACATATTATGGAGCACAGTTATGAGGAAATGAAGGAAAATAGAATCCTTCACTCCAAAGAAATCCTGATTTCCATAAAAACAATATGTCCCTCTCTATCTACTTGCACACTATGGTATTGTTTGATTTCATATGGGATGGGTGTCAATCTTCTTCAAATCGAAGTCCATTTTCCTATTCTCACTTCTAGTTTCGAAAGAAATTGGATTATTGCATGAAGGTGTGGAAGCCGCAAAGTCTGAAGGCATGGAAGCCATAGATGAAGATTTGACGTGGTAATTCTAAAGAAAAGTGGTCTTCAATATTCATCCACATAGCATGGGTAATATATCTTATCGGGATTGATAGAGACAAAGTCTAAAGGAGTCACGAAATATTTTGAAAAGAGAAAAATATGCCAGTTTAGAAAAAGCCGGCTCCCTAAAATTTTGGAGCACAATTTTCAAGAAATGAAGGAAGGTTTTGATGGAGGATTTTATCCTTCATTCCTTAAAAAGCCTGCTCCCTAAAATCCGGAGCGCAATTTTCAGGAAATGAAGGAAGGTTTTGATGAACTATTTTATCCTTCATTCCTTAAAAAGCCTGCTCCCTAAAATTTCGGAGCACAGTTTTTAGGAAATGGAGGAATGTTTTGATGAAGGATTTTATCCTTCATTCCTTGAAAATCCTGCTTTCATAAAACAATAAGTGCAAGTTAGTAGGAGTGAAGGAAATATTATGCAAAGGAAAAATCCTCAATTGTGAAAAAGCCCGCTCTTGTAAATTGGTTAAAAAATCGTAAAAAATGGGAAAATTAAAAATTTTGCAAAAAAATCCAAAATTTAGAAGAAGAAAGTGAAATTTCTTAAGAAGTGAAAAATTGGATTCAGAGAAGAAAAGTGAAAAAATGATTTTCCTTCAAAAAGTTTTTTTTGGATTTGCATTAAAAAATTAAATATTGGTAAAACTAATATTTAATTTGATTTTTTTTGAATAATAATCCAAAAAAAAATAAAAATGGAAAAAGTTGCAAATGAATTTGATTTTTTTTTCATTTAAATATAGAAATTAATTAAATATTAATTTTTTAATTGATATTTAATTAATTAAAAAAAAAATCAAAATGGAAATACTTAGCTTCATCATGAAGTTAAGAGCATTAAAGATAGCAACTTTTTGAATCAAGCAGCAAAAAGGCGACAAGTGGCACAGAAAATGGAAACCTTAATGGTTAAGTAAAGCAGCTGCCTAATTTTAGTTTGCAGATTTAAAGGCATCTTTTTTGAAGGATGATTTCTATAAGAAACCCTCTCATTCATTCAAGTTCACATAGAAATTTGAAGAGAAAATCGAGAATAGGAGTAAGATTTGAGGAGTTCAAGGAAGCAAATTTTTTTGAGAAATTTTCTAAAATTGTTGAGGAGTTTTCTGGGAATTCACGACATAAGATTTTGAATCCTATTAGAAAGGAATTTCTGTTGCAGTGAGTTGTGAAATTTCATATTTCTCGTGGAAGTGTTAAAAAGTGAATCTTGAAAGGATTATGGAAATTTCGGCGAAAATCCAAAATCTTTGTCTTATGGACAAGTCATATTTGTTGTTTTTAATGCTTTCCTTGTGTAGTCTTATGTATGTATGTTTTCTATTTTGCAGGAAAGGAAAATGGCAGAGCCCAAGGGAACAGGAGAAACATGAGGACAATTGATCAAGAATGAAAGGAGAGGATTCTATCTTGAATCCAAAATCGTGTCAAAGTGGACAGAAATTGGAGATACAAGTCTTGGTGGCCTTGATTTGAAAGATTTTAATCGGAGAATGCTCGGATATAATGACTATCACCCAACACACTTCGCTACAAAAATTGTGAGAAGTGAAATTTTTGCTGCAGCTGGTTTCCCTCCTCCTTTTCAGCATCCAGAGTTAATCGTGGAATGTACCAAGCATTACAGTCCTAGAGATAGAACCATCCTAGATTCTGAATGAAATGTTCTGGCAGATTTTTCTCCGGCATCCATTTTTGAAGCATTTGTAATTCCTTCAAATCCAAGGATGGTAAAAAAAACACAAGAGCAAGCACTGAGAAGCTATACATCTGGAATCAATTTTTGTGAAGAAATAATCAACAAAAGATGGTTGGAAAAGAATAGACTGCATCATTCCAAGATTCCTAAAGAAATAGTATGGCTCGACTTGCAGAGGGAATATAGTGATATGGTCATGATGTTGAGTCGCATATTTGGCATGCCTTATTCTTATAGGTTTGAATCTTGGATGTGGTATTTTGTTGAGCAGGTAATGGAGGAAGCTGACAGAATAGATTGGGCTGGGCTCATAAGTGATAACCTAAATGAGTAGTTGATGAATCTAGAGCATACAAGGAGATTTTACATGAGCTCCTATGTCATCTACATCCTAGCACGGAGGACAAATTATGATTGACTACGATGCAAAGGACCAATTGGAAGTGGAAGCCAACACCTCAAAGTCCATGAATGTTACCTGCAGTTGCATTTTTATTCAAAGGATAATTACATGAGGGTTAATGATATATTTTCCATGCGCATAGTAAGAACATTACAAAAGAGGCCACATATAAGAATGTCAATGGGTGCAATGAAGTTGGTTGAAGAATATGGTGCCTAGTTCATTTAGTTTCCTACCTTTTCATACATTTGAGTTCAAGGATTCTCCACGGAGCCATACAAACTCTCCAAGTATCCAATGGATAAGATGGTCTTTTTAGAGCTTACTCAACAACTTACTGCCTATGACAAGATTCAGAAAGGGAAGAAGAAGTTGGGATTGCAATTTCCAATTTCCATAGGAGAAGGGAAAACCGAGGTATTCCCATGTCTAAAAGCCACAGAGAAATCATCAAATGAGCTCCACTTCTTGCGCCTTCCACTTTATCCAAAGAGGAATGATTTTGATCCTTACAACAAGATTTCATCAGCAGGAAGATTAAAGTACCAACACAAGGTTCACCTTGAAGACATTTGGGCAAATGTAGCAGATGAGAATGAGATTAGAAAAAGGTTGCATTCAAGACTACCATTGAACATTATTAGAAAATGCAACATATTCAAGGTTCTTGATCAAATGGAGGAAGACCCAAATATGATGCGAAAAGGATTCAATCCAGAAATGACATCTCAACCATTTGATTGGAAGAAGAAAGAAATTACAGATCTCGAAGCTCTTTCAAAACTAGTCTTAGATTTTACAAAGTGGTGGATCGAGCATAAGCTTGAAAAATTAGTTGCACCAGCTAATGGATTCGCATATAGGTTACTTGGCCACAAACCACTATGGGATGAAAGATCAAGACAAATATTTGAAGGGACTATTGAAGAAAGGGGAACTCCATCCGAAGATGTAGAAACCAAGAAAGGGAAGGAGGTACCTCGAGAAAAGTGTCCTAGGATTGAGGAAGTCATCCAGGAACCTCAAAATAAGAAGCAGAAACATGGAGATGCTCCCTCTTCTCCAAGTCAAACTCCAAGTGTCCAAGAGATAGAAACTTTTAAAAGGCAGGATGTAGGGACAAGTATAAGGGGATTTGAGCAAGAAGAGAATTTGGATAGGCCAATTCATGATAGGTTGAGTATAAATGCTTATGAAAAATCCATGCAAGAAAGAGGGAGAGATCAAGATATTGCTATAGAAGAAAGTCTTGCTACAATCTTAAAGTGAGAAATGATTAATGATGGAGATGGTCCACTAGAGGAAGAAACTCCAGGGGTAGCAATACATCTTCCAAGTGCCAAAGATGTAGTTCCTGAGGTTACAGTGGATAGTCCAAGAGGTGAAGAGGAGATTAACATTCAAGCAGTCTAAAGGAAAGAGCAATTAGTAATTCCAAGGGACCAAAGTATACCCATTCCAGAATGGTTGAGGCAACGAATTCAATTGCATCAACAAAAGGAGGTTGATCTAGCAATTGAATTACAAGAAATTTTGGACCGATCAAACTGATCAGAAGAACAAGGGAAAGCAAAAAGATATACTAAATTCATCAAAGGAGAATCAGGATCTAGAATCTTATAGATTGCAACTCCCACAATTGAAAAAGGAAAAAATTAGATTGCTCCAAATGAATATCATGTTACAGAAGTAAATCTTAGTCGGGCCTCCCGAGAGCAAATATTAGAAGAATTTGATGACTCTACACAAGCTTTGAAGGATAGGTTGAAGAAAGTAGAATAAGGGTATGAAAAGTAAAAAAGAGAAATTTGGGCCTTATGTCAGTACATCAATAACTTGCCTCATCCAGTAAGAGAGGAAGATCCATCATTTGTCCCTCCAATAGGTGTTTCCAGTGAAGTGGTATGTGATATTGACAAAATCAAGTAGATTGCTCAGGGTGCAAAGATTTGGATTGAAGGAATTGTTAGAAATGGAAAAAGAAATCTGTAAATAAGCAATACTAGGAAAGAATCTAAGTGAGTAAATGCATGAAAAGATATTACCATAAAATAGGAGAGAGAAAGCTTCAAGCTCTAACACCATGAGACAAGATATTTGGAAAGGGGAAAGCAAAGAAAACCCCTTGTGACATTATGAATGAGGCATGAAAAGCCTAAGAAGAGAGAGAGAGAGAGAGAGAGAGAGAGAGAGAGAGAGAGAGAGAGAGCGAGCAATGCTCATACAATAATTGAGAAGAGGAAGAAACCTCATTGTTGTTGAATGAGAGAGGAGGGTCATCTCTTAAATAGAGATGAGAGAGAGGAGTTGAAATGTAACTCCCATGTCTATGAATGCCACCATTCATAAGTGTGTGAGACCAAGTGTGAGATTCCTCTTAAGGAGGAATAATCTAAAATTAGAAATTACAATAAATATTTGTCCTCACATATTCCACTAGATGACAAAATAAGATGTAGTGGAAAAAGGACAAAAAAAGAAATATATTAGGATACCTTGGCTTATATCGTACTATATTACAACAATAAAGAAAGGAGTTCTAACCTTGGTTTATAAATATACCAAGGAAAGATTACAACTTCTAACACCCCCCTTTAATCTTTACTTGGGGTAATTACATCAAAGGGTATTAAACCCATAATTTACAAAAATCTGCAACTTAATCTTCAATATGAAGTAATTTGATTGTCTTCAAGCCATATGGAACATTTGTAGATCCAAGAGAAGTACATGAGTCCTTTGAATGTGATCATGTGGAAGGATAGACACCTCCAAGAAGGTTCCTTGATGGATCACCTGAAAAACAAAGAACAACAAGACAAATACCCACAAGTAGAATGCCATCATATATGCAAATTCAAAATCCTTTTGAATAAGGATAATAAAATTCTCATAGAGAAATAATGAGTAAAACATGTTACCACAAAACAATGGAGATAACCTGATATCAAGATAAAGTGTATGTTCAAAAAATTGTCAACAAGGACAAATTGAGTAAAAAGCTTGATCAATGCTCTCATGAAAAGTATATTATACTAATGCTCAAATGACAAGGCGTGCATCAACATTGCATCGATCATGTGGATATAGACAGTCCACTTAATGAATCATTCCACTGCAAGTTAATGGGTGATCAATCCATAACATGCATGACTCATGATCTAAGCAATAATGTATGCAGATCATTATCACATTAATATATATGAAAATAAAGTAAAAAGAGAGACATGCTGATCAAAGTAGAATAATCATGATTTTTGGTAGGATAATCAAAAGAATGGATTATGAGGATATAACAACATATTGCCTTCAAATTGGATCAAATTATCTGAATTTGGAGAGAACACTCCAATAATAGCATCCTCTTCATTGAGGAGCAAAAATGGAACAACATGGAGGGAAACTCCATAAAAATATTATCCTATCAAAATGGAACAGATAGGATCAAATGGAGGGAAACTCCATATAAAATGAGTGCATACCAATATAGGATGGAGGAATACTCCATGGGCCAGATAAGGAAACTATGTATCACTTATACTGAGAGGACCTACATAGTTAACCTTGAAAAAATTGGCTCCCTATGCAACTCAAAAAATATCATTTAAATCATGTATATCAAAAACCATAAAGTGCCAACATGGGCATGGAACGATGCTATAAAAGCATAAAACTGCAACTATGTGCAGATAGATCAATAAAATCAAATCATTAAATAATGAAGGCAATAGTGTAAGATTACTCATAATCCAATTAAGTAAAATGATTTAAGGAAGATCAACTAAATATAGATATCAGGTATAAAACTCCATTGAGTGTAAACATGAGTATTTAATTCATTTTGCAAAGGTATATATTAATTTCTCAAATATTATAGTCATAAATTATATATTTATCTGGGCATATATGTGGGCCCCCATATATACTCAAATAAATATACGAAAATAGATTGGTTAAAGAAAATAATCACCTTTCCATACTTAATATTTTGGAAAGTCACAATTTATAAAAAGTCACAATATTTACCTTGGTTCAAAAATATAACCTCAAAGTAATAAGAACATAAAGTCATGGGGCATGAAAAGATCTCCCCATTTTTCTCATACTATGCCTTCAAGATTGGAAGTGATTCAAAAAGAATTTTTTTGAATTAAAACATTAAGAAAGATATAACTAAAAAAAACTTAGTAATTAATGATAGAGGTCAGATCTGGCGGATAAGAATATACTAAAAAGAGTTAAAAAAATTTTCTAAAAAAAGTTTGAATAAAAGCTTGTAATGAGTAAGAGAGATTTAAAATAGAATATTGCACTTGTCTAACAATGAATGATTTCATGCCCAAAATAGGTTGACAAGAGGCAATAATAAAAGTAAATGATGCTTCTATCAAGAGCTTAAAAAAGAAAAAGAATCTTGCATGAAAAGACAAGAAAAGATGAGCAATGATCTGTTTTTTAAAAAAAAATAGAGAATAATAATTGCATAGAGAATATTCTAAACATGCAAGAGACAAAATTAGAAACTTAAAACGTGCAGACATGAAAAGACGAAAAAGCATAGTTCTAATCATGTTTAGAATATGAAGAGTGTAGTAATTATTATGTTGCGCAGAATTATTATCATCTGCGGCTTGCAAACAGAGGGCTCTGTGAACCACAGGTTCTACAATGAATATCTGTGAAGGGAATCGAACTGGGGAGAATTGGACTGAGTTGTCACGTTCCTTACCCCGTTCAAACTCAAAAATGATAGCAAATCATCTCTCGTCGAAGCGAAAAATATTGCTGACGAGTTCAAGAGAAAAAAGAGAATGCAGATTAAGAAGTTCATGATGGGCAGTTATGTTGGACCCATTGTTTTGTTGCATGTATTTATAATTATTTCCGCCATTGTGATAAGGCCAAAGATTGTGAAGTAGAGATAGAAACGAGCTTTAACAAGAGACACCCAAGTGGAACCGGATTTGTTTTTCATGTAGGACTAGGTTCACAATGTTTTTCAAAATAAAAGTTTCCATTTTAGGGTGGGTGTTCTATGGAGAGAGCCTCAAGAGTCTTCGGCATCGAAACCTTTAAATCAAAAATGAAAATAGTGCTGCAAGAGATGCACCTCAGTGCATAGCCATCTTAAGAGGAGAAAATTGGATGGCAAAGGCAATCAATCTACACAAATTGACGCTGGAAAATAGCCAACTCGGGTTACTTTGGCTTAAGCAACACAACTCAACTCCGCGGAATACGACACAAATAGAATACAACAAATTTCACATCATACAATTCAAGCCAAGGCCTGCCACACAAATCCCCAAACCCCTAAAATGCACACTGTAATTACCACCACAACATTGCTCAACTTATCCCAAACAAAGAACCAAAAAACCAAACGCTTAATAGAACGGTTCAAATTCCTTACTTAGGAGCTCAAACGAAGTGGAGAAAAAAAAGATCCCATGGAATCTCAGCCTGAATCTTCACTAGAATTCACCGACGTCTATCCAAATCCATCACAAATATTGGACGAATTTGAGCACCATAAAAGAAAATGAACTTATATGCAGATTATATACATATTTCTCTTCTGGTCTATACTCGTGTAACAGTTGTAAGAGAACAGATGTTGATGCATGTACCATAGGGTTAGAATGGATGAAGGTTGCAGTGGTAAATTTGAAGCCCATGCAGAGCGCAATTTCTATAACAATAAATGAAATATCGAAGCAGAAAAGCTCTGCTCTCGTTTCATTCAATGGAGGAAACCACACTGTGGCCGAGGAAGTCGCAGTAATCTCTGCCCGCTATTCAAACAAAGTATTTATGCACACCAAAGATATGGTGGGAAAATCATATAATCAGGTTAAGAATTTTGCATACTCGCTTTACCTTCCATATGACATAGTTGAAGGCATGCATAAAAGAAAAAACTGAAATGGTCCCTGACAAGGAGCCAAAAACTTAAGAATGCGAGCAAAACCTATGTAGGAAACCAGAATGCTAATAAAACACTTAAGCTGAAAGGAGGACAGGCAAGAAAGATATCAAAAGAGCACAGAGTTGCTAATAAGGAAAACCCTTTGGCGGCACGCCTTCCAAAGGGGGTTAGATGAAAAACTAATATAAAATAAGAAGTAACCTGCACAAATTAGAGCACACAAAAGTTAATCGGGTTTGGCGGTAAACCAGCCAAATCCAAAAAAAATTCAATTTCTTCCATCTTAAGAAGATTAAAGAAGAAATTAGTGAAATCTCTCTCAAGAGTCTCCTTCGAATCGTACCTTCATGCAAACACTCAAAATAAAATTAAACTGCTCTGATACCATGTTAGAAATGGAAAAAGAAATCTGTAAATAAGCAATACCAGGAAAGAATCTAAGTGAGTAAATGCATGAAAAGATATTACCATAAAATAGGAGAGAGAAAGCTTCAAGCTCCAACACCATGAGACAAGATATTTGGAAAGGGGAAAGCAAAGAAAACCCCTTGTGACATTATGAATGAGGCATGAAAAGCCTAAGAAGAGAGAGAGAGAGAGAGAGAGAGAGATAAAGAGCAATGCTCATACAATAATTGAGAAGAGGAAGAAACCTCATTGTTGTTGAATGAGAGAGGAGGGTCATCTCTTAAATAGAGATGAGAGAGAGGAGTTGAAATGTAACTCCCATGTCTATGAATGCCACCATTCATAAGTGTGTGAGACCAAGTGTGAGATTCCTCTTAAGGAGGAATAATCTAAAATTAGAAATTACAATAAATATTTGTCCTCACATATTCCACTAGATGACAAAATAAGATGTAGTGGAAAAAGGACAAAAAAAGAAATATATTAGGATACCTTGGCTTATATCGTACTATATTACAACAATAAAGAAAGGAGTTCTAACCTTGGTTTATAAATATACCAAGGAAAGATTACAACTTCTAACACCCCCCTTTAATCTTTACTTGGGGTAATTACATCAAAGGGTATTAAACCCATAATTTACAAAAATCTGCAACTTAATCTTCAATATGAAGTAATTTGATTGTCTTCAAGCCATATGGAACATTTGTAGATCCAAGAGAAGTACATGAGTCCTTTGAATGTGATCATGTGGAAGGATAGACACCTCCAAGAAGGTTCCTTGATGGATCACCTGAAAAACAAAGAACAACAAGACAAATACCCACAAGTAGAATGCCATCATATATGCAAATTCAAAATCCTTTTGAATAAGGATAATAAAATTCTCATAGAGAAATAATGAGTAAAACATGTTACCACAAAACAATGGAGATAACCTGATATCAAGATAAAGTGTATGTTCAAAAAATTGTCAACAAGGACAAATTGAGTAAAAAGCTTGATCAATGCTCTCATGAAAAGTATATTATACTAATGCTCAAATGACAAGGCGTGCATCAACATTGCATCGATCATGTGGATATAGACAGTCCACTTAATGAATCATTCCACTGCAAGTTAATGGGTGATCAATCCATAACATGCATGACTCATGATCTAAGCAATAATGTATGCAGATCATTATCACATTAATATATATGAAAATAAAGTAAAAAGAGAGACATGCTGATCAAAGTAGAATAATCATGATTTTTGGTAGGATAATCAAAAGAATGGATTATGAGGATATAACAACATATTGCCTTCAAATTGGATCAAATTATCTGAATTTGGAGAGAACACTCCAATAATAGCATCCTCTTCATTGAGGAGCAAAAATGGAACAACATGGAGGGAAACTCCATAAAAATATTATCCTATCAAAATGGAACAGATAGGATCAAATGGAGGGAAACTCCATATAAAATGAGTGCATACCAATATAGGATGGAGGAATACTCCATGGGCCAGATAAGGAAACTATGTATCACTTATACTGAGAGGACCTACATAGTTAACCTTGAAAAAATTGGCTCCCTATGCAACTCAAAAAATATCATTTAAATCATGTATATCAAAAACCATAAAGTGCCAACATGGGCATGGAACGATGCTATAAAAGCATAAAACTGCAACTATGTGCAGATAGATCAATAAAATCAAATCATTAAATAATGAAGGCAATAGTGTAAGATTACTCATAATCCAATTAAGTAAAATGATTTAAGGAAGATCAACTAAATATAGATATCAGGTATAAAACTCCATTGAGTGTAAACATGAGTATTTAATTCATTTTGCAAAGGTATATATTAATTTCTCAAATATTATAGTCATAAATTATATATTTATCTGGGCATATATGTGGGCCCCCATATATACTCAAATAAATATACGAAAATAGATTGGTTAAAGAAAATAATCACCTTTCCATACTTAATATTTTGGAAAGTCACAATTTATAAAAAGTCACAATATTTACCTTGGTTCAAAAATATAACCTCAAAGTAATAAGAACATAAAGTCATGGGGCATGAAAAGATCTCCCCATTTTTCTCATACTATGCCTTCAAGATTGGAAGTGATTCAAAAAGAATTTTTTTGAATTAAAACATTAAGAAAGATATAACTAAAAAAAACTTAGTAATTAATGATAGAGGTCAGATCTGGCGGATAAGAATATACTAAAAAGAGTTAAAAAAATTTTCTAAAAAAAGTTTGAATAAAAGCTTGTAATGAGTAAGAGAGATTTAAAATAGAATATTGCACTTGTCTAACAATGAATGATTTCATGCCCAAAATAGGTTGACAAGAGGCAATAATAAAAGTAAATGATGCTTCTATCAAGAGCTTAAAAAAGAAAAAGAATCTTGCATGAAAAGACAAGAAAAGATGAGCAATGATCTGTTTTTAAAAAAAAATTAGAGAATAATAATTGCATAGAGAATATTCTAAACATGCAAGAGACAAAATTAGAAACTTAAAACGTGCAGACATGAAAAGACGAAAAAGCATAGTTCTAATCATGTTTAGAATATGAAGAATGTAGTAATTATTATGTTGCGCAGAATTATTATCATCTGCGGCCTGCAAACAGAGGGCTCTATGAACCATAGGTTCTACAATGAATATCTGTGAAGGGAATCAAACTGGGGAGAATTGGACTGAGTTGTGATGTTCCTTACCCCGTTCAAACTCAGAAATGATAGCAAATCATCTCTCGTTGAAGCGAAAAATATTGCTGACGAGTTCAAGAGAAAAAAGAGAATGCAGATTAAGAAGTTCATGATGGGCAGTTATGTTGGACCCATTGTTTTGTTGCATGTATTTATAATTATTTCCGCCATTGTGATAAGGCCAAAGATTGCGAAGTAGAGATAGAAACGAGCTTTAACAAGAGACACCCAAGTGGAACCGGATTTGTTTTTCATGTAGGACTAGGTTCACAATGTTTTTCAAAATAAAAGTTTCCATTTTAGGGTGGGTGTTCTACGGAGAGAGCCTCAAGAGTCATCGGCATCGAAACCTTTAAATCAAAAATGAAAATAGTGCTGCAAGAGATGCACCTCAGCGCATAGCCATCTTAAGAGGAGAAAATTGAATGGCAAAGGCAATCAATCTACACAAATTGACGCTGGAAAATAGCCAACTCGGGTTACTTTGGCTTAAGCAACACAACTCAACTCCGCGGAATACGACACAAATAGA
This sequence comes from Cupressus sempervirens, assembly GCA_028749045.1. NCBI lineage: Eukaryota > Viridiplantae > Streptophyta > Pinopsida > Cupressales > Cupressaceae > Cupressus > Cupressus sempervirens. Next base: position 726,485,476 of record CM053792.1, read on the forward strand.
ATACAACAAATTTCACAGCATACAATTCAAGCCAAGGCCTGCCACACAAATCCCCAAACCCCTAAAATGCACACTGTAATTACCACCACAACATTGCACAACTTATCCCAAACAAGAAACCAAAAAACCAAACGCTTAACAGAATGGTTCAAATTCCTTACTCAAGAGCTCAGACGAAGCGGAGAAAAAAAAGATCCCATGGAATCTCAGCCTGAATCTTCACTAGAATTCACCGACGTCTGTCCAAATCCATCACAAATACTGGACGAATTTGAGCACCATAAAAGAAAATGAACTTATATGCAGATTATATACATATTTCTCTTCTGGTCTATACTCGTGTAACAGTTGTAAGAGAACAGATGTTGATGCATGTACCATAGGGTTAGAATGGATGAAGGTTGCAGTGGTAAATTTGAAGCCCAGGCAGAGCGCAATTTCTATAACAATAAATGAAATATCGAAGTAGAAAAGCTCTGCTCTCGTCGCATTCAATGGAGGAAACCACATGGTGGCCGAGGAAGTCACAGTAATCTCTGCCCGCTATTCAAACAAAGTATTTATGCACACCAAAGATATGGTGGGAAAATCATATAATCAGGTTAAGAATTTTGCATACTCGCTTTACCTTCCATATGACATAGTTGAAGGCATGCATAAAAGAAAAAACTGAAATGGTCCCTAACAAGGAGCCAAAAACTTAAGAATGCGAGCAAAACCTATGTAGGAAACCAGAATGCTAATAAAACACTTAAGCTGAAAGGAGGACAGGCAAGACAGATATCAAAAGAGCACAGAGTTGCTAATAAGGAAAACCCTTTGGCGGCACGCCTTCCAAAGGGGGTTAGATGAAAAACTAATATAAAATAAGAAGTAACCTGCACAAATTAGAGCACACAAAAGTTAATCGGGTTTGGCGGTAAACCAGCCAAATCCAAAAAAAATTCAATTTCTTCCATCTTAAGAAGATTAAAGAAGAAATTAGTGAAATCTCTCTCAAGAGTCTCCTTCGAATCGTACCTTCATGCAAACACTCAAAACAAAATTAAACTGCTCTGATACCATGTTAGAAATGGAAAAAGAAATCTGTAAATAAGCAATACCAGGAAAGAATCTAAGTGAGTAAATGCATGAAAAGATATTACCATAAAATAGGAGAGAGAAAGCTTCAAGCTCCAACACCATGAGACAAGATATTTGGAAAGGGGAAAGCAAAGAAAACCCCTTGTGACATTATGAATGAGGCATGAAAAGCCTAAGAAGAGAGAGAGAGAGAGAGAGATAAAGAGCAATGCTCATACAATAATTGAGAAGAGGAAGAAACCTCATTGTTGTTGAATGAGAGAGGAGGGTCATCTCTTAAATAGAGATGAGAGAGAGGAGTTGAAATGTAACTCCCATGTCTATGAATGCCACCATTCATAAGTGTGTGAGACCAAGTGTGAGATTCCTCTTAAGGAGGAATAATCTAAAATTAGAAATTACAATAAATATTTGTCCTCACATATTCCACTAGATGACAAAATAAGATGTAGTGGAAAAAGGACAAAAAAAGAAATATATTAGGATACCTTGGCTTATATCGTACTATATTACAACAATAAAGAGAGGAGTTCTAACCTTGGTTTATAAATATACCAAGGAAAGATTACAACTTCTAACACCCCCCTTTAATCTTTACTTGGGGTAATTACATCAAAGGGTATTAAACCCATAATTTACAAAAATCTGCAACTTAATCTTCAATATGAAGTAATTTGATTGTCTTCAAGCCATATGGAACATTTGTAGATCCAAGAGAAGTACATGAGTCCTTTGAATGTGATCATGTGGAAGGATAGACACCTCCAAGAAGGTTCCTTGATGGATCACCTGAAAAACAAAGAACAACAAGACAAATACCCACAAGTAGAATGCCATCATATATGCAAATTCAAAATCCTTTTGAATAAGGATAATAAAATTCTCATAGAGAAATAATGAGTAAAACATGTTACCACAAAACAATGGAGATAACCTGATATCAAGATAAAGTGTATGTTCAAAAAATTGTCAACAAGGACAAATTGAGTAAAAAGCTTGATCAATGCTCTCATGAAAAGTATATTATACTAATGCTCAAATGACAAGGCGTGCATCAACATTGCATCGATCATGTGGATATAGACAGTCCACTTAATGAATCATTCCACTGCAAGTTAATGGGTGATCAATCCATAACATGCATGACTCATGATCTAAGCAATAATGTATGCAGATCATTATCACATTAATATATATGAAAATAAATTAAAAAGAGAGACATGCTGATCAAAGTAGAATAATCATGATTTTTGGTAGGATAATCAAAAGAATGGATTATGAGGATATAACAACATATTGCCTTCAAATTGGATCAAATTATCTGAATTTGGAGAGAAAACTCCAATAATAGCATCCTCTTCATTGAGGAGCAAAAATGGAACAACATGGAGGGAAACTCCATAAAAATATTATCCTATCAAAATGGAACAGATAGGATCAAATGGAGGGAAACTCCATATAAAATGAGTGCATACCAATATAGGATGGAGGAATACTCCATGGGCCAGATAAGGAAACTATGTATCACTTATACTGAGAGGACCTACATAGTTAACCTTGAAAAAATTGGCTCCCTATGCAACTCAAAAAATATCATTTAAATCATGTATATCAAAATCCATAAAGTGCCAACATGGGCATGGAACGATGCTATAAAAGCATAAAACTGCAACTATGTGCAGATAGATCAATAAAATCAAATCATTAAATAATGAAGGCAATAGTGTAAGATTACTCATAATCCAATTAAGTAAAATGATTTAAGGAAGATCAACTAAATATAGATATCAGGTATAAAACTCCATTGAGTGTAAACATGAGTATTTAATTCATTTTGCAAAGGTATATATTAATTTCTCAAATATTATAGTCATAAATTATATATTTATCTGGGCATATATGTGGGCCCCCATATATACTCAAATAAATATACGAAAATAGATTGGTTAAAGAAAATAATCACCTTTCCATACTTAATATTTTGGAAAGTCACAATTTATAAAAAGTCACAATATTTACCTTGGTTCAAAAATATAACCTCAAAGTAATAAGAACATAAAGTCATGGGGCATGAAAAGATCTCCCCATTTTTCTCATACTATGCCTTCAAGATTGGAAGTGATTCAAATTTTTTTTTTTTGAATTAAAACATTAAGAAAGATATAACTAAAAAAAACTTAGTAATTAATGATAGAGGTCAGATCTGGCAGATAAGAATATACTAAAAAGAGTTAAAAAACTTTTCTAAAAAAAGTTTGAATAAAAGCTTGTAATGAGTAAGAGAGATTTAAAATAGAATATTGCACTTGTCTAACAATGAATGATTTCATGCCCAAAATAGGTTGACAAGAGGCAATAATAAAAGTAAATGATGCTTCTGTCAAGAGCTTAAAAAAGAAAAAGAATCTTGCATGAAAAGACAAGAAAAGATGAGCAATGATCTGTTTTTTAAAAAAAAATAGAGAATAATAATTGCATAGAGAATATTCTAAACATGCAAGAGACAAAATTAGAAACTTAAAACGTGCAGACATGAAAAGACGAAAAAGCATAGTTCTAATCATGTTTAGAATATGAAGAATGTAGTAATTATTATGTTGCGCGGAATTATTATCATCTGCGGCCTGCAAACAGAGGGCTCTGTGAACCACAGGTTCTACAATGAATATCTGTGAAGGGAATCAAACTGGGGAGAATTGGACTGAGTTGTGATGTTCCTTACCCCGTTCAAACTCATAAATGATAGCAAATCATCTCTCGTCGAAGTGAAAAATATTGCTGACGAGTTCAAGAGAAAAAAGAGAATGCAGATTAAGAAGTTCATGATGGGCAGTTATGTTGGACCCATTGTTTTGTTGCATGTATTTATAATTATTTCCGCCATTGTGATAAGGCCAAAGATTGTGAAGTAGAGATAGAAACAAGCTTTAACAAGAGACACCCAAGTGGAACCGGATTTGTTTTTCATGTAGGACTAGGTTCACAATGTTTTTCAAAATAAAAGTTTCCATTTTAGGGTGGGTGTTCTATGGAGAGAGCCTCAAGAGTCATCGGCATCGAAACCTTTAAATCAAAAATGAAAATAGTGCTGCAAGAGATGCACCTCAACGCATAGCCATCTTAAGAGGAGAAAATTGGATGGAAAAGGCAATCAATCTACACAAATTGACGCTGGAAAATAGCCAACTCGGGTTACTTTGGCTTAAGCAACACAACTCAACTCCGCGGAATACGACACAAATAGAATACAACAAATTTCACATCATACAATTCAAGCCAAGGCCTGCCACACAAATCCCCAAACCCCTAAAATGCACACTGTAATTACCACCACAACATTGCTCAACTTATCCCAAACAAGAAACCAAAAAACCAAACGCTTAACAGAACGGTTCAAATTCCTTACTCAGGAGCTCAAACGAAGCGGAGAAAAAAAAGATCCCATGGAATCTCAGCCTGAATCTTCACTAGAATTCACCGACGTCTGTCCAAATCCATCACAAATACTGGACGAATTTGAGCACCATAAAAGAAAATGAACTTATATGCAGATTATATACATATTTCTCTTCTGGTCTATACTCGTGTAACAGTTGTAAGAGAACAGATGTTGATGCATGTACCATAGGGTTAGAATGGATGAAGGTTGCAGTGGTAAATTTGAAGCCCAGGCAGAGCGCAATTTCTATAACAATAAATGAAATATCGAAGTAGAAAAGCTCTGCTCTCGTCGCATTCAATGGAGGAAACCACACGGTGGCCGAGGAAGTCGCAGTAATCTCTGCCCGCTATTCAAACAAAGTATTTATGCACACCAAAGATATGGTGGGAAAATCATATAATCAGGTTAAGAATTTTGCATAGTCGCTTTACCTTCCATATGACATAGTTGAAGGCATGCATAAAAGAAAAAAATGAAATGGTCCCTGACAAGGAGCCAAAAACTTAAGAATGCGAGCAAAACCTATGTAGGAAACCAGAATGCTAATAAAACACTTAAGCTGAAAGGAGGACAGGCAAGACAGATATCAAAAGAGCATAGAGTTGCTAATAAGGAAAACCCTTTGGCGGCATGCCTTCCAAAGGGGGTTAGATGAATAAACTAATATAAAATAAGAAGTAACCTGCACAAATTAGAGCACACAAAAGTTAATCGGGTTTGGCGGTAAACCAGCCAAATCCAAAAAAAATTCAATTTCTTCCATCTTAAGAAGATTAAAGAAGAAATTAGTGAAATCTCTCTCAAGAGTCTCCTTCGAATCGTACCTTCATGCAAACACTCAAAACAAAATTAAACTGCTCTGATACCATGTTAGAAATGGAAAAAGAAATCTGTAAATAAGCAATACCAGGAAAGAATCTAAGTGAGTAAATGCATGAAAAGATATTACCATAAAATAGGAGAGAGAAAGCTTCAAGCTCCAACACCATGAGACAAGATATTTGGAAAGGGGAAAGCAAAGAAAACCCCTTGTGACATTATGAATGAGGCATGAAAAGCCTAAGAAGAGAGAGAGAGAGAGAGAGAGAGAGAGCGAGCAATGCTCATACAATAATTGAGAAGAGGAAGAAACCTCATTGTTGTTGAATGAGAGAGGAGGGTCATCTCTTAAATAGAGATGAGAGAGAGGAGTTGGAATCTAACTCCCATGTCTATGAATGCCACCATTCATAAATGTGTGAGACCAAGTGTGAGATTCCTCTTGAGGAGGAATAATCTAAAATTAGAAATTACAATAAATATTTGTCCTCACATATTCCACTAGATGACAAAATAATATGTAGTGGAAAAAGGACAAAAAATATATATATTAGGATACCTTGGCTTATATCGTAATATATTACAACAATAAAGAAAGGAGTTCTAACCTTGGTTTATAAATATACCTTGGAAAGATTACAACTTCTAATAGGAATTCAGGAGGTAGCCTTCAAACATGCAGAAGAATTAGTGCAAGTGCACAATAGGGCATTGGCTGCAATCTCTAGGATCTAGTGCATGGAGAAATAATGGGTGGATGAGCATATTTACCAAGAAGAGGTGATTGTCGACATTCAGAGTCTGATGGATACCCCAAAGAAAAAATTGATTGATGGTCGAGTTATCAACGAGGGGGATGTCTATGATTTTATTTGATGGTACAGTGTAGTGATCATGGCTAAGGAAATGTTTGAGAGCTTTACTAGGGAATCCAGTCGATGGAAAAAGATTGTTGATAACATCAAGCAAGGAATATCAAATGCAGTTGCATCCTTGTTATCACAAAGATTGGGGGAAGAGGAAATGACAACTAATAATCTGAAAGTCAAGTTCGAGGAATTCTTTCAGCTAAACATATATGGAAGAGATGATTTTGAGAACTTCTCCATCTTATCAAATACAATGTACACTACTAAGGACTTACTACTAGATTGGGATGGAAGCTTGGGAAAAGCAGAAAGAGAAATTGCAGTTCTAGAATTCAAGCAAGAATCTGCACCAAGCATCAGTACAGAGGAGTTGGAAACAATGTTAGATCGATTTCGATCTTTTAGGCAAAGAAATCAAGGATAGATGCATTAAATGAAGAGTGGGTGTGCATAGGGATCATTTATTACACCCCACTCCTTAAATTAGCATGCATAGTGGGCATTTATTACCCACTACAGTAGTGGATTCCTTATGGAATTAATGTAGATTCCTTTCCATTGCCCTAACCCTAATTAGAGTTGATGTGGCATTATCTCGGCCATTGGTTATTGTGATCATCCGAGCCACCCGTTGTAATCGAGGACTTATATAAAGGCCTCATTTCTCATTTGTAAGGGGAGATTTTTATGAGATTGTTGCTATGAGTTAATGAGATAATAAAGTTTTCATTGGAGTTTGGTGAATACTTGACGTATTTTAGTTCTTGCTTGTTCTCCTAAATTTCTTCAAGTAGATTAAATTTAGCATAGTCAATATGTGGTCATTACAATGGAGAATATGATGGTGTATTGATGAATTCCTTTGGTTCATACTTTTGATGTTTTAGTGATTCTAATTCATTGTGTAAAGTTAGCCTGAACCCCTTTCATGTGTATGCTCAACTTCTATCATTTGTATACATTGTTCTTTATGATGGTGTATGCAGTGATATGAAAATCTTTGGCATAACCCTTGAAGATTGCACTAGTTCATGCTTAGTTGTAGTATAACTTGGCAAAGTGAAATTCAATAAATTGAGGAATTTGTCCACTAGAATACTATTTGTTGTTATCACTACCCTTAGGATTAGAATAGAATTCCTGAACCCCATCCTATTTAATTTTTGCATATTCTATGAAAAATCCAAAAAAAAGTGCTTCATTGCAAAACCTTAAGATAGCTCCCACATCCAGTATGGCTTGAAATGAATCTGAATAAACACGTAAGGCCCCTTGTGATCATCAGCAAATCACATCAACCATTGATCTTGTCCACAGTCAAGACCTGGCATTAAAGGAACCTTGAAGTCATTGTATGATCTTCTAGCAATCTTAGCGTACACAAGACTTTATTCAAGAGAGGATAAGATATTTCGATATTTTGTTCTACTGTTTGGTGAGTCATAAAACACCCATCAACAAGTGAGATAAAAAATTATTACAAACAAATATGGAAACCACCTCCCAAGGATGGATAACTCGCTCAGCAATAGGAGACATAACCTCCTCACTGATAATATAACAAACAACCCTTTTGAATTGTAGACAACAAAAGTAAAAGAGTTTCTCTAGATCCTTATCGAAAACATGGTGAATAAATGTATGAGCCTTATTCCAGACGGGGATAATGATCCTAATATTGAAAAGTATGTATTCCACTTTTATATGAGTGCAGAGAAGAAAATCACCAGAATTTTGAACTCGAAGCTAAGCTACCCTAGGCAAAGATGAAATTGAACTCATTGTTTGGAAGGACTAGAGAAGAAAATATGAAACTTGGATAGAATAGAGAACACCATGCCAATTTATAGAGAAAGATATAGCATCAAGAAGATAGTCAGATACATTCAAAATAAGAAAGAATCTTCAACAACTCTTTTTCACTTAAATAAGATCATGCACCCTAAAGTTGAAAAGAAATGGGCCCACATATTCAAGAAGGATAAGTAGAATATGTTTAGGTCGATCAAAATCGACATCTAAATTAGAAATCTAATCTCCAAACAAAATACATCAAAGACAAAAAAAAAGAAAAAAAGTCAACCATGATTCTTTTTTAGATTACAAAAACACAAAATATACAGATCATGAACATGAAATGCTAAAAATTTTCAAAATATTTCATTGTGTTTTCATTTTTTTTGAAATTTAGTCAATGGTGCAATTTGTAGGGATCCTCCCTCAAAACAACAATAAAATTGGAAAAAAATAATGATGAAAAGAAAAAATTTAACTTTATTTTGACGTTAGTACATTTTGTCATTATCCACGAAAAAGTCCATGGAACATCTGCCAGATACTCTGTAAAATGCACTTGATTTTCTAATTTTGACAACCTCTAGATTTCAAAGTCTCGATAGAAAAATAATGACTCCCCTTCGATATTAATATGGGAAATATGAAGGGAAATAGCAAGCTGAAGACCATGGAATAGAGCAGAGGCTTCAGCCCTATTATTTGTACCTAGTGGAAGCGGAATAGATTTTGTCATAATGATTTCTCCATTCTTATCTCTAATACAGATGCTCTAGATACACCCGAATTACCATGTGAAGTACCATCAAAGTTTAGCTGCATGAAAGATGTGGCAACAAACATTTTGATTTAGTTTCTTTTCTATCAACTTTTAGTTTGAACTGGAACAAATTTCTTGATGTTTCTGGAAGTTTTAAACCATGCAACAATTTTAAAACCTCATTATCCCAAGAGATAAAGGTAGATGAAACACAACTAATTCTAGAGATATAGTTGTTAACTCCTTCATAAATGGAAGAGATAATATGTTCCTGAACTTCTCAAGATTTATCACATCTGAAAATTTTCTTATTTCTTTCCCACCACAAAAACCAAATAAAAACTGTGGGTACAATAAACTAAATGTAAAAAATAAAATGATTTAGAATACAAAATTGGCCAAGTAGCTCCCATACCATATTTTCAACTGACGATCGGTAGTGTAATTCTAATTAAATCAACTGCCAAGAATCGTAAGAAAAAGGACAATATAAGAAGAGATTATCCACATCGTGTAAGGTTGATTAACAAAGGACATAGTTTAATGGATTCATAATGTTTAGTTTGGATAATATGTTACTTGTAAGAAATCCTGCCTTAAGAACTAGCCACGTAAACGAGCCAACACTTGGAGGCACCACGTGTGGCCAGTAGAATTTCTCCGCCTGATGAGGAATAAAGTTCTGATCTCTGTGAAGAATAGTCTGATAACCCAATTTCACTAAATACCTACCATTCAGAGATGGGAGCCAAGTAATAGTATCTTGCTGATCAGGTAGAAATACTAGTCTTTCATTAAGGATATTCCGTAACAAAGCAGTTTTCTCAATGGAAATGGGGAGACACGAAATATATTTCCAACACACTTTACCTGATTTAATATGCACTCAATCTATGTAATGATCAAGTTTTATGCACCATGAATCTGAAGTAGCCTGATATACGCCTTCAAAAGCATCTACTAAGCAAATCGGTTGGAATCCATTCAAAGAGTCTAACAAAAAAATTATTATCATGACCTTTATGAACAACCTAAGAGATATATTGGGTGATAATATGTCATGACCCCATAATGAATTTCCACATTTCTGAACCAAAGGGTGGATCAGCGACATTGAATATTCTGCCAGGCTCCACAAAGTCCAAATATTTGGCTCTCGTTCATAAATTCCATAATGAATTTGGCCTGTCATATAATTGTCAAACTAATTTGGCCCCAAAATCCAAATTACATTTTGTGAAATACAAAAGATCCGTTCCACCATAAAATTTATCTTCTATCATATCACAAATAGACACCAAATTAATGCATCTCTTCTCATCTAGATTCCATAACAAATTTATGAGAATCTTGTCAATTTGCTTAATGATAGAATGTGATTTTTTGAGCACAACAATATAGTTCGGAATAGCTGCTTAAAAAAAGATTGAATTAATGTCAAGTGACCAACAAAACAGAGCCACCTAACTTTCTGACTAGAAATTTTTGCCTTAAAACAATCTAAAATACTCGGCCAATATTGGGCTTTATTAGTATCCATAAAAAGAGGTATACCAAAATAAGAGCTAGGTAGTTGTGCTTCTTGAAAGCGTAGAATACTAATGAGTTTAGTCTTCAAAAGTTGATCAATATTGAAAATGATAACACAAGATTTAGAAAAGTTAACTTTTTGATTTGAAACTAGCTGATTGTCCTGTAACACTTTCTTGACATAATTAATTTCTTCCAGATGGGCTTGACAAATAAAGAGAGTGTCATCAGCGAAAAGAGAATGACTGGAGGAGAATTCAGTGTTGGGAATAAGAATGCCTTTCCATAAACTAGCAGCCAGATATTCAGTAAACGAACGACTTAAAGTTTCTACCATATCAATAAAGAGAAAAGGCAACAACCGATCTCCTTGATGAATGCCTTGAGATCCATTTAATGGAGCTGTATAAGAATCATTCAGATGGATACTGGGAGTTTAGCACCTTTGACACAACACAAAACCCATTTACACAAATTCTCAGAAAATCCAAATCTACTAATACTCTGAAGAGGAAAGATCACTTATGTTTTTAGTAAGCTTTCATTATATCCAACTTAATGACACATGCAGGTAACTGAAATTCTTCAATGGAATCTAAGACTTCATGAGCCAACAAAGCACCATCGATAGTCTCTCCCAAGACAAAAGCCACATCCTTTGGGAGATATAATTTTATAGATTAAGAGTTGCAGGCTTAGATAGATAATAAAATCTGCAGAAGAGGCTGAAGATTTAGGTGTAGGGATCTGTTGGAATATTAATAATCCTCCTCTGACCATGTCAATTGTTTGTTGCAACTGAACTACCGTATCAGCTGTATACTCTTAGAAATCTGAATATTAGAAATCCACATCTCCCTGTAGACTAAGTCCTATGCCTCATGCAACCATCCACTTGTCAAAAGCCTAGAACCTTCCTCTACTGGTTTTGTAGCCAAAAGTCCTCTATTTATAGAGGCTATGTAATTGGTTCTGCGCATGCAGCTAGATCAATATGAATATTGAGAGTTATATTTTCTTATGATCTGCTGTCACCATGTTTCTTTTTAGTTCTATTTTGTAATATGGTATCAGAGCTGTTAGATTTTTTGGGTTGTGATTTTATTTGAGTATGTAGATGTTTAATTTTTTTGTTGATAAATGAAGCTGTTGTGTTGTTTTAAATGTGATATTGAAAGCTGCAATATGGAGCACATTTCTTCCTTAATTATCACGTGCTGTTATCAGCTCCGGGTATTTTACTTGGCCCTTTTCATCGAATCCCAACAGTTCCTCAATGATTGTATTTGCTTCACGTTCTTCCCTACACTCTGCTGTGCAATGTAGTGCCGTTTTCCCTTCATTATCTGTTTCCAGTGGATTGGCTCCTACCTTGAGCAACCTTACAAGGAGATCCTGATAAATACTTCTCTGCACGGATGCTCAACAAATCATGTTTTGGTGTTCTAAAGTCCACTAATGCAAATTGGGGGCATGATCGAATTGTGTGATTGTAGGTAATTGGGATGCATTTGATTGTTGCCAAAAGCAGGAAATGTTAAAAAAATTATTGCCCTTTTTTGGACAAAGTTTGAAATGAAAATGCTGAACGCGTAGAATTTTTTTAAAGATAATTGACTTTCTCTTTGAAGTTGGTTAATAGTTTCTTTGATAACCCCATGTTGGCCGCGTCAAGCTCTTCCTCAGGAGGCTCAAATTTTACCGGAAATGAAGAAAAGTCTGAAGGATACCAATTGGAGTTTCTTGAAGTGGTGCTTTCATTGACTGGATAGCGAAAGGTTTATTATTGAAGTCAATGTCTGCAATGAAGAGAATCTTTGAAGATTAAAATAGTGATGGTTGTAGCAAGAGGTGTATTATCTGTTCTACCCGACACCTCAAAAGTTTTTACATATTAATGAACCATGTATTTGAAAAATATTTATATAGAACTAGCGAGCACTGCAGCTGGGTACCCATGTGATTTAGTAGATGGATTATTTTTCATATGAACTCAACATTAGTGTGCATGAGAGAGTTGGTTTCCCCATCATTGGATCAATGATTTTGTGAATTTTGAAGGGTTTGTGGTAATCCAAAACCACTTGTTTAATTAAATCTATTGAACAGTTTGTGGTAAGCCAAAACCACTTATTTAGGTGGAAAACCTAAAAGTTATGAAGGGTTTGTGGTAATCCAAAACCATTTGTTTAGGTGAAAAACTAAAAGTCTTGAAGGTCTTGTGGTAAACCAAAACCACTTGTTTGGGTGAAAGATCCTAAAGCATTTTTCAAAGAGTTTGTGGTAAGCTAAAACTACTTCTTTGGGTGCAAAACCTAAAAGTTTTTAGAAAGGTTTGTGGTAAGCCAAAACCACTTGTTTGAGTGAGAAATCCAAATGAAAAATCAATTACATTAGTTGGGAAAAATCCCAAATGGTTATGGGTCAATGGGTTAAAAACCTAGATCATAATGACACAAGGAACAAATTGATAGTGAAAAGGGGAGCTAATTTTTTTTTTTTTTAATGTTGTAAATGGGTACCTAACAAGGCTCAATGTTAGGACCTATCCTATCTAAATTTCTTATTATAATTTCTCCCACTGAAAGATTCTTTAGTGGTAGAAATTAAGGGAGGGTGTTGGAATATTAATAATCCTCCTCTGACCACATCAATTGTTTGTTGCAACCAAACTATAGTACCAGCTATATACTCCTAGAAATGTAAATATTAGAAATCCACATCTCCTTGTGGACTAAGTCCTATGCCTCATGCAACCATCCACTTGTCAAAAGCCTAGAACCTTCCTCTACTAGTTTTGTAGTTGAATGTCCTGTATTTATAGAGGCTATGTAATTGGTTCTGTGTGTGCAGCTAGATCAATATGAATATTGAAAGTTATATTTTCTTGTGGTCTGCTGTCACCACATGTTTCGTTTTAGTTCTATTTTTTAATAGGATTGGGACAATATTAGTCACATTAAAATGAGAGAGAATTGATCCACTCTTCGTACATTTTTAAAGAGCAAGCAATTGACCAAAACCAAGAAAGTCCCATGTTTTTTCAAAAAAGTGTGTCATAAAATTGTCTGTCATTCAGTCAATACAGATACTCAAGTGGACACTATATTCTATCATCTTATTTTATTACTGAGTCAACTCTAGCATCACTTGACATAAAATTCAATTTCATTAATCTTATACTCTTTTTCTAGGTCAAGCCTATGCATTTGTCCATTCTTTGATCACTTCTTTTAGACTTCAGTACAACTATCTTCTCCAATTAAGTTATGATTTATACAATCACTATATACTATCAAAGTCTAACTAATCAAGTGCCTATTGTAGTTTATGATAACTCAAACTTTCCTCTAGGTCCTTTTGTCATGGTCTTCTTCTCATATTCTCTTCATTAGTCATTTTGATATGACTTTCTACACAAATGGAAATTATCTTACCAATGAGGTTTGATATCAATGACAAAATAAGAATTGTCTAAATTGTAGTTTCCAACAATGGTCAACATCTATCTCGCTATTAAATAAGTATTCCACTATAGCCCTTTCATAACCCAAGCTTTGATCCAAACTATCCTCTAGATTTTCTAACTAATCTCCAATTTTTAGAAGAGCAAGACTATTGTCTAACAATTCCACTATGTATACTTCTTGTGATTGTTTCTCCTTAACATTCTTAGACATAGGGTTTTTTCTGCCCTCATAATTCCATGAACTCACCAAAAAACCTTTCTTAAAATCCTTTGAGGCCTAGGTCGATGAAAGAGGGGATTTTAAAGACAAAAGTGAAGCTTTCCTATCAAAGCAAGACTTTTGCATTAATTTTTGAAATTACATAAATATTAAGGTTTTTAGATAATGGGTATTCACCAAAACCCTTGAACCACATATTTTAAATAAATAGGAGAAAACAAAATACTCTTAATTTATGGAGGTGGAGAACCAATATGTTTAAAGATAAATAGAAGAAGAAGAAACATAAGAATTTTGAATGAAAATTTCAAAAAGGATTTATTTTCTTATTGAGTCCTGTCACTGGATTGATGAACTTCCACTATCTTTAGATCATTATCCCTATTCCTTGGAGATGAACTATGTAAAGGAATTTTTGTCCCTAATAGTGCATAAATCAAAAGTTAACAACCCAATTGGGATTTGACCTTTAGGTGGAACAATAATACAACAAGATCTTCACCATCACACTATATAGTAAACTAATTTTAATGGTGAATAATGAATAAATTATTGAACATATAAATTAAAACTATATGTTATAAAAATTATGTCCCTAATAACTCTTGCATTTCATATATATAATATAATATAAATAAGCTAGTATATAATATATATATATATATATATATATATATATATATATATATATATATATTATATACTAGCTTATTTATATTATATTATATATATGAAATGCAAGAGTTATTTATATATATATATATATATATATATATATATATATATATATATATATATATATATATATATATATATATATATATATATATAAAAGCTAGTATAAGATAATAGGTAAACACACTTTTATCAATCACGTGAGTTGTTCATAACCATTTAAAATTAAGAACCCACTGCTAAAACAATAATCTTCACTATGAATCTCCATAAATAATTTTTGAAGAATCTCTATAAATAATTTTTGAAAGAAATAGAATTTTTTATTGACTAATTTGAAATATCTTTACCATCATAAGATCAATTGAAATCATTATTTTAGTCAATATAATTTTGGAATTGTATGCCCTATTTATATTGATCTCTGTTTAGATGTTATAAAATTTGTTTAATGTACAACATATTAAAACATTAACAAATTGTCTCAATTATATGAGTAATGAATGCAATAACATGTAATAATAAACTACTAAAATTAATTATTTTTGTTTGTGACTATTAAGATGATTTCATTCACATCTACCTTTTTAAAAAAAACAAACTTTCAAGAAAATAGGAAGAAAATATGCTTTGAAAAATTATATTTAAGGAGAGAAGTAATGATTGTATTTGATAATTAACATTAAATAGTATATATTTGTTAACAATAAAATATGTTTGATAATAAATTTTATCATACGAAAAAGAAATTGTGTTTGATTTATGATAGTTTATTAGTATTGTTTTAAGTATATTTTTAGGAGTTTTTGATAGATAATAATTTTTAATGTTATAATGTACTAAAACTAGCCATGAATAGTTTTAGTGCATTATAACATTTAGAATAAATTTTGGAATAAATTTTATTTTTTAATTGATTAAATTGAAAAATATAAATTACAACTTAAGAAAAGTATGATGATTTTTCTTCCATTGACTTCTACCTTTCTCCCTTGAAAATATTTTATTTATATGTTGCCCTTGATGTGAAAGACATACATTTTCATTTATAATATCTATTTTCCTTTTAATGCTTTTTCACACTAATTCTCAACCAATAGATCAAAAGTAATGGATTTTAATTAGTCTTCTTGTTTGAAGAGACTCTAGATACGTGGAATGTGTTGAAAGAAGTGCTTTAATCAAATTTATGGGATATATATCATTTTTCCAACCAACAACATCAACATCTTGTTTTATGGCTCTAATATCAAAAGAAAGATTCATAACAACATTATTCTTCAACTCAAGCTTAAATAATTTTAGGTGTAAATAAATAAAATCTAATTCTGAATGTGAATCAAATATATATTTTTAATTTGTGAAGGGTATCCCAAGAAAATGTGCATTATTATATATGTTGATACACTTCCCCATTAACATGAGCCATTATTAAAGCCAAAGATCTTATATTTTTATAGCCAAATCTATTTCTCCTTAGTATTCATTTTTTTTGCAATCTAGTTATTTCCATCACACACCATAAATCATTAAAGATAAGCATATTTTCTACATTTCTATGTAACTCTATCCAATTACATTTTCCAAATAATGTTTACCCAATCAATGAAATAATAGATTGCATTGTGACCCCAAAACATAAAATATAGTGTAGACGGATTGCAAATTTAAACAATTTCTAAAAATCTTGAGTACCAAAATTTATAAAGAAATTAGGCAATAACCTATAACACAATGGTAACTTGTGAGCCTCTTGTCAGAGAGGTATTTGGTTCAAGTCTACTCGAGCTTAACATATAATGAAATTTACAAAGAAACTGCTCAAGTTGTATAAATTTTGTTTTCTTGTGAAACTGCTCTAGTATTTACAACTTCACGCATAGATTTATTCCAATTTTATAATTCCACTATTGGTCCAAAATTTAAAAATAAAATATATATTTTAAAACTTGAAAGTATTCATTGTTTCTAGAAAATTATTTCTTCAAGAGTAGTAAATCAAATTTATAAAAGAGTAATAGGCATGGTAACTTGTGAGTCTCTCATGTGAGAGGTCTTGGGTTCAAATTTGCTCAACAATTAAAAATAATTAATTACAAGAAAATAACAATAATTAATCTAGGCTTCAAATGTTTAATCAATAATAGTTATAACTTACTATCCAAAACTTCCCAAATAGAAAACTAATAGAGAACCTAAAATAAATAAACTAATGTTAAAAAAATTGATCTAATAATTAGCATGGAGGAATTTGGAAGATTAAGATTTTATAGAAGTAACCGTTGGTACATAGAAGTAGGATTCATTGTTAAAGACCATAATGGATATTTTCTTTGGAATACTAGAAAAAAATAAATTAAAATTAAAATAGAAAATAATAATGAAGTGAAAGCTCAAGTCATTCCACTTAAATTCAAAATTGCAAGTGATACTAATTATTTTATAAATGTTGCAACAACTATAGAATGGATAATTTTTATTTTTTAATATAGATACATTAACAAATGTTGTAATAAAAAATGCTATAAGAAAAAATAGATACTCGGATAATATGCAAAACCATGATAAAATAACATATCAGCTTCTATCTAATATGAGTATGACACTCTAATATTTTTCAATATTTTCAGTGACTATAAACACTATTAAAATACAGGATTTCATATGAATGAAGTTAATCTATTTTTTTTCACTTGCAATAGTAAAAATAAATCTAGATGATTGAAATAACAATCCAATTAATCTATATATGAACTCCATCATGACAATGATCAATAAAAGTGATGTATATAAGGGCATGATCAATTAATACATCTTTTATTCATGTTTTCAATAACCTAAATGACATATTTTGAAAGTTAAAGTGTGTAAATAATAGAAATTATATGTATTTTTACTTAGGTTATTGATTTTTAATGTTAATTTTGAATTAATGGATGAATTTTGATATTTGATTGATAAATATATGTTTTATCTCCATCAATGTGAATTGGATAATGTAAATAGATGCTATTTTTATACATTTTACCATTTCCAAGATAGTCATAGATTTTAAGGCAAGATATTTGGGGAAAGATCAAACTATATACACCAAGAGATATAGTCAACTAAAGAATTGTATGATAGAACTAAGAAGAGAACACACCAACTGAAGCATGAATATATATTTTTATGAATGTTTGGCACATGTTCGATAGACTTATTTCTACTAGATAGAACTAGTAGTTCTATCTTCTTTTGTTTCAGTCAATCTAGAACATGAGGATTGACTCTTTTGCTTTTTGAAATAAGGAATACTATATATTCCATTGCTACTCTATTTTGAGTATGTGCATTTGTAATAATTTACTTGATAATAGGGAATTAGACAAAAGTTTGATAGTTAAGGAAGGTAGTTTAGAAAGTGTGTAAGTATTTCATAATTGTAGGAAAAGTTTAATTTCAGACTTAGTATAGAAGCTTTGATAATGGAAGAAATCATTTTGGAACTTATTTGTGTTCTAGATGTATTAGAAATGGGAGTCATTTTACTCAAATTGATCATAATGATAAAGTAGATTCTATCAAAGTATTTTAGAAACCTTTTTATTTCTTTTGATATAATTTTTTTTCTTCTATACGAATATAGAATGTGTTAAAACAAGAATACTATTTAAATGGATAATTTTCACTAGATAAAGAATATTTAGAATTAGATGAGTTGTTGTAGTTGTTCAATTAAGAAATTTTCCTCATTAGTTGACATCTTTTTTTTTAAAGAAAAGTTATATTTTGAATATATTAGATAGAACCTTTACTATTATTTTAAAATCAGGTAAGATATTAAAGAAAAATGTTAGGAATCCATTTCCAATTCTTTAAAAAGAGTAAGTAATCACTTTAGAAGTCATGTGAAGAAAATTATGAATTGCTCTGAATTAAGTCAGCAACACAAGTTAGTCACTATTTATAGTGTAAAATCCCCAATCAATGTGGTCTCATCGAATGATCGCAGAATGCCTTGTACATGCCTTGGTTGACATTTGAATGAAAAATTAAATAATTCAGATTGACAATACAATAATTTTACACATCACACTTAATTTTTATTACATACCTGAGGAGGTGGAAGCACAATTCACCATCCTAATTTAGACTGATAGGAAGGTTAATTAGTCCATCTAATTGAGATTACCTAGTTAACTAGTTCTCTTTTTATAGAAATGATGTAAAGGTTTATTTAACATGCTTTCTTGATTTATGAATGGTTAAGTTATCTGTTTAACTTACTTTTTTATTTTATGCTTTAAAATTGAACTAAACTTTTCACTCAAACTCTTTTTTTGAATTGCTTTTATCAATTTACAGATATTTAATTCAAAAATTGATTTTTTAGAAATTTATCTCAATTTAATAAAATTTTAGTTCCTTTTTTTTCAATGTGTGACTAGAAAATGGGTTCAATTTAATTATTGTTCAAAAAACAAAATTCTAGGACATTACATAAATTATTTAATTTAGGATCATTTAATTGCATGTTAATGTCAATATTTAGGAATTTTTTATTTTTTATTATTGTCATAAGTTAGTGATTTTATCTACATTAATACTTAGATCAAAGTGAGGATAGAAATTGATGAGCCTTTTAATTAGGAATTTTGATGATTTCAGGTCAATGATCAAGATCGGTGGCATCTATTTTAAAAGATCAGTTTTAGCTAGTTACATTAGCCCCTCTTTCAATTGATATGCGAGAAGAACATCTATTCAAAGAACATTTAATGTATAAGTAAAGAAAAAATTTATATTATTCAGAGGAAGCTATCATGAAAATCATCTCTGAGCTTGATTGGACAAAGAATGATTGAGATAAATAGAGATAGCTGAATTTGAACTTGATTAGAAAAAGGTCAACTTAGCACAAAAACTGATTATAAACTTAATTGTGTGAAATTTGATAGCTACAAAGAATTGACTCTAAACCTAATTGAACAAAGCTCAACTAGAACATTAGATAAATAGACTTTGAACTTGATCGAACAAAGGTGATTGGTAATGTGAATTGACTTCAAACTTGGTTGAACAAA
The DNA here is from genome assembly GCA_028749045.1 of Cupressus sempervirens. Taxonomy (NCBI): domain Eukaryota; kingdom Viridiplantae; phylum Streptophyta; class Pinopsida; order Cupressales; family Cupressaceae; genus Cupressus; species Cupressus sempervirens. Next base: position 726,505,203 of record CM053792.1, read on the forward strand.
GATAAATTAAGACAAAAATAAACTGACCCTAAATTTGATTGAATGAAGATCAATTGATGTAGAGATATTATCCAATTTTAAGATTGATTGTATAAAGGTCGATTGAGATACAAATCGATTATAGACTTGACTGAGTGAAATTGAATTGAAGATAATTTTGAACTTGATTGAACAAAGACCAATTAATATTTAGAATAATTGACTCTAAACTTGAATTAATGAAGGTTGATTTAAGATAAGGAATTGACCTTCGACTTTATAGAATAAAGGTCAATTAATCAAAAGAAGTTCTTGTGACTTTGATTGAACAAAATTTGATTTATGAATTAAATTAACTTTGAACTTCATTGAAAAAATATCAATCTGAGATAAAGATTAGAACATTTAGTTTGATGGGGGTTATGATGGAATTTACATGCCCCTAGTCATAAAATTGCCCCTATTAATGAGGACATTTTATTTTAAACATAGGTTGATAGTTATGATAGATGATGATGTGTTTAGCCTGCTCCCTCTAGAGAAAAATCAAATGATGATATATAGATTGGTAATTTGATGTAGCTTGATAAGTTAATAAGATTGAAAAATGGTGGGAAACGATATAATGTTGATTACATTTGATTTACAAAAGATCAAGAGCATTTTTTGCATCTCTTCGAGATCAAAGTCTGACCTTGGTTGATTGAAGTTGAATATTCATGGTGATGTTTGATAATTTGATGAAAATGAGTTTTAATTATATTTCTAGGTTGGTTTTGTTTCATCGCAATTCTTGTACAAGAAGTAGACTACATTGGTCTCACAAAATTTAAATTTTAGTATTGAGCTATTTAATAATATTAAGTTTTTATTTAGATCATGAAAATACATTTAGAGCCAGCAAATTAGGTAAGGGGTGATTTTCATGCCAATCTAAACACTTTTAAAAATAAGTAGAAAACTATATAAATCTTAAAAGTTTCATTTTCAATTCATTTGATACATTTAACTTTTCATATTTCTTCTTTAAACCAAAGCGATGGTCCCCATTTACACTCAAATATTCAAGCTTTAGAAGTTCCAGAATTGCACCTAGAGATTACCCATCCTTAGTAAGACTTCAAATACAATGCTATTCCTATAGAATTATTTCAATTTGGTAAGAAAAATCTTTTTTTTTTACGTTTTATTTTCCATAATTTTTCTTCCAGGCACTACACGTCTATTTTCTCTTCTTGTATGGTGAGTAATCCCATGCTAGGATTCTTTAGAAAAATAGTTTATCACATTAGAAATCCTTATTTCAAACCCTAACGATCCCATCTTGTCATTTCAGATTCCCTATAATAGGTCACTTAGTCGGGTCACATGGTGGAAATACTCACCCGAAAGAGAGTATTCACATTGGAACACATTATTCTCACCTAAGAATTGTTGAAAATTTTCACCTTTGTATTCTATCGCATGGAAATACTGAGATAAATTCCTAGGTTTAGACTTTGAAATTGTCAATTTCGATTTTGCAGATGTCTTTGTCATTCAGTTTAAGATCTGTGTATATGTCTATTGCATAGTTTTTTCATTATACATATATCTTTTATAAATCAATTACAAATACTTATTTCATTTTCATTCTTTGTATGTTAATCTCCCAGATGTTTCCTAATGTTCCACATATCCACCCATATAGGGGCTTATCAAATAGGTATCTAATATTGAGGTAGTACACAGATATTCTTGGATTACCCCATCTTCATAAGGTACCTAACATTTCGGTGAATTACAACCCTCTGACTACACCAGTGGAGAATGTCCATAGCGAGAGAAACACCTTTCACCTCCCCCTTGGTGAGATGCAAATCAAGCCAAAGGATAAATAATATACCTTGAGGATTCATATCCATGGTCCCATATGATTTTGAGGATCGGTCAAGCAATGATTCATTGAGGCATATATTTGGAAATGCAATGATATTGGATAGAATTATTACATGGGACAAGTTTTTCCAAATATATGGTCCTACTAATCCTCATCATTTTGTGTTAGATGGATTCCCTGATTGATTTTTGATGTCAGCCAAAGATTAGCACAATTTGGCCTACATATGGGGTAGGATACATGAATAGATGATGTAGTTGACAATATTCTAATGTGGCCAAAGCATGCTAGTGCATCTGCATCATGAGATTCATGAGGTCTAATACTATCGTACAAAGAGCATGGTAGAAGGGGTTATAGTTTTTCTAGGCCCATTTTTATGACCAGTAAGAGTAGGGTCAGAGCTATATCAAATGGTATAGAAGCGGGATTACACATCCTTTATTGGTTGAGACTGACTATTGGAGACAATAGTTGGATGATCTCGTCCTAGAGATAGACGCTATCCAAACTCACTGAGGCCTAGAGACATGCGGGATTACAGTTTTGGACATGCTGGTACCCTAACTAGTGACTGGCTAGTTGGCATATAAGATTGAGATAGTTACTCTCACACACGTATCGAGATAGTTCGACAGGATGCAAGATGTCTGAGAGGAGTACCATGCATATGCCTTGTTTACCAATGAGGTCAAGAACGACTTGGGTCCTTGGTTAGATATAATTCATGCAGTGGATGGTATGGAGAGACTAACAGTATAGAGATGGGATTATCTTCCAAATATGGGAGATGCAGCGGTTACACCATACTACATGGTGTATTTTGTGACATACCCCTTCCCACACTTCATAGGTCCTGAAAGGAAAGGTCCCCAGCTTGATCCAATAGAGGCACCTCTAGCTAGAGAGGAAATACCTACACATGTTTATAGAGTTACCCCTATTCCCATTCCACTTCATATAGTGAGGTTAGGTCAAGGTTCTATCAGCAACAAACATGCTTTGAGATCACTACATCATAGGTATCGAGGAGAGTATGGGACTTTGGGTATAGCTGGAGGCCATATGGGAGACTATGGGACTTTGGGTAATGTTATTATATACACACTTTGTAATGAAAGAAAATTGGAATGTCTTTTGCTCTTTTACAATTGTTAAAAATAGTGTAAAGATCTATATCTAATGTATCATTATTTACAAATGAACAAAACATAGTGCTGATGTGTAGAAATGCAATGAACCAAAACTCATTAGCATGCATTGTTGTTTCAATTTTTTAACAATTAAAAACACGAGTATTGAGATCTTGATTACAAACATGATACCCTGTCGCACATTCTAAGATCATGCCATCTGTCTTGTGAGCTGTTGTTAGACATGCACATGCAAATATGTGTATTCTTCAAAAACATCCAAGTTTACATCTTAGAGCATCTTGAACGTAGTGCAATAATTTTGATATTTTTGTACAAATGCAATAGAAAAGATTGCCACAAAAATTTCAAGTAACCAATCAAAAATTAAGATTTAGTTATTTTTTAGTAATTTACAATATTAGATATGTATTTTTTTATGGATGGGTAGAAAACACAAAATATAGAACAACACAATGTGTTGGCACATAATAAAATATATTATATTTCATTCACCATGATCTCAAATGAGTACATAGTGCCTTTTTATAGGCAAGTATGCAATATTCTAGAGAAATCTAGCATTAGCCGAGAAGACAAAATATCTACAAACTTCTAGAAAATACTTTAACTGACACACCCGAAACCTAATAATCTAGAAGCATCCGACGATTAGTTGAAATTAATATTTCTTACATTTTTATATTATTTTATATATAATTATATTAATTAAAAAAATGTTAAAGTAAATATATGAACTTAGAAACTTCTTTTATTATTTTCTAATTTATCAAATATTTAAACTTAAAATCATATATTAAATTATTTTTAAGCCAAAAAAATTGAACATCTTATTTCTTTTATTATTTTCTAATTTTAAAAATATTTAAAGTTAAAATAATCTATTAAATATTTGTAAACAAAAAAAATTGACAATTAACTTTTTGATAAGTAGCAGATAATTTCCTAGGTTCAATGAGTGTTAAGCGTTCCATTTATTCTCATGGGAGATGGATTCATGTTGAATCACTACTCATGAAACATGGGTCAATAAGTTTGACTCAAAATCACACAGTTAAATCCTGATAACAATATCACAAATTAACTTTTTCCTTAAAATGACAGGTGTGTTAAAATGAGGGGCCCCATCAAATATGCTGGAAACCCAATTTAAGACCTTATCTCTTCCCATGAACTCATTGTACGTAACTAGAAGACATCTTTACAATTGGCGGTGGCGAAACATCATGTTCTTTATCTGACAAATCTTTTTCATAAGCGTGCTTGATTAACTCAGAAAAGAGTAGTTGCAAAATGACATCTATGTAAACGACATGTTAACAGTAGGAAACGAATCCCTATTCGGAATCATTTCGGCGTTTATCTAAGTTCCATCCCAAATTCTCTTCATTTTCCTTTCCTCTAGGTTCTCACCATTTGCTGGGATTTCGCACTATTGAGGCATGAATTCAGGATTCTTTCCAAACTCTCCTCCCTCTCACCTATCATTTCAATAAGCTCAGCTTTTGTTAACCGTACTTTAACCCGAACAACTTCATTATCATCACTACTCTCAGAAATCGTTGTATCTGACGTGGGTGTACAATTCATATGAGAAATATCAGAAATGGATCTGCGCGCTAAGAGCATACTTTCAAGCCTGGACTTTGCATTGGTGGCTACATCAGAACTGACCCTTCTTGGCCGATCCTCCAACTTTGGCAATTCAACAAGAAAATAAAGGGTCTTAGGGTTGAGAGTGGCATAAGCATCAAGAGGTTTTGCTTTAACTCCCATATGACGAACTGCTTCTGAATGCAAAACGACATGGCCTGGATAATCTGTGAGGATGTCGTTAACTATGAGAGGCCCCTTCACCTTCAACATTTGCCCATCTAACTTCATTATCTTTACACGCCCATGATGCCCTCTGGAAAAAACTGCGTTGCCCATCAAGTCCAATTTGTGAATCTAAATCTTGAAAGTGATTACTTTTAATGTTTGTTGTGTTATTTGGGTTTTATAGCCATATCGATACATAGCGACAATTTTGTGGTCCATTAGAAAAACGTGTTTATAAACAGGCGTGAGATGATTTTTAGCCTCGGTCAACAATGAGCAACAGTGATTCAAAACAGCTTTCCCAGTCAGCGTCTCTTACCAATACAGTGTTTTCCGGAGCCATGACTTTTCATTAGGCGCTATCATAATAATTTTGAGTGACAACTTGAAAGAGAGTAATAATATAGACAATTTTGGTCACGCCTTAATTTTTTGAACGATAATGTTGCATGAACTAAATATGCTTTTCAATGATTTTGACTATCAACTATCAAGATATATAATAAAATGGCACAGAAAAATTGGTCCTTGTTCATTTATAGGTGTATCAAAAGATTCAAAACTGAAAATCGTTGTAATATGGAATGTTCAACGAGTATAATATTATGTATGGTCACAGGATCTATATAGGGTAGACGACAACTCTTTGGCAATCTAAACCATTGGGCATAATGAACAACTAACTAATATTTTGAAAGTGTTTATACTAGGAAAATTGGCAAAATAGCTAAAATAAATAGGTTACACTACATGACAATCAATAAGCACTGGATGATGAACGATACAAATATTTTGATAGTTCAGGGATTTATAGCTGTAGTATAAGAACTCTATGAAGTTGTACACATATTGAGATCATAAATAAATAAAGCATATTTCTAAAATAAAAAATAAAATGGAAATTTATAAACAAATTCTATCTATTAAAATATAAGAAAATTGATAAGTTGCATGTAGTTAGTTAATTTATGTCATAAATTGTAGTAGGCTGCATAGACAATGTTATTCTATTATATTATGTTCACACCATGAAGGCTTTATTATGAATATAGACGCCTTTGAATAATATAGTGTTCTTCAATTCACAAGGTAAGTCAAATTCAGTTGTTTTCCTAATATTTTTTCTTCTTTAATTTATCTAACTTAAATATCACTAGAATTATTCTTTCTCAATAAAAGTGAGAATTTAAGATCCACCAACTATTTCCTTGAATATCAAGCTTTAGTCACATAAAATAGTATATATCTAAGATAACATAGCCATTTCAAACAACTAAGAATATTTGATAAGAGAATTAATTAAGAAAAAATGATTGCCGACAAAGAATCAATACATAATACACCATTCTAGGCTACCTTCCAAATGGTAGATTTTTTATATAGGAATATTAAGTGGAATTTTTTAAAGAGAATAATCTCCCAATTTGATATGCACCCAAGCAATTCTGAAGGTCCAAATATATATTCTACGAGGGTCATCAAAAAAATTTACATGGTCAAGACTCTCTCTCTCTCTCTCTCTCTCTCTCTCTCTCTCTCTCTCTCTCTCTCAAATGAGAAATTATTATAACACTCTCTGTACCATGCACACGAGTTTAAGATCATAATCATACCAAAGTAGGGGAAAAATATAAAGTTCGTAATGATAACAACTTTGTTACAATTCACACTTATTTTTGGGCCTTGAATTTATTGTGTCCTCTCATATCTTATTAAAATACTATTTTTAACTTTCTCACTACAATACTATCATCATATGGTCTTGTAATAAATAGATCCTATCTAATCAATTTGTGAAGTCCAAAATGATCTTTGTTCAAACCATTTCTATCTAGACTTAGGATTATATCCCTGATCTAGTGCCTACTTGATTTAAACATCATCTAGAATTGTTAGATATGGAAATGAAATGTATTAAATGTTAATGTTTAGCATTAGAAGAAGAAAAACATGAATTACTTGATATACTGATAATACTGTTGATACCATATATATTACAGGGATCTACATGTGCATACATCCATGAATTATAATATCTATTATCAGCAACATTGAGATCATGTTATTGATAGACTTCATTGTGTTTAGGCACTTATATTATCATGCCTTGTTATTGGGAAAATATTCCCTGTCATGCCTTGTGTTGTAATCGAAACTTATAATAAATTTTTTATTTGTTTGTTTGGATTAATTAACATGCCTCTAAAGAGGCATGTCTCTACGTGACCTTTAGGCCATGTATAGACATGACTCTTTGGAGTCATGTTTGTCCACAATGTTTATATGTGAATTTGCTACTGCAGGGACAACATCAATCCCATGACAATCAAGTACCTGCAATCAACGACAAACATAATATATATTGCTCTTTGTTATCATTAACATCTTATCTGTTACATAGCATTTTAGGAATGTTGTTGTTGCTAAAGGAAGAAGATAATCAAATTCATATTACTAAGATCACTGCCAAAGTAAAGCAAAGTCATTTTGCATTGTGCAAATAAGATACTCTTTGCAAATATCTATTTGTAATTGTTTTATCTATCAGAGATCCACAAAAACTTAACATGGCATCAAAGACATGTTCCTTCTATAAAGCCTAAATAGCTTGAAGGAAGATCCTAATTAGATTTATATTCATTTATTTTGTGGACTAAAATCTTTACCAATCAAAATGGTCAATGGTATCAAAGTTGAAGATAGACTAGAAGGTGATTCCAATTATACAACATGGAAATTATGAATGAAGGTAACCTTAAAAGATAATGATCTTAAACAATTCATTGAAAAATTTGACCATCCACCAAAAGAAAATGAAAAATTGAATAAGTGGGAAAAAGACAATGCTAGAGCCATGAAATTGATTGTTGATGGAGTTAAGGATCATCTACTCCCTATTATTTCTAAACTAGACACTACACACGAAATGCTTCAAACACTTGAAGAAATGTTTGAGATAAACAATACAAGAAGAATTCTAAATTTGAAAGATAGTATCTCCAACATTAAGATGAACAAAGGAGAAACTGTTACATCCTATTTCATGAGGGTAAATGAACTAAAGAACCAGCTCTCTAAAAATGGTCATGTTTATGATGAAAATGAATTAACCATGATAGTTCAAAGAGGATTGCCACCATCATGGAAAACCTTTCGTCAACGAGTATATGCTCAATCTAAACTTCCCAAACTTGGTCAGCTAAAGGATGATTGTATTCAAGAGGAAATTATGTTATTAGAAGATGATACTTCGATTGGAAGCAATCTTCATGCTCTTTCAACTCATGTTGATAAAAAGAAGAAACCGAATTGCAAAAGGAAAAGAAGGCATGTGGATTACTCTAAGATGCATTGTTTTAGATGTGAAAAATATGGCCACTTTGCCTTTAAATGTCTTGATAGATTGAAACATCAAGAAAATTTTGCCAAAGTTAGTGATTATGATATAGAGTCAGAGAAACAACCATTCTAAAAGGAATTTCTAAGTATCCTTAACATGAGTAAAATATTAAGAGGGAGTTCTTTATTATTTTCATGTAATGCAAATAAATGTTAAATACTTCTAAAAAGTAAATTTAGTTGTTATAATTCTAAGATAGAGTCTTAGAATATGAAATAAATTACCATAATTTTATATGTAATATTTTCTTCTCATATAAGCTACATGCTTTGACCTTTCTATTTTGAAATGTACTACAGGAAGAGGGAATTAAATGAGGAGTTCTATTTATCATTCAGAGCGAGAATGAGGATGATATCTTGTTAACCTTTGTAAACCTAACCTTATTGAGTAAGAGGAGTAGATCATGCTGAGATGGTTTCTCTAATGATTATTAAGTTGTCATAGTCAAGAGGACTATGACCATGTGACTATGTTTGGGCTTATCCCCTATGTGTATCATGAGGAGGTGACGACTTCCAAATGATTATCACTTGTATCTGGGAGAAGTTGTTGTAAGGTGACGATCTTACAATCAACTTGTATTGTGAGATCTAATAAATTGAGTAAATGGTGAATGTATTGTATCTCAACATTCTGGGAGGCCATTACTCTTAGAGTACTTGGTGAATATCATTGATATTTTGGGAGGCCAATACTCTTGATGTCGAATGTGATATCTAATTTTTTTTGAGTAATTGCTGAATATCATTGATATTCTAGGAGGACAATACTCTTGATGTCAAATTTGATATCTAAAACATTTTGAGTAAGTGGTGAATATCATTAATATTCTGGGAGGCCAATAATCTTGATATCAAATGTGATATCTAAATGATTTTGGAGTACTTGGTGAATATCAAATGTCAATATTTTGGGAGGCCAATACTGTTGATATCAAATGTGATATCAAACCTTTTTTTTGAGTACTTGATTAATATCAAATGTCAATATTCTGTGGGATCAAGACTCCACTAGTTTGAGTAATTAATGAATATCATTTGTTGATATTTTGGAGATTAATACTCTTGAGATTATATGTGTATCATGGACATCTCTTGACATTGCTTAAGTACAAGTAGAGATCATTGGATGTACCATGTACTATTCATATTGTGTTAATTATATGTTAATTCTAACTTATTGATGTTTTTCTTCTCACTAGCTAAAGAGGGAGTGTTAATGTTTAGCGTCAAAAGAAGAAAAACATGAATTACTTGATATACTATTGATGCCATATATATTATAGGGATCTATGTGTGCATACATCCATGAATTATAATATCTGTTATTGGCATCACTGAGATCATGTTATTGACAAACTTCATTGTGTTTAGGAACTTATATTATCATGCCTTGTTATTGGGCAAATATTCCCTATCATGCCTTGTGTTGTAATCGACACTTATAATACATTTTTTATATGTTTTTTTGGATTAATTAACATGCCCTCGAAGAGGCATGTCTCCATGTGGCCTTTGGGCCATGTATAGACATGGCTCTTCAGAGTCATGTCTGTCCATAATGTTTATATGGGAATTCACTGCCACAGGGAAAGCATCAATCCCACGACAATCAAGTACTTGCAGTCAGTGACAAACATAATATATATTGCTCTTTGTTATCATTAACATCTTATCTGTTACATAGAACTTCAGTAATGTTATTGCTGCTAAAGGAAGAATATAATCAAATTCATATTACTAAGATCACTACCAAAGTAAAGCAAAGTCATTCCGCATTGTACAAGTAATATACTCTCTGCAAATATCTACTTGTAATTGTTTTATCTATCAGAGTTCCACAAAAGCTTAACATTGAAACTATGTAATAAGGCCTTTATGTTGATCTTAGATTGGTTTTTACAAGTGAGTGTCAACACACTTAAGCTATTTACTTAGTTCATGCCAAACAAGTACTACATGTGGAGCACAACATGTATATTATAGAGCGTGTCGAGTCCATAGTGAGTGTCGAGCCAATCATGTGCTGAGTCACTCAAGTGCCAAGCAGATACTAAGTGATTTAGGAGCTGAGTGAACAGTGGATGCTAAGTGATATAGATGCCAAGTCACAAAAAAGTGGTTAGTATATGCCAAGCATTAAAGACTTCAGGTGCCAAGTAAGATAGTTTTGACAGTTTTTTGTAATGGCACAAATAGCTATGTAAACCATTTTTGAGTTGACATAAGGTTGAATTATGATAATTTGGAGATAAGAACAAATCTTAAGTTAGATTCCCAATTAAATTACATGTAGCCAATTAGAAAAAGGAAAGGATTAATTAGCAAAATGGATAAATCTTAGTCATAGATTCATGCCTAACCCTAAGTCACCAATGTCTTCTTAAGGAGGACAAACCCTAAACTCTCTAGCGATTGTAGGTGTTGAAGCAGAGTATAGAGAAGTATTCATGCACAAAAAGAGCATTTATGGTGAATAAGGAGTTATGAAGTAAAATTACATTGTAGAACCAGTTAGAGTAGAACAAAAGAAAGAAGAGTATACAACAAAGAGACATTTGATCAAGAAGGATCAAGAAGACATTAGTTTAGAGGTGATCTGTTATAAGGAAATCAAGTTCTAACTGTAGGATCAATGCTGAGACATTTTAACCAGTGATTTTAGTCAAAATCTCTTAATAGAGTAGTCCTAATAGGCTATATTGAAATCCTCTAACAAGGTGCTTACTTAATTTTGAGTTAAAGTCCTTTAGCAAGGAACACTTCTAACAGGGTGTTGAAATCATTTAACATGGTGAGACCTAGCAGTCTTTGTAAGACTTTAATAGTGCAAACCTTTCACAGGGTAGATCATGTTTCATGGTCAAAACATTGTAACATTCATTAGATATACTTTATTACTATAGTAGTGAAGATTTGTGGGTGTCATCCCCACCCCAAGTTTACCTTCTCACTTGTAGGGTTTGTGGTGTCATATGTATGTGAATGTTTACTTGCTTACATGATTTAGATGTATGTGCTTTACATGTTATTTCAGTTTACACATTGAATGAATGAGATGGATGTGTGGTGAAAGTTTTATGGGTCCAAGTTTAAACTACTGATTCATCCCTGTCAAAAGTTTACCTTTCCTATTGTAATTTCAACAATTGGCATCAGAGCCTTGTTCTCTGAAAGAGAAGCTTTGCATCTTTGAGGAAAGATCTTGAAATGGAAGTTTACAAGTTGGGATACACTATTGAGAATCATGAGATTGAAATACATCTCATTCTACATCAACTAAATGATGCAAGAGAAGAACTAAAGAAATCCTTGAAAAGAAGGAAAAAAATTGCTATTGTGGAGAATGAAACGCAATACAAAGAGAAAGACACTACTAAGCTATTTGTAGATGGAGACTCCAATGAATTTGATGCAATAGTTGCAGATCTAATGGAAAAGAATAGAACCCAAGCTAAGGAAATCATAAATCTCAAGTTAGAACAAGAATGACAAGCCATTCTACTATGTGAGGTGACTGAATAGAAGAAGAAAGCCATGAAAAACAAAAATATGATTGAAGAAAAAAGAGAGTTTTGGCCAATAAACTAGAATAGAAATCAACAGAACTAACCAAGATTTCCATCATGCAATTGGATACTCTAAGCCAAATGATGAATGCCAACTATGAATTGAATGTCAAGAACATTGAGATGACAACATTGAAGTTGCAGAATGAATAATTGAAAAATGATCTAAAGAGGGAAAAAGAGTTTGCTAAAAGTTTCAACAAACCAAATGAAGCCATCAAATACTTTGAGTAATTATTGAGATCCTCTAGATCCAACAGTGAATCATACATCTAGATTGGGTTACTCAAGCACTGAAGAAGGAGAGCCATCCAAAAGTGTAGAAGAAAAGAGCAAAAAAGGTAAGAATTCCAATCCTACTTTTCATAATTGTAGTAAGAAAGAACATACTACTAATGCATGTAGGAGCAAGACTACAAATCAAAATGTCAAACATAAGAGCACGGTTCACTACCAAAAGTATAAAAAACAAGGTCATTAGGCACATGAATGTCTAACTAAGACCATGCACACACAAAGATTTGAAGGATATTGTTATAACTGTCAGAAGTATGGACATAGAGCTTTTGAGTGTAAATCTAAACCCATGTAGTCATCAAACAGGAAAATAAAGGTAAGGAATAATGGAAACTCTTATAACTAGGATTATGATACAAGATATAGTTGCCATTATTTTCAAGAATATGAACATATTACTGAGAATTGTATTAGGACACACTTTAGAGGTGGCTACAAGAGGTGGTTAAGTCAAACCACATGTTCTAACTATTTGAAGACTAGTGACATTAGTAGCTATTGTCGAACAAGGTCAAAGGCACCAAGTTGTGAGTTTCATAAATGCGACAACAAGGAAGATGTTGAAAATATCAGAAACAAAATGAAAGACATGGAAGCTAATAGATGTTTGCAACACATCAAATGGAGAACGAATCACTTCAGTCAATGGATTAGGTGATCACACCTCATCAAACTAAACAATTAAGAGGTATATGGGACTAATAATTAAAGGTCATATCATCCATCAGTTCCAAAGGATTTAGTACTGAAGAGATTACAATTAGCATGAATAAAGATGCAAGATGTCATTAGGAATCCAAGATAAATCTTTAAGTTCTTCATGTTACTACCGAGCATGAAATATTTCCTATGTGTGCCAAGTAAAATGCTAGAAAACATCAAGCTAACAAACTAGGTAGTTGATGCCAAGCTCGTAATGGATGCAAAGTAAATGGAATATTAATGGATGCTGAGTGAACCTAAAATTTGTTGATTCTAAGTTTACAACTATGTAAGCACTCAACATTTATTATAGGGTTTTCAAAGGCTATTTGATTTATTTTAGCTCATTTCACATCATTTCAAATTTAAGAAAGAGCAAGGAGAGTAGTGGGTGATTTGGAAATCCATTCGAAGAAATTATGGAATATTTTTATTAGTTATTCTATACTTGTTTGTCAAATCTTATAAGGTATTTATCAAGAGCTGAGCTACACAATTTATATTTTCATAAACCCTAGTTTCCCACAATGGTTTCTAGCTCACATAATATAGAGGGAAAGGAGGTTTTGAATGTCTAACTAGTTAGTAATGAAGTTAAGAAACTAATTTTCAAAGAAATTCCTGATATTGCTTACAAGAATGACCCTTCTGGTGCGTTATCCATGATACCACTGAACGTTTTATTAGTGTAAGATGTTAGGAAATTCTATAACTTTAAAATTGGTAGTATTGGTGATATGGAGATTAGGGAAGCATACAAAAAAAATTGCGATAATGGTGTACTGAAGGAAGAATTCAAAATTATAGAGAGTAAAGGGTTAAATCGTACCCTAGATTTCCTAAATGTATTCAAGACTAGTGGATTAGGATAGTGCTAAGCAGAATTCATGATAGTTCATTATGGTTGTATAATGGACCTATCAAAATTACTAAAATGATAATCCACAGGGTTATTGATTATCCAACCCTAGATTGGCCTAAGACACTGAGAAGTGATTTGAAGGAGGTCATTGAGAAGAACACTAGAGGTGTATGGAACAAGAGAGGCATGACCCTTGATACAATTATTGATCCATTGATAGAGTTTATTGTAATAGTTATTTCACACAAGTTGTACCAATCTATTAGATTAAATAGTGTGCCATGTATAGTTGTAGATGTGGGATATTTTTTTTTAAAGAATGATCACACATATGATCTAGCAGAATTGCAACTACATCAACTAGTTGAGAACCTTGGAGCATTTAGAAGAACTAAGTGCACAATATAAATTTTGTTCTATATTGATATGCATATTCTTTTATGTGCAAAATACTTTTCCCATATTTGGCACAGTCTTATGGAAAACCAATAGATTAGTAGCAATGCAAATTGGTGAATATATTGAGAAATTAGGTGAGAATTTTGAATCTGTGATGACAAGCTACTTTGAGGACTTCAAGCAATCAATGAAGAAGAGGTTGAGAATACCCATGTCACTAGTAGAGAAACACTATGATGATGTATATTTTCTAGTAGATGATGACTATATTTTTGTACAAGCTACTACACAAGGGGTAAGATGGTCGAGGCCACTTGGATATGAAATAAATGTAGATAGAGCTTTTGTAGCTATTACTACATTACTTTCAATAGAGGTGGATAAAAATGCCAAGGCATTTGGGAACTATGAACTAGTAAGTCCAAAATTACCATGGAATTGAAAATGGCTTCTATAATCAAAAGAAAGATAGGATGGTGAAGAAATTAAAGGCCAAATTTGGTGAAGGTGCCAAGTAGGAGGAAGAAGAAGAAGAAGAGGATGAAGAGGAAGAAGACTCTTAGGAAAAACCACTACTTGCACTTACTCAAGGAATGGGAGAAGACTAGGAAGAAGAGGAAACTAAAGTTACTAAAGGTGCTCAGGGAGAAGAAGCCAAGGAAGCACCTACCCCCATAGAACAAAGAAAGAGGAAGACCAAGGCCCAAAAAACAATAAAAGACAAGAAGGTAGCCAAGATGAGTCTGCCCAAACCAACATCACCTAGTACAAGGACTAGTTAATGTGCAACTACACAAAAGGAAAAAGAATAGCCAAAATCTACAAAGCAGGGAAGTCAAGTGCTAAAAAGACCAAGAAGGAAATATGTTGCTCAAGAAAAATCTAATGAAGAAAAAATAGAGTCAGACAACAACAACCGATTTAAGGTGGTGAGTCACAATCCCCTATTAGATCTTGAGAACCTTTGGGAAATTGTTAAGAATAGTGCAGATCAATCAAGATTTTCTAATGTAGATTTTAACAATCTTGGTAAAGTTGAGAAGAATCAAGTGGAGGAAGCCATATATGCGATGATGGAAAAATTCAATACTACCCCACTATAGATTGCTAACCCAATGCCAAAGAGTTCCTATGAAAGAATTGAGGAAAAATGACACTATTGTCTAAACTTGGAGAGACAAATAAGAGAAATATCACTTGCACAAGTGATGCCTAAACTCAGTAAGGTACAAATTGCTAAGGCTATGAAGAAATATGAAATTAGATTTGTACATAAATGTAAAGCCTTTAGCATTTTCCAAAATAACATTGAAGATTTAGTTAAGAAGACCACTTGGATGTGGAAGCTTACACATGGATTAACTATAGTGAAGGAAGGTGAGGAAGAGCCCTTAGAGGTAAAGGATGATGATGCAGACATGATAAAAATTAAGGTACTATTGAGGGAGGAAAAAAATGCATATAGATGACAAGACAATAGCTGAGTTAGAGTAGCATGAAGAATAGAGTGTGCAAGACACTCAATTGCCTACTATCAATCCTCAACATGTCACAAGTGAGAATATTAAAAAAATCATAGTTAAGGGTGTTTCTGATGTCACAACATAGAACACCAATCCCCTTATAGAGGAAGATCTCGAGAAGATACTAGATCAGATCACAATATAGGCAAAACTTTGTGATAATCCTGTATTGGTTAGTTTGAATGAATTTCAGAAATCAATGACTAAAATCATAAGGCTAGAGGTGAATCCACAAGAACCACCTTCTATCATCGCTCAAGTCACTCATGCACAAACTTTGGTCAAAATACCAGAAGATACATCAGACAAGGTTGATACAATTGCAAAGGATATAGTGGAAACACAAGTAACTACTAAAGAATAGCAAGCAAGAGGTTAGATAGACTTATCTACACCTATAGAACAAGATCAAGGTGCACCACAAGTCATTATGGAAGTCAAGTGAAATCTTGAAGAGATAGAGATGACACCTAGAATGAAGGAGCAAGTAGATATACAAGCCCTAGTAACCTTACCAGTATCTGGCAGTCCTTCCATTAACACTCTTCAGAAGCTAAGCATAGATACAATACCATTGCAGATCTTAGTGCTAAGCCTGAGTTCATCAAATTCATATAATATGTAGATGTAAGCCTTGATGAAGAAATTGTTCTACCAAAGTATGATTATGATAAAATGACCATAAAAGCATCAAGAAAAGCTTAGAAGGGAGCACAAGAAGAAAGAAGCATTGCAATATATTAAAGATGTCTTTTTAGAGGCATTCAGTCTGCCAACTCTAGATGAGACCAAGCCACTAATTAAACAACTAACAAACATAGTGGAGAAGGTCAATGATACCAAACTAGATAGAAATTCTAATTTAATAGAATTGCCAAAAAGGAAATTTCAGAGCAAGGTGAATGAAAAGATATCAGGTGACATAGCACTTTCACAAGTTGCATTGGAAACTAAGGTTGAGGGTGTGAAGAAGGTACTTGAGAACATATTCTCATTGTACACTAAATTGTGTAATCCAACAATCTTCACCCAAGAAACAAAAAATCTCATTTTGAGCTTGTAGAGCCAAATCAATTCATTAGGTGCAAAACAACCTATGAATCTAGCTAAAAGTGAAAAGTAATTTAGAAAATTTCTTCAAACCCACAATCAGTTAGCTTCATTGTTAGCAGATGAGGCCAATTTAAGGGTTAAAGTGATTAGCATCCATACCACTCTAACCCCTCATATGGAATTTTGCACAAGGAACTATGCTATACCAAAACCCTAATGAAGAAAGACCCAAATCTTTCTAGACTAGATGGTCTAATCCTCTTTACTGCCTAGCTAGCTATCCAAATCAAGTCATTCGATATAGCATGTGAGAACTTGAATGCAACTCTCAAGATAATCTTAGATGGCCATAAATCCTTTTTGGACAAACACACTATAAGTGTGTAGCCCATTGACATAAATTTCAATGAGGGGGAGAAATAAAGGAGAGAATTTTGGGGAGATATAAGGAGAGTAAGCAAAGGGGGAGACATAAAGATAAGAGAAACAAAAGGGAGTAATAAAGAGAGAGATAATGATAGTTAAAGCTAAGGGGAGCAAGAATAAAACAACATGAAGTCAAAGAGTATAAGTTGAGGCATATTTACTTAGTAGGAGTACAAAATTTTGGATACAGAATAGACCTATCAACTCAGGGAGAATCATCAAAATTTGAGGTAAACAAGTTGTTACAAAATTTTGAAATTTTGAAGTTTTTGTACATAAGCCAAGTTATAGGTATGCTATGCTCATGAGATTCAGAATATTGATGCATACTCAATTTATTTTGACACTCATATCAAAGGGAGAGATTGTTGATCTTAGATTGATTTTTAAAAGTGAGTGTCAACACACTTAATTTATTTACTTAGTTCATGTAGAAAAAGTAGTACATGCCAATCACAAGATGTATATTATAGAGCATGTTGAGTCCATAGTGAGTGTCAAGCCACTCATGTGTTGAGTCACTCAATTGTCAAGCAAAAAATGTATGTAGAGTGATTTAGGAGTTGAGTGAATAGTAGATGCCGAGTGATACAGATGCCAAGTCACAATGCAGAAGTCAGTATATGTCGAGCATCAAAGAGTTTAGGTGCTAAGTAAGATAGTTATGACATATTTTCTTATAGTGGCACAAACAACTATGTAAACCATTTTTGAGCTGACTTAAGGATGAATTACGATATTTTGGAGATAAGGAAGAATCTTAAGTTGGATTCCTAATGTAATTACATGTAGCCAATCAAAAAAAGGGAAGGATTAAGTAGCAAAATGGATGAATCTCAACTGTAGATTCATACATAACCCTAAGTCACCTATGTCTTATAAAGGATGGAAAACAGAGCATTGATGGTGACTAAGGAGTTATGAACTAAGATTACATTACAGAACTAGTTGGAACAGAATAGAGGAAAGAAGAGTATACAAAAAAGAGACATCTGATCAGGAAGGATCAAGAAGACATTAGTTTAGAGGTAATTTTTTTATCAAGAAATAAAGAGCTAACTATAGGATTAATGCTGAGACATTTTAATTGGTGATTTCAGTCAAAATCTCTTAACAAGCTAGTCCTAATAGGCTATATTGAAATCCTTTAACAAGGTACTTACTTAATTGTGAGTTAAAGTCCTTTAGCAAGGCACACTTCTAATAGGGTGTTGAAATCCTTTAACAAGGTGAGACCTAACAGTCTTTGTAAGCCTTTAATAGGGCATCACTTGCATAGGATATATCATGTTTCATGGTTAAAACATTGTAACCTTCATTAGAAACACTTTATTATTGTAGTAGTGAAGATTTTTGGGTGACATCTCCACACCAGTTTTACCTTCTCACTTGGAGGGTTTTTGGGTAATCATATCTAGTGTCATATGAGTGTGAATATTTACTTGCTAACATGATTTAGATGTATGTGATTTATTGGTTATTTCAATTTACATATTGAATGTATGAGATGGATGTGTAGTGAAATTTCTATGGGTCCAAGTTTAAACTACTAATTCACCCCCCCTCTTAGACATTTACCTTTCCTATTGTAATTCCAACACTGCAATATTGAAATCATTATAAATCATGTACTTATTTGAGAAACACTGTGAGAATTACAATCTTATTCAAGCTCCTCACCAGAAACCATACTAGAAACAACATTTGGAATACCAAGAGTCACAACTTAGAATCCACCTTGTATAATGAGACAAATACAACCAATAGAGGACCAAGAGTCATAACTTATAATTTCACAAAAATGTCCCTCTTTGGAATTGAACTAGGGTCTCCACAATGAGAACTCTTTGCTTCAACCAACTATGTTAAACCCCTTGTACATGTAAAAAGGACTTTCCTAAATAGGAATGGGAATATACATGTAGAGTTGAAAAAGATTGAGACAAATATGAACCTAGAGGAGGTAGGATACAAATGGGACAAAAAAATATCAGCATAGAGGAATTAATTTTAAAGAATGGTTTTACAACATCCATCTAATTAATCAATGTAGTAATCAAAAAAAGACTATGTACTTGAAGTAAATAGTAAGAACTATTTACTCAAATATGTCCCTTAAGTGAAAACTATGGGATAGAATAATGAAATGAAAAATAATTGAGGATTTATTCTTGTTGGAAATATGAGGTAGAAAAGGTTATTAAGTGGGGAGGGGTAAATTACGAACCAATAAAAATTCTAATCTTATTTCACCAATTAATCCTTGATTAATATTCTAATCTAATTGCATGCATGAATGAATGAAAGCAAATAAACATTCATAGAAATTCGACACAAGATATGGTGACCAAGAAACCTTCCAAATAGAAAGAAAAAGTAGGGTGGGGATGATACCCACAAGCTTTAGTACTATAGTAGAAAGGTGGCCTCTTAAGGCTTACAATTGATCACTTCTGATGATCTATCTTGTTAGGAGCAATAAGGTCTATTAGGTCCACCTTGTGAAAGGATTTACAAAATATACAATAATGTATGCACTCAGTAAAGATATTCATCAAAGACTATTAATTTTATCCTATTAAAAGATTTAACTAATATGCTTGTTAGGATGAACTAGTGGCTAATCTCTAATCTGCAACTTTGATTTGCTAGTTGAGATTCCTTTGAAATGTGAAGATCACCTTGATGTGATAGATAAATCTTTGTTGTGCTTTATACTTTTGGTAGCCTTCTTAACTCACACTTAATGCTCTTTATAATTGCTTCATACTTACTTATTTGGATATAATAGAATTCATTACATATATACCAATCAAAACCACAATTCATCATAGTCGTCAAAAACATAGGTTTCCATCAAAATCACAAAGTGGGCCTAATTACTGAAACTTAGGTTAAGAAGACAAACTTGGCGATGTTCTGATACTTGATGACCATAGTCAACACTTAGTATCCTCATGCACTTGATAGATGTAGAAGCTCAGTTCGTACTAATCACTTCTAAGTAGCCTAAACTCAATTAGCACTTGTGACTCGATGAACACTATGAAAATTGACATATAAACTAAATCACTTGGTTGACATTGCATGGCTTAGTTAGCACTAAATGCAAGCTCAGTATAAAGTGAATCACTTGGTTGAAACTCCTTGTCTTAGTCAACACTATATTTTCATCACTAATATTGCAAGCTTGGTAGATACTGGAGACCACGGTTGGCATTGTGCAACTTAGTTAATACTGTGAAGCTTGGTTAGCACTACCATTGAATAGCTTGGTAGATATTTCTCATCATGAACTATATAAAGATTCTAGAACTTGGTAACAATTGTAGAACTCAACAAAAACTGTATTACTCAGTAGTAACCATATTAATTGGTAGTAACGAGAGCACTTGGTGAATACTACAAACTAAAAGATAAGCTTGGTAATAGCTTAACCAATTGACTAAGTGTACAAGTCACTAATAAACAAACTTTGACCTAAATGTCAACAATCTCTCCCTTTGGCATTACTAACAAAAACACTTATCAATCCAAAATTGAATGCTCAGAATTTCAAGTCCAAAACATAACATACTCTTTTTTTGAGGATTTTAAAAATGTCTTTTGTAAAAGATATTTTATGATTATCTGCACGTGTATTTGTATGATACTATGCTGCCCGCCATACATATATCTCATATTATACTTCTCCGTAATACTCTTTATATATACATTCACCTTATATTATACTTCTTCTCCTTTTCTACATAAATTCAAAAGGTGTATACTACATGTTAATGCAAAAATATGACAAGAAGTCAGAATGTACCTTTAAAATCAATGGCATTGTCTTGTCCCAATTTTCCTGTAACACATTTCTTGTATGCAATGCAATATGCACTTTCACTGATAACTCCATCATGTGATCAGCTATGGAGAAGTTATTGTCATGGATGAGTGTCTTGGCATGTGCAATGTGTTTCTACAATGCATCCATATTTGGAAGATTCATACCTTGGATGTCTACAAGCGTGGCTCTGATCGTGGATTCTTCCCTTGATAATTCTACTTGAAAATTTGTCATAAATATGATCTTTGAATAGTGAGTAGAGTTTTAGCTTGGGTCAAGTGACAACTAGTGTGCACTTTCCTTCAAGTCTTCATCTATCTTAAATATTTTTTCCTTGACTCCTTGGGTGTAGATAGTTGTATCACACAACTTACTAAATAATGAAGTTACATTATTTGCAGTTGTTTCTAGTGAACTAAGAATAGTAGAATATTCTACTTGGTTTATTGCAATTTTCTGTGCCACCTATTCTAATACCTTGTTTTCAAATTTTCTCTTTGCTCTTTGTAGCAACTTATCTTGTCCATTCACATCTTCATTGGATTTCTAGACAACTTCTACTAATTGATTCAAAATAGGTTGTTTACTATCAACCTCAATACTTAGTGCACTTACAAATATGTCCTTTACATATTCTAGGACTTGGGTTTCCTTCCTTTTCTTTCCTCTAAGCATCTATTGCTTAGCTCTCTGCTATAGTAATTTCACTAGGATGTTCATCTTATCAATAGTGAGGGTTGTGTTATCCTAGTTTGGAATAACAATATCCTCATCTAAATCTATTTCCTCTTCTTCATCCTTTTCTTTCATAGTAGGAGAAACAATTTTCTTGCCCTTGTCTGAGACTTGATTACTCAATTGAGACTAGTTATCAACTATCATTGTACTTGCTATATGTGGAATAGAAACTATAGTAGAAATAGAGGGGCTATAAACAAAAGTAGATATGGCACTAACCATAGAAATACCTTGTTGCTAGATTGTCAAATCTGATGATGGAGGCACTTGCTTCTCATTAGATGGAGTGCTGATCACTTCAGTCAATGTAGTACTCAACTAAATAGGTGAAAAGATTGGTTGGGTGCTTGGTGTTGTAGTGGTTGCCACAACCAACTCAATAGAAGATTTCTCAAAGCTTGATGACATTAAAGCTTTTCTCAGAGAGTGAGGAAATGTGGCCATCACTACTACTGCAATATTTTTTGGGCCAGTTTCATCAATACTTTGAAGCTTAGGGAGACTTTCCTCTGTAGCTTCCTGTTCTTTTTCTTGGTCATCTTGGCTTACATCTTCTTCATCATCAATGTCATCATCTTCCTTCAAATCTTAATCATCTTTGTCACTAACATGAATAACAACATTACTAGTTTAATGTAGGCTGTAGATGTTTTTCCATGTAGTTGTGGCTGCCTTTACTACATATTCGATATCTTTTATCAATATCATGCACGTGTTGAATTTAAGAGTGAGCTTTTCTTCATTTTTCTTCAAAGATTCTTTCACCTCTTTTTCATTGAGACTCAACATGAGTTGCCTTAGAGTCTGTTCAAATATATCCTTTGTCATCTTCTTTGCAAGCTCCCATCTAGGCTTGATTGCTTGCATAAGCTCATTGGGAATTTGATGTACCAGCTGATCACGTGAGTATTTCCATTTTCCCAATTTTGTTATTATCATGTCCTCAATCTTCCTTTTCTCATTTGCATTCCTAGTTTCATATTTGAGAGATTTTAGAGTTTCCATTCCAGCTCTTCCTCCTATTTCCTTTAATTTTTCTTGAAATGTAGGTGGAGGCTTTTTGAAAATAATTTTCTTGGTATCCTCCTCACCTAATTTCAAGTTTTTCCTAGATTTTGGTGCCCTTCTTGTGAATAAAGTAGTGGATGACTTAGTAGGTTTGGTTTATGATAACCTTACTTTTCTTCCTTATAGGCCCTTCTTCCTCAGTCTGGGTCTCTTTTGCTTCATCCTCTACTTCATCTTCTTCCACATCATCTCCTTTTCCCTTTATTAGGAGGAGAGTAGAACTTTCTTGTTTCAATTTTTCTATCCTCTTTCTTGGGCTTTGTTAACTACTAGAGGAAGCTTAATTCCAAGCTCTATCCCCACCTTGGCATCTTCATAAGTTCCAAAATATGGTGCTTTAGGATCCACAGGATCATTCAATAGAGCCTAAAAGATATATTTTGTATCATCAATGTTAACC
Organism: Cupressus sempervirens; assembly: GCA_028749045.1. Classification (NCBI taxonomy): domain Eukaryota; kingdom Viridiplantae; phylum Streptophyta; class Pinopsida; order Cupressales; family Cupressaceae; genus Cupressus; species Cupressus sempervirens. The sequence goes on from CM053792.1 coordinate 726,528,307, forward strand.
TCATATCTAAGAGGCTTAACACTGGCCATCGTTGGTCTGACTGCCTAAATGTACACTCTATCATAGTCTACCATGAAATAGATATCATCTTTGTAGTCTTGTACAATTTTTCTTTGGTATCCTATATCTATTATTCATCTTTTCTTTAAATGTAACACAATAGTTATCCATTATAATATCAAAATTTTCACCCATCTCTAGGTGGACCCACAATAATGGGTTCCACTTTAGTGGGACAAACAAAATTGAAAAAACTTGGCAAAAGTTGAAATTCGATGCATCATATGGTCGCATGAATAGAATTAACATGTTAAGGCGAACATACTAATTACATATGTTCGTGTGAACATGTCAACATATAATATGACATGTTTGGGCGAACATATGTAATTAATATGTTCGCCCGAACACCGCCTGCGCCAATTTTTGGTAGTTAAAAATGATGTTTTAACCCATTTGGCTCATTTTTTACGGTGTAACTATTCATTTTGAGGGTTGGAGTGAACGTGTGTTTTCTATCAGCTCTGTCAGCATCATCTTGTCACTTCTAATTCTCATCTTTAGGTATGTCAAAATATTATTATTTAATGTTTTAAAGGTTTTTAAAGCATTTTTTAATGTTTTCAAAGTATACTTTAAAGTTTTCAAAGCATTTTTTAACATTTTCAAAGCATATTTGAATGTTTTTAATGTTTTGAAAGCATATTTAAATGTTAATTTAATATTTTTATTGTTTATTTATACTAAACTTAATTATATTAATTTAGAAAACAAAAAAATATTATATAAAAAACATTAGAAAACAATTTTAGAAAACATTAGAAAAAATACTAGAAAAAAATTAGAAAATTTATAATTTAATATAAAATTTAGAAAAAAAATTTAGAAAAAAAATTAGAAAAAAATTAAAAAATTTATAATTTAATATAAAATTTAGAAAACAAATTTAGAAAAAAATTAGAAACTTTACAATTTAATACAAATTTTTGTAAAAAAAATGAGAAAAAACATTAGAAAAACATTATAAATTTTATAATAATATAAATTTTAGAATTAAAAAAAAAAAAAAACATTAGAAAAATATTACAAAATATTAGAAAATTTATAATAATATAAAATTTAGAAAAACATTAGAAAAAATATTAGAAAAACATTTTTAAAAAATTAGAAAATTTATAATAATATAATGTATAATTGGAAAACAAATTTAGAAAAATATTGGAAAAAAAAATATATTTAAATATTAGAAAAACATTTAAAAATATATTTTAAAAATAATAATTTAGAATTTTATATTAGAAAAGTACGAAAAAAATAAATTAGGATTTAAACATTAGAAAATATTAGAAAAATATTAGAAAAAACATTAGAAAATATTTTTAAAAACATTAGTCTTGAAAATTAGAAAACATTAGAAAAATATTTAAAAATATTTAAAAATATATATATATATATATATATTTTTCAATATTCATATAAATTTATTAATATTAATGTATGTATGTTATTGATTTTTTAATAGATCTTAATATTTTATGTTTACGTATATATGTTTTATTCATGTATCTATATATGTTATTCATCTTAATACCTTAGTCATGTTTATGTGTACGTTGTTCATCTTTATGCACCTTAATCTAAACTGTGTAATTTGAAATATATTTAATGGCATACATCTTAAGGGGAGATCCTAAATTATACATAAGATCTTATATATAACTTAAATTTTAACTCTTAAACCTTAATGCTAAAGAATAGTCCTAAATAGTAAACCTAGTCATAATCCTAACTGCAAAACCCTAATCATAAATTATAACCCCTAATCTTAGATGCTCAACCATAACTCATAAATCTCAATTTGAACCATAGATCTAAATGATAAACCCCAACATTAAATAGTATTTAATCATAATACTTGATCCTAGCTTTAATTATAAATATTAAAATTGCATGTTAAAACCATAATCCAAAATCTTATCCCTAATACAAATCCTAACCCTCTAACCATACTGAACTAACAATGATGTAAACCCATACTGAACTAACAATGATGTAAACCCATACCCTAACCCTCTTTAAACCATACTTCTAACAATGATGCAAACCCATAACCTAGATCTAACCCTAATCATAATCATAAACCGTAAATGTGAAACCATGACCCTAAATACTAAAACCTAATCTTTGTACACTAAGATCCTAAAATGTTAGATTTAAATGCTAAATTCTAATTGTAAAAGAGTTATTTAGCTTATTTTAAGTTACAAGTTAAAAACTATAATTCTAGCACTAATCATAAATGGTAAACCCTTATGCTAGATGATAAGCCCCAACTCTTATCCTTAATTATAAGCCCTAATCATAAATTTCCTAATTTAAACCCCGATACAAGTCATAACCCCAAAAATAATACTAGTAGCAATGTCAACCTGGATATATATCCTAACCCTATAAATAATACTAATAGAAATGTAAACCCATACCGTAACCCTAATCATAACTATAACCCTAAATCCTTTAAATGCTAACTTAGACTAATAATAACCCTAATTGATAGACTATAATTTTTACTCCTAACCTCCGACCATGATCCTAAACCTAATTATGGTCTCAATCCTAAATCATAGCCCTAACCATAATCCTAACTCTAATTGTAAACCTTAACTAAAATGATTATCCAAACCCTAACCCTAAATATTATCAAAACCCTAACCTAACCAAGCTCTAACCCTAAACATTATCCAAACCCTAACCCTAACCTTTATCTTAAAATTTAATTTCTAAACCCAAGATTAGAAATGATAATAAATACCTTAAATCATAATCTTGAACCAAATCATAAACTTCATATGCTAGGTTCCCTTATCCTAAATTCTTAACCATGGACCTTAATATTAACCCCTAAATTTAATGCTAAATTATGTAAGTTCGTATAAACCTTAACAATGTCATAAGATCCTAAATCTTACCCTAAAATTGAGCCTAATTATAACCTTTACACTAAAACCCTATTTCAAAACCTAATTGAGGCCTAACTTACATAAAATTAAAACAAGTTGACCCTAATCCTAAATTGTAATAAATTACATTTGAGATACATGCACATACATTTAAACACATGTACATACATGAAGTATGACCCTTGTTTTAAATGATATATATGTAACCCAACTTGAAACCTAAACCTTGAAACATTATCCTTTAAGAGTAATATAAATAATTTATTACCCTAATTTAGTTCTCTAATAATACCCCCCAAAGTATAATAAAATCCTAGAAAAATAAATTAACTCTAACCATAACCAAACTCTCAACTTTAAAGTTATCTTCAACCCTAACTATAAATCAAATACTTTTGGGCCTCTAATTTGCACCTTATCCTACTTGCTAACCTTAAATCTAACCTTAATTTTCCTTAAATCATAACATTCATTAAACTAATATATATCCCTATTTTAAGGTCCTAACTATAATATAATCTAAACTATAACCATAACCTTTAACATTGGAGCCCTAACATTCATGAATGTATCTGTATGAAAATTTGGAGATCTATACATGGTTAAAAAATTAGTATGATAAAAAAATGAGTGTACACGTGCATATTTTATTTCATAAATCTAAATTATAATTTACAACATCTTTAATCAAATGATATACTATTTTTACTTGTTTGAAAACAACACACACTAAAAACATTATTATATATATTAATGTTGTGTTATTTCTATTTAGCTTGGAAAATATAGAAAATCTAGATAATTAATTTAACAAATTTTTAATTCATAATAAGTAAATATATTATTGAACTTTCTTATTATATATGATTGAAAGTTTATTTTGAATATTAGGGTTTAGTATTTAGGGTCATGGTTTAACATTTACGATTTATGATTATGATTAGGCTTAGATAGGTTACATCCTTATATCCTAAATTGTAAGCCCTTATACTAAAGGTAAATTGTAAACCCTTATACTAAATTGAAAGTTTGTATAAAGTAATGGGTTTAGTATTTAGGGTCATGGTTTAAAATTTATGATTTATGATTATGATTAGGGTTAAATAGGTTACATCCTTAAATCCTAAATTGTAAGCCCTTATACTAAAGGTAAATTGTAAACCCTTATGCTAAATTGAAAGTTTGTATAAAGTAATGGGTTTAGTATTTAGGGTCATGGTTTAACATTTATGATTTATGATTATGATTAGGGTTAGATCTAGATTATGATAAGCCCCAACCCTTATCCTAAATTATAAGCTCCCTTATACTAAATTGAAAGTTTGTACAAAGATTAGGGTTTAGTATTTAGGGTCATGGTTTAACATTTATGATTTATGATTATGATTAGGGTTATATAGGTTATGATAAGCCCCAACTCTTATCCTAAATCATAAGCCCTTAAATATTAATTGTAATTGGTTAAATTAGCAAGATTTTCTATATTATTAATTAAAAATGTGTTAAATTAATCATAAATTTACTTATTATTAATTAAAAATGTGTTAAATTAGCTAGATTTTCTATATTTTGCTTATAGTTCAGTAACATGCAATGTATGTTTAATATATTTTTTAAAGTTCTCATGTATGTATACATATATGCATTCAATCATATATATTTAAATTTTATCAGATCATGGTACATGTGTTACAGATTATCTAGGTCCATGTGTGATGTATGTTCAATTACATGTATAATTTTTAATTTTAAAAATAAAAATTTGTGTGTACAGTAGGCAGTTTAGCTCTTCATACATTTCTATAGATATGGCTTCACATGATTGTAGTGCCTGCCCCTAAGTCGCATTTCAGTCATCCTTGCCAAACTCTTTTAGGCCAATTTTATGTTTGATGATTAGTATTATTATTTTAGAGATTATCAGATGTTGTTTTACACTCAGTTTATTATATGATGAGATTACTTGGTACTCTATATTTCATACATGTATGATGATTATTCAATGTTTACAGTTATCGATGATGATTAGTTAAATGGTTTATTATAACATGTGCTTTCTTATGGATACTTACCCCATACTGCATGTGTATAGTGTGCGTGTTTGTTTTCTTTATGTATGGTGTTTCTGATGTGGTTAAGGAAGGGAGTCATAGTCACCTGCTAGTCAGGATCTACACGATGCACCACTTCTTGCCATTTTCGGTTTAGCTTAGAATATTGTGTTTGTACATGCGTGGATTTTATGCAGGTTGCAAGTACCGAGTATCAACTTCCCTGAATTGCTAGGATGAGCATACCCTATCGCATTATCTCAATGGTAAGAGAGGGGAGATAAACTCTTAAGTCCAAATCCTAAACCCTTTAGCCAATTGTCCTAATTGATAATTAGGACAAGTATCTGAGTTAAGTACCCTCCGGCTGCATCAAATGATGTACTTTCATGATTATAACCCTTTTGTTTGATTTAGTATGTGTTTTTCTATGATGGGTTTTCGTATGTTGCTTTATGAGTCCTTGATGTATTTTCTATTAATTAAGTCTAATTAAAAAGATTATTTAATGATTTAATTTAATAGAGAATTAATATGATATCTTTAATATTTAATTAATTGACAAATTAATTAAATAAAAGAATTAAAATTGGAGATAAAAGTTCAAAGATAAATTTAGAACATGATAATATTTATTTACTTTAAAAATAATATATTTAGAGTTCATTTTTAAATAAATGCTAAATAGTATTGTTATTTAAGTTATTTAAATATTTTATCAATTAAGTTTCTAAAATAAATTAAAAGTTGAAAGATATTAAATTATTAAAGTTTCTAGATCGCATGATGTGAGCTTGAGTTGAAAATAAAAGAAATAAATTAAAAGATAAAATAAATGGAAATAATAATGTTATTTTTAATTTCATAAAGTGCGCATGGGATTAAAAGTAATAAAGATTAAAATAGAAGTCAAGTGGAATATTAAATAAAGTTATTTAATAATTCATTGAAGGTGCATTAAAAGATAAAGTAAAGAATTATTACAAATTAATTTTAGAGTTAACTCAGTTGAGCAAAGAGTCCTCTCAGGTGAACGCACAATTAGTGCCCCGATTTGAGGAGAAAATGCCTTATCACAACTTTAGGGTTCATTTTTGGAAGGTACGAATTTGGACAAGAATTTTGGAGACAAAAATCTTGGGAGACAACTTTTGGAAGTGAATTTTAGAAGGCAAATTCTAAGAAAGATTTTTAGAAGAAGGCTATTGAAGAGGAGCAAATTTTCTTACAGTTTTTGGGGATTACATAATAGCATCAGGCTCAGGTAGGGTCTTGTGTTTTGATCATTGATTAATTACGCAATTATCCTTTCCTGTCTTCTTCGTGCCTGTGGATTGTATATCTAAATTCTCTATGATGAAAGCTTAAATATTTCAATATTGTAAATTATTAAATGCTTGTCAATATATTCGACATACATAAAAATTAGAGGAGTGATCAGGAATTCTTATTTGATAGATTAAAAAAAATCTGGATTTAATTGGGAAAGGGTTAAATTTTAAACTTATAAATGAAATTGTAGATTGAAATTCGAATGGTTAATATTATTTTCTCGATCAGATTATGTTTGTGAATGTGTAAAAAAAATAATAATAATGATAATAATCATAAATAATTACTTATAAAATATATATAATAATAATAAACATATATTATTAAATTTTTAATAAAATATTAATTGAGGAGGCGATTTTAATTAAATTTAAAAGTTCGCATAAAAACAAAAATATATTCAATATAATGTATGGGGAGGGGTCTTACCTTTTGCTCCCCCCCAACAATTTGAAATCGTTGGTGGCGACCTGCGTCAGTAGGGGATCGCACGACCTTTAAAGCCTGTGGTACCCTGTGACGAGGGCCGCACAACTCTTTATAAAAGAGGTGTCAGACATGATTTTTTTTAAATTTTAAAGTTTTCTTTAATAAATTTTTAAATTATAAAAATTGTTAGTAGTTTTATTATAATAACTATTTTATATATTTAAAATATTATTTTATTTAATTAAATATGGTTAGAGTAATATCTGTAAATAGTAAAGGAGTTATTATTAAATGAAGATTAAATAATTGATTTTAATAAAATCATAGTAATTTTATTTAAAACCATTATTGATTATTTTTATAACTTAATAAAATAAAGATTATTTCAAATTGAATTATTTTAGGGAATTTGACTTTAAATTCTAGAATACTTGTATATTCATGAATAAATAATTGGGTTAAATTATAAGGGTAATAGTGAGAAATCTTTACATTAAAAACATTCATTGAAACTCAAACTGAAAATTTCAACTTAAACCTTAGTGTGTATTATGGAAAGAAACCCAAATTATGAATTGTACTATACTATTCTATTTTCTTTATGCTATTATGGTTGGGGTTTTGGGGTTGATTAGGTTGACCAGTTTAGGTTGTTACTAGAGGCTCGAGGATTATGCGATTGTGGTATTATGATGATTTTTTCTTGATCTTTTAAACCCAACCATGATGATGTGATTAGAGTGCTCTATGATCGATTTTTTTACTGTTTGTTATTGCTTTCCAATTTCCTTGTGTGAAGTTGAGGTGTTTTAAAGTGATTTTTTCTTGATGATGTCATGTTGTGACATGTTTTGACTTGACCATTTTGGAGTCTTCGATTAGTATTGTGATCTATTATTGGGATACTTGTTGGTTGCTCGTTGGAGAACCATTGGATATTGTGACTTATCATTGATGCCTTCAGTTGCTGATAGAGAACTATTGTGATCATTATGATTATTATTTGATACTTTCCAATTTCTCATGGAGAACTGATGTGACTATTGTGGTTTATCTTTTGATGCTTTCCAATCGCTTATATAGGACTGAGGTGATTTTGTGTTTTGTGATTTCATGAGCCTAGGGTAGGTTATCCATGTGTAGTGTCGAGAAGTGGCTTGCAATGAGGGACGAGAGACCCGAAGTGGCTCTGGGGATGACTCATTGTAAGTTGTTTGTTTTAATAAGTGAAAACATCTCACCTAAATATTGACTTAAATGAACCTAATAATATAACTTTATGTTCTCTCCCATGCCTTGAGTGCTAGTACAGACTAGGATGGGGTAGAGAGAATGCTTGGTTGTGACCTTGCATTCCATAGTATGCCTTGTCAGTATCAAAGGGTACTAGTGGCTACAAGATTAATCGGGGACCCAAGATTCGTGAGGGATTGCTCGAGTAACTTCCAATGTAATCCATGTGATGACACTTTTTTGCTTGCATAGTAGGTTTCCTACGTGTCTTGTGTGCCTCTGGGTCTAGATGTCTATCTATGTTGGAACCTTTGAGTTAGTATACTTTTAGGATTTCCCAGACTTAGAGAGTATTTGTGTTTTGTGTTTTGATATCCTGTTTGGGACTTGAGACTATCTCCTTAGTGTGGCGGGAGTGGACCATTTAGGTTCCATGCAGTCGGGTGGTAGTGCTTTTTACTCTTACCAGTGAGATCCGTCTATGGTCACCGTGGCTGGAGCTTTCTTGGTTGGCATTTACCTTCATTATGTTCATGGATTATTATGATGGATGGTTAGATTTTATGATGGATGTTTTATCATTATGGATGTATGGTTGTATCATGTAAGGTGAATGATTTCATTTATTTGACTGTACTCTGTATCATGGATTTGAGGATGATATATCTTTATTTTTACATATGTATATTCTTTTAAGCCTTTCATACCCTATGACATGTACAGTGGATGATTGAGCATTCCGAATTAATTTTCCAAGAGGCATTCAGAACAAATGTATATTATATGGACATTGGACTTTTTAATTATTCTTTCATGTGGATATATGGTAGTTAATAGACTTAGAATTAATTAAATTTAAATGTGATTCAACATCTTGGGATCCTTAAGGAAGGTAACCTATTATGTATGTTTGTTGATAATTACATGTTATTGCTTCCGCTACTATGTGTTTGATGTATATGTTATACTTTCTTACTTTAAAAAAAAAATGTTTAGCAAACTTAGTAAAACTTTAGGTTAATTCTTTTGGATCCCTTGGCAGGGCGTTACAACGTTCAACATGATGCAACTCCTGCTGAGGCACCTGATGGAGTTCCTATTGCAGCTCTTGCTGTGGCACCTGCTATGACACAAGTTGACGTGGTTCCTATTATAGTGCCTAATGTAGTTCCTGATCTAGCTCCTCATGCAACTTGTCATGTTGCTCATGGTGGGGCTTGTGCTATAGCTTGTGGTGGGGCTTGTTGTGTACCTCGATGTAGGGCTCGTCATGCAGCTCATGTTTTAGCTCCTAGTGTAGCTCTTGGTGTGGCTCTAGTTGGTGTAGGTCCTACCCTAGCTCTTGGTGTGGCTCCTATTCCAGGCCAGGCTGCACTTGTAGCACCACCTCCATGCATTGATATTGATGTTTTATTTGTATTTTCAAAGCAGCAGGTTGCTAGACTACAATAGTCTATATTGACCATTGATGATGGTCTTTATAGAGACATATGTACTATGATATGTAGGAGTTTATAAGATTTGATAGCTAGGTTTAGAGCTCACCATTCATTTACTCCTACCATATTAGCTTCCATATCTAGGGAGCTTAGGGCTGAGGTTTTAGGAGATACATCTTTCAATGATGTCAAGAGGGTAGCCCCCAAAGACGTCATCCAAAGAGAGCTCTTTCTAAGGTATGAGGGAGCACAGGGTAGGGTGAGAGGCTACAGAGTCACATGACGTAGAGACCCTATTATTGCTAGCATGATCTATCCATAATTTTTAGCTGCACATGGTCGTTATCCTAATAACAACTAGATACCCTTTTATTTTGCAAAGTAGTTGTATGCTGAGTTCTATATAGGGCTCAATGTCAACTACTTGGATATTCCTAATTATTATGGATAGGGGCATGGTTAGATTGTAGATCATGACTAGTATTGTAGTGCACATCGTCTACCACCTACAGATGTCAGGCAGTTTGTTGGATAGAGGCTGCCTCCTATGACTCCTGCACATGCACTTGTTGCAGATGGAGTTGTCATTGCTTCCTAGAGGGGTGCAATTGACACTATTCGGCACATTTCATCTATGGCGGCTAGTATCACATCAAATTCTATTGGTCATTATCTTCATAGTTGATGTCCTCGTCCACCTAGTCAGCCATCTTTAGAGGCATCTAGTAGCACTTCAGGTGCCTCCACTGATGATGCATATAGAGCTACTGGGCTACCACTACTAGGTGATATTTGTGGTCTTTCAAGATAGCAGACACATGTGGATATGGCATTGTATTTTTTGGAGGATATGTGGAACATTATTAGCTATATTTCTGATACACAGGGGATTCTAGTACACTCGGTGATGGATATTGTTAGATAGCATCAGAGCCCCAACATAGTTCCACAGACACAAGCTACCACACTAGTGATAGATGATACACATGTGCATAGCTCATAACATTTGGCACTAGGCTCATGACACTCAATAGATGACTCAAGCATACAAGTTGGAGATGTCTAGATCACAGTTGAGGGTCTTGATGAGTTCGGTGAGTAGTTGCGAGGCCTATCTAAGATTGATACTAGTTCAAGCCTGGTTATTTCATCATACATGGAGCTATTTTTCTAACCTAGCAGCACTAATTCTACACCATTACCTAGCCAGTTACATAGTCCACTTCACTCAAATTTACTAGCAGTTAGACATGCTACTAAGAGTGGTTCAATAGGTGTTAGAGTTTCAGGCTCAGGTGCATTGGTAGATGATACGATGGAGTTTTTTGGTCATGCTCCACCTCCGGAGACCCAGGTACATATATTATTTTTTTTAAATTTTAAATATATATGAAATTAAAATATATATTCAGTTATTAAAAAAATTAGTTTAGATATATATCTAGATATTTAATTTAATCTTTAACTCATAATAAATCATGCAGGCATAGGTCGCTGAGTACATGGTTATACATACTATTGGTTCAGGGCATCATGCTCATGAGAGAAATGATTCTATTGAGGCACCCAGTAGTGCTTAGGTATTTGAGTTTTAAATAGTTTGTTTAAAGTTATTTAAATGTTTTGAAAACTAGATATATATCTATATATATATGCAAGTTCGTATGTATAGGAGACTCGATCAGAGGGTCATTTTGTTCGTATGTGTCTTGAGGGGTCCTTCTAGTAGTAGATTAGATATATATATATATATATATATATATTTGATGCATTTATTTATTGGAGATAGCTTACATACACATATATGTGTATTTCAGTACCTTGATGACATACATGTACTTTCACTATTTATTTGATTATTGAGTACTTGAGTAGTTTGATACCATCACGTGTATATATGACTTTTTATATTTTACTATGTCTATGTATTTATTTGAGATTTATAGTTTGCATTTTAGTTGTAGAGATATATTAGATCTATAGATGTTTATTCTTGAGACGTGTATATGTGTACATATGTGTATTTTTTTTGTCTTATAGCTATAGAACATGATCTTGAGACGTGTATATGTATATCAATTATCAATTAGTAGGAAGTCAGAAAGATGCATATTTCTTAAATTATCAATTACTAACTTTCTAAAGATAAATATTTGTTTTATGTGGATAAAAATATGTTAATTAGGTAAGCCAATACATTATTTTAGAAATTTTTTACAAAATTTAATATTAAAAAAGCATATTAATTTAAACTGATTTAAGCTTTAAGAGTACATGACCGTAGATGTAATAAAGTAACATTAAAATATATAGTTTTTCAATAAGCTAACATAAATGATAACTATGAACTTATAATCCTACAATTTTAAAAACACATTTAATTTACTTATGAAATTCAATCTAGTTTGAAAAAAAGTTGATAAATGAATTTAAATTATTAAATTCAGCCATGGTACAATTAATTTAAATTATTAAATTATATAGTTTTTTTAATAAACTAGAATGATAATTAAGAACTTATGATCGTACAATTAAAAACACATTTAATTCAAGATGAAATTCGATAGTTTGTAAAGAACTTGATATTTAAGAATTGTAAGATATTAAATTATTTTTGATATATATCTATGGATAATGATTGTGTAAGTTTGAACTAACTTAAAGCCTATTTATATCAAGTTGTTAAATTATTAAATTTATCCATGTGGTACAATTAATTTAAATTATTAAATTATATATATTTTTAATAAACTAATGATAATTAAGAACTTATGATCGTACAATTAAAAACATATTTAATTCAAAATGAAATTCAATAGTTTGAAAAGAAGTTGATATTTAAGAATTGTAACATATTAAATTATTTTTGATACATATCTATAGATAATGAAATTGTGTAAGTTCGAACTAACTTAAAGCCTATTTATATCAAGTTGTTAAATTATTAAATTCATCCATAGTACAATTAATATTATTAATTTATATAGTTTTTTAATAAACTAATGATAACTAAGACTATGATTATACAATTAAAAACACATTTCATCAAAGTTGATATTCAGATTATTATAAAATAAACCTCAATGGTCTAATTAACAATGATGTATACTTATAAAATCTAATATCTTTTCATGATCTTCACTGTCTAGCCTCTACTTGTGACATACAGGCTTAAGTTTAAATGGATGTAGACAAAGCCCAGTAGCAATGGCCAAGTGGCTGTATTGTAAAACTTTCTTGTTAGGTTGATAATCAACAAAGTGTATTCCATGTTGGACTATTTTGTCTTGCTTCAAATATGTTCCCTCTATCACAATAGAACCTGCACCACAAATTTAAGTATTTTAAAATTTGATAGATATAAAGTTACCTAGATATATATATTTATTCATATATGTATGTGGATATATGTATATGCATAATTTACCTATGGGGAACAACATTCCATCACTTTCTTCAGGGTCATATAACTTTGTCCGCTCTGTAGTAGATCACAATAAATAATAACTGACACCTTCATGATTTCTAGGCTCAACAATCACTGAAAAGACATCTCCTACATAACAAGTATACATGTATGTATGTGTACAATATATATAAGATAATTGAAATTGATAATTAAATATCAAGTTGAGATTAATTTTTATGATACTCAACCACTTTTACCAATCCAGAGATATAATTATAATCATTAGAAATTAATGGAATATCATCAAAATTTTCATCATCTTTATCAAATGTATCGATAACATCAAGTGGTACCAAAATCCATGCACCTGTATATCCACGTGTTTGATTGATGCATTCTTCATAGTCTTCATTAATGCAACTATCACAAAAGCATGAGTATTCTCTTGTCTTCAATGTCCAATTGCAATTATCTGTACTCATGATTGAATGCAAGTAGCGTGTCTTTTCTATCCTCTTGCAACCATGCATGTTTTTTCTACTAACACCTAAAAGTTCATTAAATTAAAAATATTGACAAATTAAATTTAAACTGCAAAAAATTGAAAAATAAAAATTAACAATAAAATTTTATAACTTAATTACATAAAAGTTAAATGGACATACACATCCATACCTGTTATCTCCCAAAAGATTCTATATGGTACCTATTGACTTGTTTTTGATGATGTCCTGACCTCATCTAATGCAAAATGAGTCTTACACCATTCAACAACATCATGTGCATCATTTACATGAACTCCCTGATAATTCATTTAATACTTTTGCAAAGCACGTTTGATGCAAGCTCCAACACCATCATGTTCACCTTTTCAATGGCCACTCTTGAAGAAATTCCATATGTGTTTTATATTTTCATTGCGATGATATCTACACAATGCATAAAATGGTCTAAATGATTTAAACTATGTGGCACATCCATCAGAACAAACATAATGTTTATCAACATTTATGTTTCTTTCTTTCAAATAAGAAAAGAACATATTGAAGCAATGTTCTACATAGAGAATGTCATGTTCTTTATCATCACTTATATAAAAATGATATTCCTTTATAATTACTTGGGCTTGAACTATACTCTGAACACCATCCAAATCTAATTGTGCATATCTATAACAAACATGTACCATAATAGTGACCTACTTATTAAAGTAATAATCTGATTGAATTGCTTTATGATGAACAAAGGAATAGTTCTCTACAAAATCAACAACTAATACAATTGTTCCAAGTGGAAAATTATCTCTTAGAGTTTGAAACTATTGTGCTTGCCACTTTGCAAAAAATGTGTGATGAATATAAGGTTGAATCAATTTCTTAAATTTGTCCATGTCTATAACAAACATGTACCATAATAGTGACCTGCTTATTAAAGTAATAATCTGATTGAATTGCTTTATGATGAACAGAGGAATAGTTCTCTACAAAAGGAACAACTGATACAATTGTTCCAAGTGGAAAATTATCTCTCAGAGTTTGAAACTATTGTGCTTGCCACTTTGCAAAAAATGTGTGACGAATATAAGGTTGAATCAATTTCTTAAATCTGTCCATAAATGCTAGAATAGGCAACTCCTCTTCAACATATTCCAAAATTTTTGTTTCTTTCTCCAACTCTTTTTCATTCTTGACATACTTGTAACTTTTACAATTCAATATTTTTGTTACATCAATATTTTCAATTTTCAAAGGAAATAAAACCAATTCACCACATGTTTCACATAATCCTTTGATGCAATTTATTTGACCAGCTAGATCATTTATGTTGTCACACAAAATGGATGATATAAAATCACTTCTCCTACTAGGAGGAGCAGCATGAAAACCATATGTTTCTTCTACAAACTTTCAAAATACCCAATAGTGGAGATCAAACTCAATATGATGACGACAACAACATGTTTCAAACACTTTGTTTGACCTCGCAAAGTATGGCTTCAATTTTTCAAACAATGTTTGCCCAACTTTTACATTAGGATGTTCACTACAAAATGACACATATAACTCATGTTGTTTTGTGTCCAACCAATATTTTGTATGATGTTCATATTGACCAAGTGCAATCCTATGCCTGATAACATCTCTGATATTTGATGGAGGATGAGTGTTATCAATCCAAAATGATATGACTAAATTTTTAAATAACTCTTCAATCCTATCAGAATGAGGTTCTCTACACATGATTGCGCATTTTCCCTCCATTGTACTGTCATCCACAATTAATCTTCTCTTAACATATTCTCTCATTATTTTCCTACTAAAACCCATTTTAGATGAAATTGAAGATATTTGTCTATTTTGGGTCATATTCTTATTTACGATAGACATCAACATCACTTTTCTTGTTGGAGACTTATCTTTAGTTCAAGAACTTTTTCCTATGTTTCTCAAACCTTGTTTAACATTCTCAATCAGATCAGTTTGCATCCTAGAAAATATTTTCTTCTTTGATGCTATGTCTACACCTAACAATTTCAATGTCTCTTGCAACTTCTTTTGTGTAAGAAAAAGTGAAAGCAAACGAGCTTGTTCAAGTGTTTTAGTGTTATCAAATTGAGTCATAATTTCTCTTATCTTCCTATTCATTCACCTTTTCTTAGACAAACTTAATGGTTGAACACTAGCTGCAAGTTTTCCCAATTTATCCACATCCATTTTAAGTAAATGATCTAAATTCTTATGAGAAATACCATTATTTATAGATTGGGCAATATTTAAGAGTTCATCCATACTAGTTCCTGCACCTGATCCTGACCCTTGTCTGACTTCTATTATTGGAATTTTTACAAGGACTGATCTTGAGCCTTCTCCGACATCCATTGTTTAAGATTCTACAGGGAAAGATTCTGACCCTTCTCTAACTTCTATTATTTGAACCTCTGTAGGGAGTGATCTTGAGCCTTCTTCAACATTCATTGTTTGAGATTCTGTAGGGAGTTTTCCTGACCTCTCTCCTATCTACACTGCTTCTACTTTTGTTGAGCCTTCTTCAACATTTCCTTCACCTTGTTTAATTTGATGATAATATGCCACAGTCTTCTACATATTTCTTTGTTCTGCTTCATCAAATCTCTTCCTTGCATATTTGTTTTTCCTTCCTTTCTTATTTCCCATTATAAAATAAAAAATAAAATAAAAATTATCCCTTGCCTCAAGATAAATTTCGCACGATTATCATATAAAAAATCATTGTATGGATTTTTCTATCATTGTTAGTATTATTAAACTATTGGTCTAAAGCTAATGTGAGCTTTTTTGGTTTTTTTGCATGTTCAGGCGAACATGATAAAAGACACATGTTTGAGCGAACATGGCTAGCTAAGTTTTCGATGGTTAAGAAATTTTAACTACCATGTTCACTATGAACATGCTTTTGCCCAAACATACAAAACATGTTCATAGAAAATGGCATGTTTCCATGAACACCCAAAATTAAGAAAAATTTAACCCTTTTTTCGTTTTTCATTTTTTTGCTCTTTTGATACCCATAATTATAGAAGAATTATCTCCTACTATAAAATAAAAAATGTCAAAATGTGCTGGTTAGAGAAAGCTTTCCAATGACTATAATTGTAATACATATTTTAGTCATTAAGACTTTCAAATATGAGTTTAACTCATTATAGGTTCATTACCAATTGAACATCAACCAACTTCGACACATCAGGAAAATTAGTAAATTAGGTCAATTTTTTTTTGAAAAAATGTAGGAAATAACTTATTGAGATAGCTTTCAATTCAATTTTTTTTTTTTTAGGTTTATGATAAATTGACTTCAAATTATCCATGTCAAATGGAACGTATGTCTAAATTACAATTGGTGTCACTTCAAAACTTCATAAACTATACAATATTCAACCAAAATGAATCAAACCAAATGCATCCTCTAGATATTGATTTTATAAATCTAATGCCAAAATAATTACTTCATTATCATTTCTAGAAAAAAAATTGTGTGTCAAACGGACTTTCACTCTTTTAAAATATTGAATTTTATTATATACCACTTTTCGGAGGAGATAAAAAATGGACATAAATAATTTTATTTTTAGATAAAAAAATATGGTTACAAAGTAGGAATAGAGTACTAAAAATCACTAGTTTATGTCATCTTGAAATTATTTATAGTTTTGAAGATATAGTCACTTGAACATGACATTTGTTGCAAAAATATTGATTTCAGTGTCAAAATTGGTCAAAAAGTGGAACCCATTATTGTGGGATCACGCCTCTGTTATGTTTTTATTAACTTGACATAAAATAGGTATATCTTTTCTCCATACAACTATGCCATTAGAAGGGAAGAATTTTGGTACAAAGAAAAACAAATAGGTTATGAGTGAACCAAACTTACACAAATTGTTCTTGGAACCTTTGATGCTTTCCTTATTCTTATTGAACTAATTCAATAACAACTCAGAAAGGTTGAATAACATATAATTTTTCACCACCTTGAGGGCCAAATCTACTACCTCACATGGCACATTGTTGAGACAACTGGAGGTATAGATTTTGTGGGCAATCACATGAATTCCAAATTTCAATTCTATGTCTATGATTTCACTTATCTTTATTCCTTTGTCATCCCACTCGGCAAGAGTTTTCTTCACTAGTTTAGCCCAACCTAGGGTTTTTGTAGCCTTATCTTTGTTTAACATTGAAAGACCAATGATTTTTTGAATCATCTTCCTAATGATCAAAATGGTCTAGTCCAACCATAACTTCCCATTGTGAACTCAACTCAGTATGAATCTTATCCATTTTTCTTAAAAATCTCTTGACATATGTGAGATATGCGTCACACCCTTTTCTTCCAAATGTGAATGCTCATGCTTTAGAGCACCATTCACACTGAACTCATTCAATGCCTCATGCATTTTATGTGTGCCTACCTCTTGAATAGAATAGTGACAATATGAGCATATATTGTGCACATGTAATACCTAGGAAGAAATTTTTGATTGTGCACCTGCCGGATCAAGTGATTCAACAATTGTTGTACTGATTTTGAATGCTGGAATCTCACATTCTACTCCTTAAATCAACATTCCTAATCCTCTTTTCTTTGATACTAGAAGAAGCCATTCTTGATAGGGTCTTATAGGGTTTGAAAAACTTTGAGAATTCACCCAACAAAAAACACATAGATTGCTTGGAAGCACAAAAATCACTCTTGGCAAATAGCTCTCAAAAATTCATAGTGAAAAATGAATTCAATTTTCTTCCTTTTAAGAAATTTTCACTTTTTAATCACCAAAAATGCTTTTGTATGATAACTCGCTCAATGACAAAATATCTTCCACTTGGTTCTATTTTTCAATAGTTGGTACACATTTGTGGCTTGATAGTCTCAACATTACTTGGTAGAGTCTTCCACAATTCAGTATCCACACATAATAATTCAGTGTAACCTGAGTGATGCAACCAAGCTTGATAAAGATCTTAAATTGTACAACCACTTGGCGATCCTTGTGCATCCTGAATGATGATATAGATATTTCCTTCTAGCTGGCTGGAACTGATGAGAGATGTTTGCTTCAGAGTCTCAGTTCTAGTTATACCTATGGGAATTCAAATTGAGATGATTTAGTAACCCAACTCTTATGTGACATTAGCTTTATGATTTAGACTTGCATTCTAAGAAGATTTTGGTATCTATAGTTGCTTCATCTACTTTTTGATATTGTCAGCTTCAACTTTCTTTTCATTTTCAATTCTTCTTATGTTTATACAGTTCTTGGCAAGGTGCCCAAGTTCTATATAAATGAAACATCTTTTAGTGGTCTCTCTTTTCGTCATATGATGGTTTACATAGTTTTCTACAATGTGCTCAAATTCTCCACAATAGTGACATCTACACCATGTCTTGTTGTCCCATCCAAATATTTCTTTCACAATCTATTCTACTAGATTCAATATCTTGGTTTTGTATTCAAAAGATTTGTGTACTTGTTTCTTGAAATTGTGACATTTTCCTTCAAACATAGGTTTCTCCTTCCATTGACTTGCTCGATGACCATGCTTATTGCAATGGTAGCATTTTCCATTAAATTTTCCTTTACTATTATTCTAACATTTTTTTGATGTACGACCTAACTTACCGCAATTATTTCAAGTAGGCCTTTGACTCTTTTGATCTCCTTGCTTGGATGATTACCTTCTTCTATGTATCCTATTCCTTCTTTGCCTTTGTGTATATACTAAATTTTCTTATTCAACTATTTTCTTGAGATTTCAACATTCTTTCATTAGTTTTCTTTTCACTGTTTAGACCATTTTATAGTTCTTTATTCTCTAATCTTAGATTCATGAGTTCTTCATTTGCATTAGCAAGCTAATCAATGCAGTATTCTTGCTAAAGGGATAGATGTCGGATTTCATTGTTCTTTTCTTCTAACTCTTCTTTGGCTTTGTCATTTTCTTCTACAAATTCACATAATCTTACTAACTGGTTTTCTTGTTCTCTTTTGAGCTTTGTAACTTCTTAAAGATTGGAATTATTTTCTAATAGTTCTTTGATTGCTTCATCAACTTCATCTTATTTTTTTTCTAGATAGATATCTTCAATTCTTTCTTTAGTGTAGAGATTGTCTTTCATTTGTACTGCTAGATCTTTTCTTCTTTTCAATGATTGATAGATTTTCTCTTTTGCTTTCTTTAGATGGCCAATAGCTAATTCAAGATCCAACTTTTCATTCTCAATAGCCTTATCTAACTTGTATACCTCCATTACCTCTGGTCTTTGCTCAAGATGCTAAACTTCTTCTATGAGAACCACAATGCTCTGATACCAATTTTTTGAAATATGAGGTAGGCAAGGTCACTGAAAGGGGAGTGGTGCATCAAGAACCAATAAAACTTCTAAACTTATTCCACCAATTAATCCTTCATTAATATTTTGATCTAATTGTATGCATGAAAGAATGAGAGCAAATAAATATTCATAGCAATTTGACACAAGATATGATGACCCAAAAACCTTCAAAATAGAAAGTAAAACTTGGTTGGCAATGGTACCCACAAGCTTTAGTTATATAGTATAAAGTGGCTCTATTAAGGCTTACAATTGATCACTTTTGATGATCTACCTTGTTAGGAGCAATAAGAACTCCTAGGTCCACCTTGTGAAAGGGTTTACAAAACATACAATGAAGTATGCACATGGTAAAGAGATTTGTCAAAGACTGTTAAGTTTACCCTATTAAAGGATTTAACTGATACACCTATTAGGATGAACTAATGTCATATCTATGATATGCAACTCCAATTTCCTAGTTGAGATTCCTATAAAATGTGAAGATCACCTTGTTGTGATAGATAAATATTTGTTGACTCTTATACTTATCATAGCCTTCTTATCTCGAACTTTTTCTCTTTATAATAACTTCATACATACTTATTTGGATATGATACAATTAATTACA